>BLSH010333605.1:813064-826535 GCA_018402905.1 Glandirana rugosa | reverse complement strand
TCTTTGTTTATAGCGGCGATCAAAAATGACGCTGAGGGGATCAAATACCACCAAAAGAAAGCTCTGTTTGTGGGGAAAAAATGATATAAATTTAGTTTGGGTACAATGCCGCATGGCCGCGCAATTCTCATTCAGAATGTGACAGCGCTGAAAGCCAAAAATTGGTCCGGGCAGGAGGGGGGTTTAAGTGCCCAGTAAGGAAGTGGTTAATCACCTCCTGGGTTTTTTTTATTTTTTGCTAAATTAACCAAAAAAAAAAAACATTTTGGAAAAATGTTTTTTCTTTTTTAAATTTCATAATAGAAACAATCTGTCATCATAAATTTAGGCCAAAATGTAGTCTGCTACATTTATTTGGTGAAAATAACCCAAATCGGTGTTTATTATTAAGTCTGTGGGAAAGTCCACAACCTATGGTATAGATATCTGAAAATGAATCTCATTTCTTGAGGCCCTAAAATTCCAGGACAGTACCTCTCTACAGTCATCTCCCAAATGACCCCTTTTTGGAAAGTAGACAGTTTTTTTCTTTTTTTTTATTTTTTTTATACATACTATCACTAGTGCAGTACAGCGTCGTCATATAAGGGGTGTGACAGTGATCAGGGACACTGGTATGAAAAACATTTTTTTAAATTATATTTCTTTTCTTTTTTACGATATTTTAACACACTGTGACCAGAGCAATATAATGTTACCAGAGTAGCACTATACTACACAAATGTGCTTCTGGAAGAATGGTCAAACATTCCCATAGACACTCCTAAACCTTGTGGACAGCCTTCCCAGAAGAGTTGAAGATGTTATAGCTGCAAAGGGTGGGCCAACTCAATGCTGAACCCTACGGACCAAGACTGGGATGCCATTAAAGGTCATGTGCATGCAAAGGCATCCCAATACTTTTGGTAATATTGTGTATGTATATGTGTGTGAGTGTGTATGTATGTATGTATAGATAGATAGAGATATATATATATATATATACCAGGATGGATCAGAGCTGCACAGCAGAAAGTCCAAACTTAAAAATTAATTAGAAGCGATCCTTGGTGTAAAATTTAAGATTATTCCATAAGCATAAACCTCAACATCACAACCATAATGGAGCAAGGGATCACAGCAGGAGCAAAAACATTTGGTGCCTAGGACCGCTTAGCCCGGGAATAGTGCCAATAACACAACCGCTGTTACAGTGGACAGAGGCAGTACCTTGAGGCAGGAGCCATAGGAAAAGGCCATTGATGGGGGAGCTGTAACCAACCTGGGTGGCTGGAGCTGTGTGCCCGCTCGTGCTGGGGGGTGGTAAGGTGAGGCAGCGATACCCCGAGGCTCCAAGCCCAGAACCCAGCATGTCCATTTCTGTGTCCGTCACCTGGAAGTGACGTCAGGGACTGGCGGAAGTGCGGTGCAGATCTGAGGATTGAGGGCAAAGCTGGACGGTCCGTGCGGCTGTATTGCGGGCAGAGGGTCCCAACAGGAGGGAGAAGACTGCTGACCGTGTTGAGGAGGAATACATATTTCGGAGTCGGGCCCCTTCGTCTGGTCATATATAGTATAATGCATACAGTGGATACAAAAAGTCTTCACCCCCCTCTTAAAATGTCAGGTTTCTGTGATGTAAAAAAATGAGACAAAGATAAATCATTTCATAACTTTTTCCACCTTTAATGTGACCTATAAACTGTACAACTGAGCTGAAGAGAAAACTGAAATCTTATTTTTTTTTTGGGGGGGGGGAATTAAAATATGGTTGCGTAAGTGTGCACACCCTTAATACTTTGTTGAAGCACCTTTTGATTTTATTACAGCACTCAGCCTTTTTGGATATGAGTCTCTTAGCACATCTTGACTTGGCAATATTTGCCCACTCTTTGCAAAAACACCCAGAATCTGTCAGATTGCTCCTGTGCACAGCCCTCTTCAGAACACTCCACAGATTTTCAATCGAATTCAGGTCTGGGCTCTGGCTGGGCCATTCCAAAACTTTAATCTCATTCTGGTGAAGACATTCCTTTGTTGATTTGGATGGATGCTTTGGGTCGTTGTCATGTTGAAATATGAATTTCTTCATGTTCAGCTTTCTAGCAGAAGTCTGAAGGTTTTATGCCAATGTTGATTGGTATTTGGAACTGTTCATAATTCCCTCTACCTTCACTAAGGCCCCTGTTCCAGCTGAAGAACAACAGCTCCAAAGCATGATGCTGACACCACCATGCTTCACGGTGGGTATGGTGTTCTTTTGGTGATGTGCAGTGTTGTTTTTGCGCCAAACAAATCTTTTGGAATTGTGGCCAAAAAGTTCAAAGTTGGTTTCATCAGGCTGTAACACATTTTCCCACATGCTTTTGGGAGACTTCAGATGTATTTTTGCAAAATTTACACGGGCTTGGATGTTTTTCTTTGTAAGAAAAGGCTTCAGTCTTTCCACTCTACCCCATAACCCAGACATCTGAATTATATGGGAGATTGTTGTCACTTGTACCACACAGCCAGTACTTGCCAGATATTCCTGCAGCTCCTTTAATGTTGCTGTAGGCCTCTTGGCAGCCTCCCTGACCAGTTTTCTAATCGTCTTTTCATCATTTTTGGTGGGATATCCAATTCTTAGCAATGTCAGTGTTGTCACATGTCACTTGATGATGATTGTGTTCCATGGTAGATATAATGCCTTGGGAATTATTTTGTACCCTTCTCCTGATTGATACCATTTAACAATGAGATCCCTCTGATGCTTTGGAAGCTCTCTGCGGACCATGGCTTGTGCTGTAGGACACGATGAAGAAAATTGTCAGGAAAGCTGAACTTTATTTGGAGTTAATCAGAGGCACTTTAAATGACAGGTGTGTATTGACTCCTATTTAACATGAGTTTTAATGTTATTTGCTTAATTCTGAACACCGCTGCATGCCCAGGTATAAGAGGGTGTGCACACTTATGCAACCACATTATTTTATTTTTACTTAAGCCCCCAAAAGATTTCAGTTTTTCTTTCAATTGAGTTGTACAGTTTATAGGTCCCATTAAAGGTAGAAAAAGTTCTGAAATTATTTATTTTTATATCCACTGTGTATGTGTGTATGTATATAATATATTTTATATATATATATATATTTATTATTCTATGATGTCCAGAGACACCACAGGGAGAAGTGGGAGTAATTCCCCTCTTCATTAACGGTCCAAGATTTACCCCCACCATTAAAGTGGAGCTTCACCCAAAAGGGTGGATTTGATTTAAATCAACCCAATTTACATCATTTTTAAAGAGAAACTGTCATCTCTGTCCCGCAGCCGCTCCTCCTCTGACCCGCTGTTGACTCACCGACTGTCCCATCCATTTTAATGGGGCGGCTGGTGATGGGTCAGTGATACAACAAGGTGAGGGATGTGGCGGCAGCAGGTGAGTTAATGCCATGATGGATCTGAAATGACAGGTGCTCTTTAAATGTAAGGTCTTATTCTTGCTGGTAGTTGGAATCTTTAATATTTGCAAACAAAATGAATGTTTCCTATTTAGAATAATAAGCTGTCAGGTTAGTAAAACGGCGATATCAGAATTGATTTAATCATACAGTCTGTAGTGTACATAGATGTGCAAAACAATGGGCTACAGGAATATTTCTTAACTTTATTTTATCTCGTGGTTACTGTGAAATCTATGTGAATGCATCAATGCAGTGCATGTTATCTCAGCTTGCAGAGCTTGTATTCATTGATAGAGTTTACCAAAAATGTAAATATTGCAGAATATACAATCATATCATGCATCATAACGAAGCTCCATTTCACGTTGAATAAACGAAATTATTAATGTATCCCAAATAGAAAACTATCTTTTTTAGGTAGATTTTTACTCCAAAAGCATTTTATTAAAATAAATTTGATAAAAATCAAAAAATGGATTTCTTCTACATTCACTGACAGACGCAGCCCCCAATTGACATGTGGGTTATATGCAGATTCCTATTAGGAGTTAACTAGGCAAAAAAAGAAAGCAAGCTGGCCCCTCCAAGGGGGCTGTCCTCTCTTCCCATATAATCCCCCTACTCTGCTCAGTACATCAGTTTTAACATGCCTAGTGCAAGGAGTTGACCTGGCTCCCTTATGGGACCTGCGGATAAAATTTTTGCTACCGCTTTTTTATTTTTTCTCAAGGTAATGAAGACTACTATCAAGAAGCCGGCTGGGGCATAGAGGGTTCCTAAAAAAAAAACCCTGTACTTTCCCCAGCACGGCCATCCGATGCGAGCCAGTCCCAGGATCTTAGTGGGTCCCGCCGCATCGTGCCCGTTCCGTGCGGGCAGCCAGTGGGTGATCCCCACTTGTGCCTAGTGTCCAGATTCGATCTGGTCCAGGGGCTTGTGGCCAGCAGCATCCCTCCCCAGCTGGGGAGAAAAGTCTGTGACCGGGTGGCTACCCGCTGCGCCCGTCAGGAGTGGTGAGTGTGCCCCCCTAAGGGCGCTGGGGGGGCACAGGGCGATTTGTGACATTCTGCATGGGTAGCCACTGGTAGAGGCTGGTCGCTGGGGCTCTCCTGGGTCCTTTCGTTCCTTCCTCTCCCCCTCCCCCCGCTCCGCACCCCGCTTGCACTGTGTGTGCGCAGACCGCTTAGGCCACCATGCGGCGGATCGCCGCCATTTTCCCTGGGATTTAAAGTACCATGCTGTGGCGGCCATGTTGGCGGAGCCTCTGTGTTCAGCAGCCCTTTGCCCTCTAGTGGATGTCCTCGGCGGCCATTTTGGAATCCCCTCCATACTGTGAAAAACATGCTGCTGCTGTTTTTTCCTTTCACTTTGCTGGGACAGTGTTGCTGGTTGCTGCTGACGGCGCAGGCTCTCTGGCGGTCCACAGGACGTTTTTTTTTTGGCAACCAACAGCAAGTATAGCTGGCTTCCTGGGGGTGCTGGTGGCGGTGGGTGCAGTCCTCCTGGGTCTCCCTGGGGTTCTGAGGGGCGGTGGTGTGTTTGACTGTGTGGGGGTGCCGCTAGTGGTTGTTCTCACTGTGTGGCTCAATCTGTGGGTATGATGGCAGATGACCCTGCAGGGCCCTCTGAGGAGGATTTAGATGCAGCACAACCTGCGTCGGTGTCCCTAATACAGCTGCGGGCGGTGTTTGGGGAATTCTTTCCCTGGGGGGCGCTGAGCAAGGCCCCGTGGGCCCCTAAAAAGTGCCCCTCCCCCTTGTTCTTCAGGGGAGGATTCCGAACCGGAAGTAGCGTCGGGGGTCACGGGAACCCCTGTGGAGTTTTCTGAGGGTGAACTTTGTCCCTCAGATGGGGAAGAAGACCAGGGGGCTAAGGCAGCGCACGAAAAAGCACTGGTGTCTGCAATAATTTCTGGCATCCGTGTGTCTTTGCGACTGGGCCAAGAGGGCGAGTCGCATACGTCTACTTATGTATGTGGGACTGCCAAGCCCCCTAGGTCACCGAGAGCTTACCCTTATGATACATTTTTTGATCATTTGATCTATCAGGAATGGCAGCGCCCGCAGCATTCCTTCACCATGCCTAAGCGTTTCGCTATCCGGTATCCTTTTGAGGACAGTTTTATAAAAAAGTGGGTGTCCCCTTCGGTGGATCCCCCGGTGCCACGACTGAACAAGGCGACGACTATTCCCCTGGAGGGGTCGTCGTCGTTTAAGGATCCTGCCGATAGGAGGACAGAGGCAGTGTCTAAAGCACTTTTTATTTTGGCTGGTTCGGCTTTGCAACTGACCCTGGCGTCTGCCATGGCAGCGCAATATCTCTCTGAATGCACAGCGGAGCTGCAAAATGATCTGGGCTGCGGCAGGACGCTTGAAGCATCGCAGAAAGCAGAACATGTATATCATGGTATTAAATACCTGTGTGATGCGGCTCTAGACCTGCTCCCTATGTTATCAAAAATGTCTGTCTGTTTTTGCAGTCATTATCAGATGGGTCCTCTGGTTGCGTTCGTGGTCGGGTGATCACACCTCCAAAAAAGGTTTAGCGGACCTCCCCTTTCAGGGTGGCCGTCTCTTTGGTCCTCAGTTGGACGAAATCATTAAGGATTTCACGGGCGGGAAGAGTACCTTTCTTCCAGAGCCCGCAAGCAGGGACATGCCTCTTTTGGCCAGAAGAGGTTTTTTTCGTGCCACTGGCGCAGCGGGTAAGGGCCCCCGAGCCGGCAAGGCTGCTGCAGGGGCCGGTAAAAGGCCCTGGCAAGGCAAAAACGAAAAGACAGAGGATAAGCCCTCCTCTGCATGATGGGTTACCCCCACCCGGCGCTCGGGTGGGGGGACGTCTTCTGGGGTTCGCAGACAGGTGGACTGCCCGCATTTCCGACCAGAAAGTGGTGTCCGGATACAGGATAGAGTTCACACTCTACCCCCAGACAGGTTCTTCCCATTGAACTTAAGTCTCCCTTGTCAACGTCGGGAGGCCCTTTTTGGGGCTGTTCAGGCACTCGGAACAAGGGGTGATAGTGCCGGTACCTTAGTCAGAAAGGTTTCACGGTTTCTTCTCAAACCTCTTTGTGGTCCCCAAAAAAAGGTGGGGGTGGGGGGTAAGGCCAGTGTTGGACCTGAAGGTGCTAAACTTTTATGTGAAAGCGCGAAAATTCCGGATGGAATCGGTCCGCTTGGTCGTGGCCGCCCTGCATCAGGTGGACTTCCTGGCATCCTTGGACATCAGGGACGCATATCTCCATGTTCCCATTTGTCTCCGACACCAGCGCTTTCTGTGCTTTGTGGTGGGAGATCTCCATTACCAATTTGTGGCACTGCCCTTCAGTCTGGCCTCGGCTCCTCGGGTCTTCACCAAGTTGATGGCCCCAGTGCTGGCCCTGCTGAGGCAGAGGGGCATCGCGGAGGTGGCTTACCTGGATGACTTGCTTCTGAGAGCGGAGTCTGCCTCTGCCCTGGAGGGGAGCGTGTCCATCACCATGGCCTCGTTCGAGGACTTTGGTTGGCTGATCAACCTGCGGAAGTCGTCCTTGATCACGTCCTGTCGCCTGGAATATCTGGGTCTGATTCTGGACCCGGAACAGTCGAAGGTGTTCTTACCCCCAGCCAAGTTGCAGTCCCTGCAATCAGCAGTGCGAACCTTACTGTCTCTCCGGCAGTCATCATTACGGTTCTGTATGCGGGTACTGGGGCTCATGATATCAGCCTTCGAGGCGGTACCTTACGCTTAGAGTCACACTCGACTACTTCAGCGGGCGATTCTGTCTCGGTGGGACAGATCTCCACTGTCTCTGGACCAGTTGGTCAACTTGGATCGTCAGACCAGGGCTTCCCTGGCCTGGTGGCTTCGGGCCCCAGCTTTGATGGGGGAGAAATTGTTTCTTTGCCTGACATGGTCAATAAACCCGACGGACGCCAGCCTGTCGGGCTGGGGGGAGTCCTGGGCTCTCTATTGACCCAGGGTCGTTGGTTGACGCAGGAGTCCCGCCTTCCGATCAATGTGCTGGAGCTCAGAGCGATCAGACTCTGTCTATCCCACTGGACGGCGAGGCTACAAGGGCTCCCGATTCGGGTCCAGTCGGACAATGCCACGGCAGTGGTGTATGTGAACCATCAGGGCGGAACGAGAAGTGCGGCAGCAGTCGCAGAAGCGGCTCTCATTCTGGGTTGGGCAGAACTGCACGTTCGGCCATCTACATTCCAGGCGTAGAAAATTGGCAGGAGGACTTCCTCAGTCGCCAGACACTGGATCAGGGAGAATGGTCCCTCCATCCAGAAGTGTTCAGCCAGATTTGCCACAAGTGGGGCACGCCAGACGTGGACCTCATGGCATCTCGGTTCAACCACAAAGTGAAGTCCTTTGTGTGCAGGACAAGAGACCAGTTGGCAGTGGCCACAGACTCACTCATGGCGCCTTGGAGTCGGTATCGTCTAATGTACGCCTATCCTCCCATCAAACTTCTCCCGCGCCTACTGCGCAGGGTGGAATCTGAGGGAATTCCGATGATCCTGGTGGCTCCGGACTGGCCTCGGCGTCCGTGGTACGCCGATGTAGTGAGAATGTTAGACGTCCCCTGGCATCTCCCGCTACGAGACGATCTGCTGTCTCGGGGTCCCATATTGCACCCTGCTTTACACTCGCTGGCTTTGACGGCCTGGCTATTGAATCCCAGGTGCTGAGGGACAGGGGTGTCAACGACTCAGTGGTCCCTACCATGCTGAAGGCAAGGAAAATTTATCATCGCACCTGGAAGGCCTATATTGCCTGGTGTGAGGCGGGGGGTTGGAACCCTCGCTCCTATGTGGTGTCTAGGGTCCTGACCTTTTTACAACGGGGTCTGTATAAAAAATTGGCCTTGAGTACTCTCAAGGGCCAGATATCGGCCTTGGCATTTCTTTTCCAATGCCCTTTGGCGTCGCATTCCTTGATTCGTACATTTGTACAAGGTGTGCGCCATGTGGCTCCTCAGGTACGGTCACCTATGGCACCATGGGATTTGAATTTGCTGCTTTCAGTACTTCAAAAACCACCATATGAGAAGATCAGGGATTGTTCCCTTACAATTGTTGTCACAGAAAGTGGCTTTCTTGGTGGCCATTACATCCGCTAGGCGGGTGTCTGAGTTGGCAGCGTTGTCCTGCAGGTCTCCTTACATGGTCCTGCACAGGGACAAGGCGGTCTTGCGCCCGTCACCTTCTTTTTTACCGAAGGTAGTTTTTTCTTTTCATATTAATGAAGATATTGTTCTTCCTTCGTTGTGTCCGCACCCTTCACATCCTAAGGAGATTGAGTTGCATTCCTTGGATGTTGTACGGGCTTTGCGGGTGTATTTGGCGGCTACAGACTCTTTTCGGAGGTCTGACACCTTGTTTGTCCTGACGGATGGTCCGCGCAAAGGTTTGGCGGCCTCGTTGGCTACTGTCTCTCGTTGGATCAGACAGACCGTAACGCATGCGTATTCTGTTCGGGGCAAAGTGCCTCCTTTGCCAGTCACGGCTCATTCCACCAGGGCTGTAAGCACTTCCTGGGCTTTTCAACACCAGGCCTCGGTGTCACAGGTGTGCAAGGCGGCCACTTTGGCCTCAGTGCACACGTTTACTAAGTTTTATAAAGTTGATGTGTCCGCATCTTCGGATGCTGCTTTTGGCCGTAAAGTTTTACAGGCGGCAGTGTAGGCGTGTCTGGCGCCTCTTCAGAGGTTCTGTTGGGTACAGTTGTTGTCGTTTGCCCACCCCTCTTAATGACACAGCTTTGGGACATCCCCACATGTGATGGAGAGCTGCGTCTGTCAGTGAACGTAGGAGAAAAAGGGATTTTATTAAAACTTACCGTAAAATCCTTTTCTCTGAGTTCACTGACAGACGCAGCACCCACCCCTCTGCGTTTTTTTCGGTACGGCTTGTTATGAACTGATGTACTGAGTAGAGTAGGGGGATTATATGGGAAGAGAGGACCGCCCCCTGGGAGGGGCCAGCTTGCTTTCTTTCTTTCTTTGCCTAGTTAACTCCTAATAGGAATCTGCATATAACCCACATGTCAATGGAGAGCTGCGTCTGTCAGTGAACTCAGAGAAAAGGATTTTACATTAAGTTTTAATAAAATCCCTTTTTAAATAAAAAAACATTTGATTTTTATCCACCCTGCCCCCCTCTTAATTTTTGTCAAGCATGCACAGTGTAAAGCTGCAAGCAGTCACGGCTGGCTTCCCAAAGTATACATTCCAGTGCCGGGGACCGGTAGAACAGGCTCAGGTGAGGACCGCACTGGATTCATGGACAGGTAAGTGTCCTATTATTTAAAGTTAGCAGCTGCAGGATTTATAACTGCTGACTTTTTAAATTTTTTGTTTATAGGGTAATGAACTTGTTGAGTAGTCTTGTTGACAGTGGTCACCAGGATATATAGAAAGCGTGATCACCCCAGTGGTAACACACAGAAATGAAAACCACCCAGGGGTTCTAACCGGTACTATGAAATAAAGTGCATATATAGCCAATCCTATTTTTGTGTACTTTAAATAAGGGACAGCCAGCAGGCCATCTTGTATTTGTGACTTTCTAATCCTCTCCTCTCCTGTTCCAGTAATTACAAATCTCATTCCTCTGCTTTTCTGAGGGCCCCAGAGAGCGTATGAGGCTGCGGCTGTGATACGTTGGCTGTCAGTCTCCGGCGCTCTGATAACGCAGCCTTTTTGGTGAAATGTAATCCCCGGTGTGACTGCGGCTTCTCACACTGTGACATCTCCATTAACTTGTCTGCCCTGTGTGTATTCTGCAGTGGGAAGATGCCTGAAGTGGATTATGTGGTTTTAACGGAGTGGTTTAACTGGATCATAAAGAACATTGACCTCTCTGTAGACCTCATAGGTAAGCCCTGAAATTCTTCACTTTCTATATTTCTAGGAATGCAAATATGATTGGGGTGTGTGGTTTTCATTGTGTCAAGCCCTTGGAGCATGAACTTTTTTTTTATAGAGCATTGGTAGTTCAGCAGGATCTGGCTGCTGTAGAAACATTTGTAAACTGACCAACATTAGCTGGGCCTTAAAGTGTGGCTTAACTCTTAGTACCAAAAACCGAAAGCGTTATTTAAATCATTTTTAATATTCAAGCTCACCCATCCATCCAAACCCCTCCCTAGCGTTGCTAGCCATGGCCATGTTGAGTAAGGGCGGATGATTCATGTAGCATTTACTTCCTGGAATCCATTTGTCCTTAGCTCAGGCATGCAGGCAGGAGGGTGTGCTTAGCTGAGACAACCTCCTCTCTTCCAGATGGAAAAAAAAAAATAATGCCCGTGAAGACTCCTGGGATGTATGAGATCATTTTGATCTAGGCCAGACACCAGGAAGCAATTGAGTTAAAAAAAAAAAAAAAAAAAAAAGTTGTTAACCCTTGACAACCACTTTAACCTACAGGTAGGTTCCCTGCATATCTCCTAAACCTGCACAGTTCAGGAGATATACAGTGTACTTGCATTGCCGACGTCATCGGGCACATGCGCAGTGAAGAAACAGCCTCTGTGCCGTTTCTTCACTGAGATCGTGCCGCGATTGGCAGCTCCCGCATGCATGACGAGTGACGTCAAATGACTCCGGCCTGTCACAGAGCAGGAGATCGCGGCCCCGTAAGGAAGAGGGGCAGAAGATGGACGCGGCCTGGAGCGGGGACATCACAGGCTTCCAATGCAGGGAAGTGGCACATAATGGGCTAATATGCGATCCATACTAGCCCATTATGCTTTTACATTGCAGGGTAATAAAGAGGAAGTAAAACTCATCAGGGTTTACTTCCTCTTTAAACCAAGTAAATATACCTTCCTGTCTATTTACTAATCTTAGCAGTATAAGGATAAAAAATGTTGATCATTTAGTTTCACTTTAATGCAGTTTGAAGCCATCATCCTTAAAGCGGAGTGCCACCCAAAAGTGGAACTTCCACTTTAAGAGAAGGCGACCCCTGACATGCCATAAGTGGCATGTCGTTTTTTGGCGGGGGGGGGAATAGACCGAGGACCCTGTTCTCAGGGGTCCCAGGTCCACTTCCTCTCCTGGCGCCGAGGAGCCGGAAGGAAGTTCACCCCCCCCCCTCTTGGCGATCTTCTGGGACGCGTCACAGGTCCCAGAAGATATGCCGAGCCATTCACAAGCTGCAGCGTGACTCGCGCATGCGCAGTGAGCGCCCGGCTTTGAAGCCAAAGCCGGGTGCCCACACTTGTGATGCCGGCGCCAGCGGGGGGAGGGGAGAAGAGCGAGCCCTCGGGCGACCGCATCGCTGGAACGAGGGACAGGTGAGTGGCTGATTGTTAAAAGTCAGCATCTACCCTTTTGGTAGCTGCTGATTTTTAACAGGGTGGAACTCCACTTTAAAGTGGACCCTTCAGTAAATTTTTATCAGTCTTCATTATTAAACCCAAAAGCAAATATTAGAGGTGCACTGAAATTTAAAATTTTGGTACCGAAAAATCAGGATGCACCTGACCGAAATCAAAAATGAGATCTTTTTTTCTGGCAGTGATTTCCTGCAATGTAAAAGCCATCATAGCAGCTGTTCAGCCACTTGATTTGTTTTACAGGAGGAGGGAGGGGATGTTCTGCCCATTTCGCCCCCCTCCAGTGCCTCTACCGGCTCGCTCGTGCTGATTGGCAAACTGGAGAATGAAACGGCCGGCGGCAGAAGTTTACCATAGAGAATACTGCGGACCACATGGTCCCTGGCAATCTCTATGACCTTCAAAGGTCAGACGCGACTTTAGGACGTCATGTCCGGCCTAGGCAGATGTAAACATTGCCATTTTTACCAGGAAAGGCTGAGATTGCTTTTTTTTATCTCAGGCTTTCCTGGCTAGAGGAGAGATGTGGGCTCTTATAGACCCCACATCTCTCTGTAAAGAGGACCTGTCATGCTCTATTCCTATTACAAGGGATGTTTACATTCCTTGTAATGGGAATAAAATGGATCAAATAAAATGAAAGGCAAAGTGTAAAAATAAAATAAACAAAAAAAATTTTAAAGAGCCCCGTCCCTGCGTGCTTGCATGCAGAAGCAAATGCATACGTACGTCACACTCACATATGTAAACAGTGTTCAAACCACACATGAGGTATCCCTGCGTACGTTAGAGCGAGAGCAACAATTCTAGCCCAAGACCTCCTCTGTAACTCAAAATGGGTAATCTGTAAAGATTTTTAAAACTTCGCCTATGGAGATATTTAAGTATTGAAGTTTGGTGCCATTCCGCAAGTGTGCTTAATTTTAAAGCATGACACGTTGGGTATCTATTTACTTGGCCTAACATCATCTTTCACCTTATACAGAATAATGGCTAAAGTTTAGTGTTTTGCTTTTTTTTTTTAATGCTTGAAACTGTTTTTTATGCAGAGAAAGCATTTGAAAAGTTGCTGCGCAAATACTGTGTGGCATAAAAAGTTGCAACAACCACCATTTTTTCTCCTACGTTCACTGACAGACGCAGCTCTTCTTGACTTTGTGGGGTTTTATGTTCGTCTTACCAGGAGTTAACTAGGCAGGGAAAGAATTCAGCTGGCCCCTCCCCTGGGGGCCGTCCTCCTTTCCTACATTAAAACCCCCCCTCACAGAGGAGCTCTCCAGTTTCAGTGCCTAGTTTGCAAGGAGTTGACCTGGCTTCCCTATGGGAACTGCGGTCCTATTGTGACCATTTTTTCTTTTTTCTTTTATTTTATTTTTTTCTGCAATCAAGATGATCTGTTTTACCACCAACAACGTTGAAAAATACGGTGTGTCATAAACGCGTCGTTGAAAAGTTTACGAAAGAGACGTATTTTTTGTCAAAGTTCGTAATTTTTTTTTTTCGTTTTGTGATTTGAAATCGGTAATAAGACATATTCCACTTTCTACTACAATCCGGTTCATTTATCTATGGGTTGCACAGTACGAAATTTTAATTCGTGTGAACGCCTTACCGTGGTTTGAAGTTATGAATTTATAGAGGTATCCGCTTCAAAATTTTTAGAAATGTCTAATGGGTAAAACTCAATGTCTCCTCCAGAACCCGATCTTAACAAC
>BLSH010333605.1:776495-805118 GCA_018402905.1 Glandirana rugosa | reverse complement strand
CGTGTGTGTGTGTGTGTGTGTGTGTGTATATATATATATATATATATATATATATATATACATATAATGTGTTTGTATGTATTTTTTTTTTTTTTAAATTGGCACAAGGAACCGTATTTACTATCAGTGCAGTGGTGTAGTGGATAGTACTTTCGCCTGGCAGCAAAAGGGTCGCTGGTTTGAATCCCAACCACGGCACTACCTGCCTGGAGTTTGCATGTTCTCCCTATGCCTGCATGGGTTTCCTCCCACACTCCAAAGACATGCTGGTAGGTTAATTAGATCCTGTCTAAAGTGGCCCTAGTATGTGTATGTATGAATGTGAGTTAGTGACCTTAGATTGTAAGCCTCCTTGAGGGTAGGGACTGATGCGAATGTACAATGTATATGTAAAGCGCTGCGTAAATAGACAGCGCTATACAAGTATCTGAAATAAATAAAATAAATCAATGCAAAGTCCCTTGTACTGATGATAATGGCTGCTTTATAATTGAAATCCAAAGTCCCCTGATCCCCTATCCCACATTTCCGGCTGTAATCTTCCGGTGCTGCGAGGGTTAATAGAGCTGATGGACCTGTGACAGGCACTCATCAGGAAGGCCAACTATGACCGCCCTGTCCGTCACCCCCCCTTCCATTCATAGAACCTGTGCTATAGCTTCCATGAGTGAAAAATCTATGAAAGGAGGATGGGCTAGGAGTTAATGAAAGAAGACTTTTGGTGGATTTCAACTAAAGCAGCAGCCATCAGCACAAGGGACACTTTGCATTGATAGTAAGTACTGTCCCTTGTGCTGATTAAAAAAAAAAGTAGAGTGCTGGCACTTTTAGATAGTGGAGGACAGGTTCTCTTTAAGCAGCCAGAGCTAGCTGTAGACCAGTGCTGCACCGAGCAGATTGCTGCTGCCAGTATAGAATATTGATTTTGTGTTTCCTGTGCAGCTGGGGTAGCAGTCCACTGGGAGGATCTCTGGCAGTAAATACACACTCATTGCTCACTGCCGTACAATGTGACAGCTCACAGCTATAAATAATTAATAAAGCACATGTGTTTTCCTCCAACAGTGTATCTGCGGACGTCTCCAGAAACCTGTTATGAAAGGTTAAAAACGAGGTGTAGAGAAGAGGAGCGGGTGATACCGCTGGTAAGGCCTTATGATTGGTTAAAGGTTTCCATTAGCTTGTCTTCCTATAAGCATCCGTCTACGCTGACCTTTTACTCCATTCAGGTGAAGGAGTAGAAAGTCACAACCAATCAAATGAAAAATGGGAGTCCGCTCCGACATAAAAAGCTACTTCCCAGCTATAGCCTGCAATTCAATTAAAGGGGATTTATTGTTTTGAATCGGTCAGCAGAAAGCAAAGCTTAAAGATGGCCATAGATGGTTCGAGTTTCAGCCGGACCATGTATGGACAGAGGCTGACTGTACCCAACTTGACTGAGCGACCGACTTGCCGGATGCTGGATTTTACATGTGATTATTGCTAGCAGCTGTTATAGCCGCTATCAATAGCCTGTGTTCTCCCAGTGGGGGCAGTTTACCCCTCCACCCCCCAAACTGAACTTGAAAAGGTTTTTAAAACCTTAACACACATTGATAAAGGGTAAGTCAAATGTACATTTTTTTTATTGGGTTATCAAAAAACTTTAAGAACCCCTATAAAGTGCATTATTGCACGTCTCTTAACATTTGGCATTTCCGTGTTGTGTTAAGACTAAACATTTTTTAACTTTGGGCCGATGGCCTGCAGATTTGTGGTCTCTTGGCGGGTGGGCCACATATTCACGTACCATACTGTAAACACAGCTGTGCCAAGAGCGCACTCCCGGCACAGTTACTAGCAGCTAACGGAAAGCTCCCAATTGCTGCTTGTGATCGGGAGCTTTCCAATCATGTGACAGCCTATCACAGCGGTCACATGATCATAAATCCCGGCATCTGAAACCTCTTAAAAGACCGGGAGGCGTCAGCACCAAGGGGTTAAATTGGACTGCCAAGCCATGCAAATGGTCCAAAAAGAAGATCTACAGCATGTTTTTTTTTTTTTTCCTTTTAAAAGCCACGCACACCACCTTACGGCATGGGTAAAAAAGTGGAACGCCACTTTAAGGGAAGGTCACCCCCCTGACATGCCACATTTTGGCATGCCATTTTTTTGGGAGGGGGGACCGGGGACCCTGTTTTCAGGGTCCCAGGTCCACTTCCTCTCCTGGTGCCGCGGAACTGGAAGGAAGTTCATCACCCTCCCCCCCGGCAATCTTCTGATACACATCACATGTCCCAGAAGATACTCCGGCCATTCGCTGTGCGACTCACGCATGTGTAGTGCGCGGCCGGCTTTGAAGCCAAAGCCGGGTGCCCACACTTGTGATGCTGGCGCCGCCGAGGGGAGGGGGAGAGGAGCAAGCCTTCAGGCGGCCGCATCGCTGGAGCCTGGGACAGGTGAGTGTCCAATTGTTAAAAGTCAGCAGCTACACTTTTTGTAGCTGTTGACTTTTAACTGGGTGGAACTCTGCTTTAACCTGTGGCCCTCCGGCTGTTGTGGAACTACAATTCCCATCATGCCTCTGCCTTTGGGAGCCATGCTTGTAACGGGCAGCCTTGTAATGCCTCATGGGACTTGTAGTTTCACAACAGCTGGAGGGCCACAGGTCGAGCACCCATGCCTCACGTTATGTGTGTTGTGCTCTGCACTACAAAGCATAGGTCTAAAGCGTTCCTAAAGGAAACCTGTGCAAAGCAAAATGCCTTTTGAAAATGCTAGTTGTCTGGCCTCAATGCCGATAATCTGAGTTCAGTATTTTTTGAGCCAGTTACCTACAATGTGCATGCAGTCAATGAAGGCAGAGCTCCTTATTTGTATATTTGTTCCAGGTCAGTGCCTCAAGCATTGTTAAAGCCAGTAGATCAGCATGACAGCCAGGCACCCAGTATTTTCTGAAGGATAGCCAAATCTATGTTCCTGTACAGATAGATTGTTTTTTTATATGTTCTGTTGTAGAACTGTGGGGTTGATTTACTAAAACTGGAGAATGCAAGATCTAGTGTCGCTGTGCATGGTAGACAATCAGGTTCTAACTTCAGCTTGTTCAATTTAGCTTTGACAAAAATAAAAGCATGGAAGCTGATTTGGTTTTCATACAGAGCTGCACCGGATTTTGCACACTCCATTTTATGTAAATTGACCCCTAGGACTGTGTAGCTAAGCATGCTTCTAGTTCTAAGACCAAGCAGTCACAGAAAGCCACGTGTCTATACTGATGATTGGGATATCTGTGTGGTTCCTGATCATAACAGCCAAATGTGATCACAGGAGCTTTGTTTACAAACAAACCTGTTGGCTTCAGCCGTCACAGTGATGGCTAAAGCAGACAGCTGTCACATTGCAATATGTTGCGCAAAAAAAGATTTTAAAAATTAAGCAAAAACTAAATGGATTTTTTAAAAATTATGTTTGTCCTGTTAGCTTATAATAAAAAAAAAAAAAAATGAGCTGGAAATAATAAAATCGGATCCTAATTAAAGTCCTTCTATGTCTTTAAAAAAAAAAAAAGTAATAATTTAAGTAGGCAAGTAAGTCATAAAGATCTTGGCAAGGAAACCCGTGCTGCCAAATTTGGCCTATACATGTAAGCATGAGTGACTGGACACGACAGGGTTAGAAAGGTTAATGGTAGGTCCCCTTAAATACCTGTATTCAGCTTTACAAGCCTGGAATTGAAGGGTGATTTTAAGGGCTACTTTGTAAAGCAGACTGAAGCTTGTTAAATGTATTGTAAATGCTTACTGGATCAGAAGCCACAGACTAGTGAATGCAAACAAAGATTAAACTATGAGCTTTAAAGGGTAGAAAGATAAGTGTGAAGAATGTTATGGCGGTGGTAGAGGAGGGTGGCTGACCATGGAAGTGGCATAAAATCCTATTTAGGTTCCTTCAAGTATGGGAGGATGATTGAGTGGAAGTGAAGCCAAATGTTTGACATCTGACCATCACACCTATCTATATGGCCAAACATATGGGGCCACCCCTTGAATTTATTGGTTTAGGTATTTCCAGTGAAAGGTACTGTTAATGCTATGACGTATAAAGGCATATGCCAACAGTTTGAGAAAGGTCTTCTATTACAGCATAACTGCCCCTGTTAAAAAAAAAACAGCTACATAAAGACATGGTGGATGTGTTTTGGTTTGGAGGAACTCAAAGGCCTGCACAGACCCTTGACATCATCCATGCTTATCCCCTTGGAAGACGAATTATGAGCCAGGTCTTCTCATCTGATGTCAATTACAGATCTTGCTAATGTTCTTTTACCTGAATGGGCACAAATTCCCACAGACCTACTCCCAAAATCTTGTGGAAAGCCTTTCCAGAAGACGATCCACTGAGGGACCAACTCAATTTTATAATGCCCATGGTTTTGTGGAAGAGGATGTCCAACAATTCGTATACTGAAGTTGTACTTACATGGGTTGCCTAGGCCACTCCACAATCGCAACTTCAGTATACGAGCTGTTGGACATCCTCTTCTACAAAACCATGGGCATTATAACAGAGTTGGTCCCTCCTTAGAGGATCGTCTTCTGGAAAGGCTTCCCACAAGATTTTGGGACTGTGTCTGTGGGAATTTGTGCCCATTCAGGTAAAAGAACATTTGCAAGATCTGTAACTGACGTCAGATGAGAAGACCTGGCTCATATTCTGTGTTCCAATTTATTCCAAGACATACTCCCAAAATCTTGTGGAAAGCCTTTCCAGAAAAGGAGCCACATAGGAGGACCAACTCTGTTATAATGCCCATGGTTTTGTGGAAGAGGATGTCCAACACTCGTATAGGTGTGGTTGCCGAGTTGCTAGCAGTGGTGGCTGGTGGTTTATTTTGGGGGGGGGGTGGGGGCAGCAAACAAAGACCCCCCCCTCCCCAAGTGGCCTCTCTCCCCCACTGTTTCCCCTGGCATTTACCCCATCTAGGTGAGTGGCAGGTAGCGTGCAGCAGCTTTGTGTCTTGTCCACGGCGGCTTCCTGCGTGCTCCTAGGTGTCCAATAGGATCGCCTGTCCTTTCAGCCAGACGGGTGTCAAAACCCACTACCCGATTGGCCGGAAGGAGTATCAGTGTTATTCATTCACTGTTGTAACACACCTGGGTGGGCTGTGAGCGTACTCTCACCCTATTTTGAAGCCTTTTAGAGCCTCTGGCTCGAATTGCTTAAAAAAAACACACCCTTTCCACCCCCGCAATTGTAATTCATGTGCAGCGTCCCGAACGGGGCCAAGCGCATGGATAGGGAGGGCGGCGGCGCCTGTGCACCCACAATGGACGCGCTGTCCCTGGTTGCTAGGCTACTCCAAAATCTCAAAGGTCACCTACATGTGTGGTTGGGCCACTCGGCAATCACACCTATGAGTTGTTGGACATCCTCTTCCACAAAACCATGGGCAT
Organism: Glandirana rugosa; assembly: GCA_018402905.1. Classification (NCBI taxonomy): domain Eukaryota; kingdom Metazoa; phylum Chordata; class Amphibia; order Anura; family Ranidae; genus Glandirana; species Glandirana rugosa. The sequence continues at coordinate 799,677 of BLSH010333605.1, read as the reverse complement.
TATAACAGAGTTGGTCCCTCCTTCGTGGCTCATCTTCTAGAAAGGCTTTCCACAAGATTTTGGGAGTGTGCCTTTCGGGACGCCGGGCGCATGAATTACAATTGTGGGGTAGGTGGGGTGTTTTTTTTTTTTTTTTTTTTTTTTTTTTTGCAGAGAGTGCGCTCACAGCCCACCCAGGTGTGTTACACCTGAATGAATATTCGCTGTTGTAACACAGATCCTCCTTCCGGCCAATCAGGTAGCGGGTTTTGACACCTGTCCTCCAATTGGCTGAAAGGACAGGCAATCCTATTGGACGCCTAGGAGGAGGAGGGGAGAAGTCGCACGCTGGAAGCCGCTGTGGACAAGAGGACACAGAGTTGCTGCATGCTACCTGCCACCCTCCTAGATGGGGTAAGTGCTGGGGAAACAGTGGAGGAGAGTTGCCGCTTGGGGGGGGTGGTTGTTTGCTGCCCCCCTAAAAAAAAAAAAAAAAAACCACCAGCCGCCACTGCTAGCAACTCATACAAAGGTCACTTATGTGGGTTGTTGGGCCACTCGGCAATGACACCTATACGAGTTGTTGGACATCCTCTTCCACAAAACCATGGGCATTATAACTGGGACCAACTCTGTTATAATGCCCATGGTTTTGTGGAAGAGGATGCCCAGTAACTCGTATAGGTGCAATTTGTCAAGTGTCCCAACAACTCATGTAGGTACAAAGGTAAGGTGTTCAATTTGTATAGGCGTGATGGGCTGGTGTCCAACAACTTTTATGTAAGTGTGAATGTCAGGAGTCCCAACAATTCATGTAGGGTATAATGGTCAGGTGTGCAACTCATGTGGGTGTGATGGTCAGGTGCTCACAATTTTTTAGTCATATAGTAGTAGTAGGTTTTCTTGCATGGCTGCTTTGGCTGCCATTATGCTTGTATGTTTTTCTGTCTATAGCATTTCCAATTTATGAATTTTAACCTTTTATAAAATGCTTGATATTTAAGGCACAGAGAAAAGCCTTCATTGTAAAGGTATTGAATAAATACAGCGGTTATTCAAGGTTCTCAGAGAGCCATCACTTATTACGGCAGTTCACTTATCTCAAAGAGCACAGCCTCGAATGAATAGGGTCAGCCACTCTATAGAGAAGAGTAATAGAGCAGGTAGTTGTATAAGTGCAATTACAGCAGCAGACTGACATTTGCAGTGCCAGTTTTTAAGGAAATGGCAAGCAAGGAGCTAATGAGGATCAGCAGAAAACTTGGCGAGGGGTCAGCACAAGCATTGTTTGGTCACTGAGGTGAACAGTAGGACGTTAACTCTTATTATTAAATATGGATGTTAACAATGTAACCCCCGACTCTGTGCACTAAGGACAAAATACCTCATTTTTATTTTGCAGGAATATCTGTATGCCATTCACAGTCTTTATGAAGAGTGGCTCATTAAGCAGACCTCCTTTCCTGTGCCAGCTCAGGTCCTGGTAAGTATTGTAGACCTGTGCTCCATTGCTGCTTCATGAGAAATCTCTCCATTTATTCATCTTAAGAGAAGACCAAGCTGGAAAGGGCTTTTCTTCTGCAAGGTGCATACTGATACTAGAGCAGGGGTTCTACATCTATTTAAGAACCCCAATGGATTGCCCTATATGTCCTCATATTTTTCACCAGAGTGAATCACCATCCTCACCAGTCCTATTCGGTATTAGTATGACTTGAAAAGATGTCAATACCTTGGTTTCACCTTACATATGGGTAGCTAGGAAAAGATCAGATGAAGTAAGGATTTTGTAATTTTTTTTTTGTATTAAAAACAGCATATTACACAAGGTAACTCCAGCTAGTGAGATTTTAAGTTTTTTTTTTTTTTTGCAATCAATAATGTAATGGAGGTCCAGTTGCTAACAGTGTTAGACACGTCATTGGACACATCTGGCTGATTTTGTCAACTTTACTTTCAGGTTTAACATTGCAGAGAATCCTGTTTTTCTGTTTTTAAAAATGACTCAGAGATCCCACTCCCTTACCACTCTCATTTGGTTCCCATACCTTAACCACTTGAAGAGCAGGCCTTTTTCTGACACTTTTTTTTGTTTACACGTTAAAATATGTAATTTTTGCTAGAAAATTACTTAGAACCCCCAAACGTGTTATGTATGTATGTATTTATTTTTTTTTAGTGGAGATCCTAAAGAATAAAATGGTGGTCGTTCCAAGTTTTTATGTCACATGGTATTTGCACAATATTTTTGGATAAAATGCACTCCAAAGCAGAGTTCGACCATATTAAGTAGCTGCTGACTTTTAACAATCAGACACTCACCTGTCCCAGGCTCCAGTGATGCCGCCACCAACAGCGTCGCACTTCTCCCCCTCCTCTATGGCGCCAATATCACAAGTATGGGCGCCTGGCTTTGGCTTCAAAGCCGGGCGTGCACTGCACATGCGCGAGACGCGGTGCGCTCTGTGAATGGCCGGCGATGTTCTGGGACCTGTGACGTGTCCCAGAAGATCGCCAGGTGGGAGGGGAGGGAAGGTAAACTTCCTTCCGGCTCCGTGGCGCTAGGAGAGGAAGTGGACATGGGACCCTGTGAAAACGGGGTCCCAGATCCCCCCCCAAAAAATGACATGTCAATTGTGGCATGCTAGGGGGTCACCTGCCCTTTTGGGTGGAACTTCTGCTTTAATTAGTGTGAATGCAAAAAAAAACCCCACTAAATAACCCAATTTTTTGGTAAAATATAAAATATGGCGTTATCTATTCACTCAGTATAAAATGTCATGCTTTAAATTTGCACACACATGTGAAATGGCGTTAAACTACGATACTTAAGAATCTCGATAGGCAACACTTGAACATTTTTTACAGGTTACCAGTTTAAAGTTACAGAGGTCTAGCACTAGAATTATTGCTCTCGCTATAACATTCATGGCAATGCCTCACATGGTATAAACTCAGTTTACATATGCAACGCGGCCTACGTATGTGTTTGCTTCTGCGCATGAGCACAGGGGGACGGGGCGATTTAATTTTTTTTTTCTATTTTATTAAAAAATAATTTTCTCTTTCGTTCATTGACGGACGCAGCCTCTTATTCTTGACATGTGGGGTATGCACCTTCTGGGATCTGTGGTTCCCCAATTTTTTGTTTTGCTCAAGCTATTTGAATGGTAACGGATGTTCTCTGGTGGCTTCCGTTACGCGAAGATCTGCTGTTGCAGGGGCCCATCCTGCACCCTGCTTTACACTTGCTGGTTTTGACGGCCTGGCTATTGAATCCCAGGTATTGACGGATAGGGGGGTCTCTGAGTCGGTGATCCCCACCATGCTTAAGGCACGTAAGTCCACGTCACGTAAGATTTATCACCGCACCTGGAAGGCTTAGAATGCTTAGTGCGAGGCTGGGGGGTGGAACCCCCGTTCCTTTTCAGTGGCTCATGTGCTGGCCTTTCTTCAGCAAGGCCTGGATCAAAAACTGGCATTGAGTACCCTCAAGGGGCAGATTTCTGCCCTAGCGATTCTTTTCCAGCGTCCATTAGCGACGCACTCTTTGATTCGTACATTTGTACAGGCGGTGCGTCATGTGGCCCCTCAGGTGCGGTCGCCCTGGCGCCATGGGATATGAACCTTTCAGTACTGCAGAAGCTGCCATATGAAAAGATCAGAGACATTTCTTTGCTGTTGCTCTCGGAAGAGGTGGCCATCACATCTACCAGGCGGGTGTCTGAGTTGGCGTCTTTGTCTTGTAGGTCTACCTACTTGGTCCTGCATAAGGACAAGGCGGTGCTGCGCCCATCTCCTTAGTTTCTACCGAAGGTGGTTTCCTCTTTTCACATTAATGAGGACATTGTCCTTCCTTCTTTGTGTCCGCGCCCGTCGCATCCTAGGGAGGTTGCTTTGCACTCCTTGGATGTGGTTAGGGCTCTGCGGGTGTATTTGACGGCCACGGCCTCCTTTCGGAGGTGGGACACGCTGTTTGTGGCAGCAGATGGAATGCGCAATGGACCGGCGGCCTCATCGGCCACTATCTCTCGTTGGATCAGACAGACTGTCACCCATGGGTATGAGGTTCGGGGTCGAGAACCCCCTTTTCCGGTCACAGCTCATTCCACCAGGGCGATTAGTACTTCCTGGGCTTTCCGACACCAAGCATCGGTGTCTCAGGTGTGCAGGGCTGCCACTTGGACCTCTGTGCACACCTTTGTGAAGTTTTACAAAGTTGATGTGTCAGCATCTGCGGATGCTGCTTTTGGCCACAAAGTTTTGCAGGCGGCGGTGTAGGCGTGTCTGGCGCCTCCCGGAGAGTTTTCTGTTGGGTACGGTTGTTATTGTGTTACCCACCCCTCTTTGGTTGACACTGCTTTTTTGACGTCACCACATGTCAAGAATAAGAGGCTGCATCCGTCAATGAATGAAAGAGAAAATAGGATTTTTTGACTTACCGTAAAATCCTTTTCTCTGAGTTCATTGATGGACGCAGCACCCACCCCTCTGTGTTCTGAGTTTGTACTGTTTGTTACGAACTGAAGTGCTAGCAGGGCGGAGGGGGTTATGCAGAGTAAGGACTGCCCCCTGGGAGGGGCTAGCTTGCTTTTTTGTCTGAACTATGTTCTGCCTAGTCTACTTCTGGTAAAAGGTGCATAAACCCCACATGTCAAGAATAAGAGGCTGCGTCTGTCAATGAACTCAAAGAAAAGGATTTTACGGTAAGTCAAAAAATCCTATTTTTTAAACTGTCCCGTTTTTTAAAATTTTATTCCTATCACAAGACATGTAAACATCACTTGTGATAAAGCATGACAGGTCCTCTTTATGCAGACATTTGGACCCCAGATCTCCCCTCTACCCTCAAATGCATTCGATAAAAAAAAACATTGATTTGATGCTTTCCAGAAAAAAAAAAACAAATTGTTTACATCCGCCCTAAACCGGAAGTGATGTGATGACATCGCTCCTGGCATGTTAGATCATAGAGGTGAGGAGAGACAATCTGGTCTCTCCTCACCTCTATGGCCAGCCACACAAACCTCTGGATCATTTCCCAGGCTCGACGGTGAGAATGGTAAGCCCAAGAAACACCTCCACACTGCTTCAAAAAGCAATCCAGTGGCTAATCAGCTACTGGGATTTAGTCAAGAGGATCGCCGGCTGAAAATTTTAATATCCGGGTTATGGCTGACAGCTGCAGCCATAGCCCCGGTAAACCACTTCAAACCCATATTGTAAATGTACATTAGGGGGTCCTGAAGTGGTTAAAGAAATATGGTTAACCCTGGTTATGAAGCCCATGCAGTAGAAAATGGTCAATTAATGTGGCTGTTCAGTTTGGTTGAGGGACATTTTTATGACTCTAGGCTTTGCCTAATTTATCATATTCGTGTGTGCAGGGAAACGATTGGTCAGGGTATACAGTACTTTCCCAGTCAAAATATAGTCTTCATTGTCAATGGTGTTAAAATTCTAATTTGTATGGCATATAAAATATTACAATTTGATAATCACTCTATTCTTGCATATGCAAGACATTTGGATTTGCGATATCACAGCATTGCTAAGTATTGTAAAATAGTGTGACATAATTATCACTGGGCCAAGATGGAGGTTGATTTGTAATCAATGTATGCGGAATATAGATTGAATTTGTCAAATTGTGATCTGTATTCCAAACAAATTGTAATAATTTTAGCAGTATTAACAAATGTACGTTTGTTCTCATGAAAGTCCCATTGGTGTTTCGAAAGGCAGGTTTTCTTTACTTTAAAGCACTCTCTGGTAAAAAACCTTTGTGTAGCTTTCCCTGCCAGCCATCCTTATACTTACCCGAGTCCCATCTCCATCCAGAGATGCTCTTGAGAGCAGACGCTCTCTCCTCCCTCACCTGGCAGATTTATAGCAGAGGGAGCCATTGGCTCCTGCTGCTGTTAATCAAATCCTATAAGCGAGTGGGGTTGAGCCTCGCTGTCTGTGTCTATGGACACAGGCAGCATGGCTCGGGATCGAGCCCGCAGATGTGCTTAAATGTCCAGGGATCCAGTTTCATCCTCACCTGGGCTAGATCTTCAATAGCCTTGTGGGCACCAGCATCTTAGGTGTGGAAACCCAGCTGTGACAGCTTGCAGCGTCGCACCTGGCTGCGCATGCATAATCCGCGCTGTGCATTGTGAATGGTCCCGCAAACTTCTGGGACCTGTGACGTGGCCCAGAAGATTGTAGGGAGGGGGAAAGGAAAACTACTGCTCAGTATCCCTAGGCAATCTGAGCGGCAGTGGAAGCAGGTACCTGTCAAAACTATGTAACTTACCTGCTCTGTGGAAATTGCACAGAGCGGTCCTGAACCAACTCTCCTCGAGCCCCCCACTGGTGTTCCTGGCTCCCCCTCTCTGTCCAGTGCCCCCGGTGTGTCAATGGACGAGCACACCCGAATGACCCCGACAGCGGGACTGGGCCCTGTCCCCCAATCCCTCGTCACTGGAGTTGATTGAACCAATGGCTCCCGCTGCTATCGATCTGCCCAATGAAGAGGAAAACGGTAACGCGCTGCTGCTCCCGTGCACGTTGCTGGGTCCGATCAGACTCGGGTAAGAATAAAGGGGGCTGGGGGGGGGGGGGGTAATCCTGCAGCAGAGAGGGTTTTTTTTTTTTTTTTTTCTACCTTTAGTGCATGGAATATATTAAGGTACAAAAAACCTTGAGGCTTTAGAACTACTTTAAAGGGGAACTACCACTTTAACTACTGTCCTCTCCATCTGCACATACTCCCACACAGCTTTATTCGGTTGCCAGAAGTGAAGAGCGATAGTGATACTTCAGGTATAGGGAGCACATGACTACCTTCATTTCTGAAGTGAGACAACATTGGTGGTTAGAGATCTGCTCAAGCACCCATTGTCACTTGGGGTAAGGTAAAGGTCCTCGAAGAGTAACTTCACTCCAACAGCCCCTACCCTCTTATCTTTTTTTTTTTTTTTGCTGGGTTTTCCACAAAAGCATACTCACATGCTCCGTGATCCAGCACTGTTCTGTTGGGATCCAACACTCAGCTGCTTTAGTCCAGCTCCACCATCTTTTTTTCTCTGATGTTCTCAGAAGCCAGTGGTATCTTCCAGGTTGTTGTAACTATGCCCCTCATACGAATACACCATGTCGCATCATCAGGGGGGGGCGGCTGCACATGCACACTAGCCACTTGACCTCCAGAAGATTTACCCCCCCCCCCACCTTCATGACCAGGCCACTTTTTGCGATCTGGCACTGCATTACTTTAACTGACAATTGCACGGTCATGCAACGCTGTACCCAAATAAAATTTGCCATTTTTCTCTTTCGCTCGACCGACACAGAGCTCCATTATTCGTAACCATACGGTTATACCGCCCCCTACAGGAGTAGGATAGTAGGCAGAAAAAACACTTGGCTAGGCCTATGGGCAGTCCTAGGTGGTATACACCCCCCTCTCTGCTATAGGCCTTCAGCTTTTTTCTGCCTAGTCAGGAGTAAGGACCTAGTTCCCTGCTGGGATCTCTAGTCCTCAAAATGTTTTTGTTATTTTCTTTTTTCTTGGATTTTTTTTTTCCGGTGAGATCTACAATCAACTGCCAGGCTGGGCAACGGGCTGGTCACTAGGTATCCAGTGGTCTCCCCAGTCTGGCCTGCGGGAGCGTGCAGACCGCAGCTACGCGCTAGGTCAGCTGTAACATAGGGAGCTGGCCCTGCGAGGTCGCAGCGTTCCTCATGGCCAACAGCCCCCCACTTCAGTTGCGCAGAGAACCTGTCTGGGAGTGTTACCCGCATGCTTTCACTGTATCAGTAAGTAGTGGGCCCCCACCTCTCCTTCCCTGGATGGGGTGTGGGGCGCGGGCACTCCCTGGGGTGGTCGGTCCCTTCGGGGTTCTCCTCCCCCGGCCCCCCTCCCGGGTGAGGTCCAGGCTTCTGGCCTAGGTGTCTTTTGGACACTGTTACTGGGGGAGCCACTTTGGTTGGGCCTAGGGGATGGGTGACCAGATGGCAGCAATTGGGGCCTCCTGCGGGACCCTCCCATAATTTAGGCCGCGACTTTGCAGCCTACTGGCCGGGGCTGCCATTTTCTGTTTCAAGGCGTCTGCCCTCCGTTCTGTGGCACGGATCGGTCCGGTCCGCCCATGGGCCATGCACTCGCGGCAGGCGGCCAAAAATTTAGGCTGCAGCTTTTGCGGCCTACTAGGCGTGCTTTTTGCGGCCTGCTAGGCCTCACGGCTGCCTCCCACCAGAGGGGCAGCGCTATGGGGGATCTGAGGGCGAACCCTTTTGGGGATCCTTCACCCACTTCAGCCCCGGAAGGATTTCCTGCTTTATGACCAGAGCACTTTTTGCGATTCGCACTGCGGCACTTTAACTGACAATTGCGCGGTCATGCAATGTTGTACCCAAACGAAATTGGCGTCCTTTTTTTCCCACAAATAAAGCTTCCTTTTGGTGGTATTTGATCCCCTCTGCGTCATTTCCGATCACCACTATAAACAAGCAAAGAGCGACAATTTTGTAAAAAAAAAAAAAAAAAAACTTTACTTTTTGCTAAAACACATATCCAAAAAAAAAAAAATATATATAAACAAATTTATTCATCAGTTTTGGCCGATTATATATTCTTCCTCATATTTTTGGTAAAAAAAAAAAAAAATCGCAATCGGCGTATATTGATAGGTTTACACAAAAGTTGCCATGTTTACAAACAATGAGAATTCATTTATGAGGTTTTTATTTTTTACTAGTAATGGTGGTGATCTGCGGGACTGCGATATTGCGGCGGATATGTCGGACACTTTTGACACTTTTTTGGGACCACTGGCAATTATAGAGCGATCAGTGCTATGAAAATGCACTGATTACTGTATAAATGTCACTGGCAGGGAAGGGGTTAAAACACTAGGGGGCGATCAAAGGGTTAACTGTGTTCCCTGGGATCTGTTACTAACTGTGTGGGGGCTGGGCTGACTGGGGAAGGAGAGTGATCGTTGCTCCCATATGCAGGGAGCATGCAATCACAATCCTTCTCCCCTGTCAGAACGGAGATCCCCATTCTGTCACTGTGGGGGAGCGATCGTGGGTAGCCGGCGGACATCGAGTCTGCACTACCCACTCCCTGGCTCCCTCGCTACACAGTGAGCACGCGCGCCCACGATCTGCAGGCGATGGCGAGTTGTGTCATCGAGCCAAGTTGCCGCCGTCAATTGGCGGGCGGTCGGCAACTGGTTAAGTGGGTGCCCCTGGTGCGGCACCCGGTCGGTGTGCCCTGTGCGGGGCCTAGATCTGCGTCCCTAAATGGCGCCCCCCCCGCCCTCCCCTGCCTTCTATTTGGAATGATCCTGTATCTGGGTCTGTTGTCACAGTTGTGGCCCACCTTACGGGTTGTGACTACGCTCCCTATCCTGTCAGGTAGTGAGGATGATTCCTCCACAACTGAAGTGGTGAACGAGAAGGCACTGGATGTCGCACTTATCACATCTCTGCGGGAAACCTTAATTATGGGGGATGTGGCTGCGGCGGAGAGGCCGGTTCCCTTTTGGCACCCATATGCCGTCTTGCACGGCGCAAGCGTTCCCAGCTGAAAGGAAGAGGTTACTGTATCCTCGGCTAGCTCTTGGACCTCGGACAGGCACCTCAGTGACCTTCAGACATGTCTGGAGACAACCCATAGATAATGAAGAAAACACATGCACTCAGCATAGTTTAATCAGGGAGTTGTCTGTATTCTTGAACCCTAGGGTGTCTTTTTATAAGACAATGCACGTCACACAGAATAATCGAAAATTTACACATGCGCAGTATAAAAATGACACAGCAGAAAAATAAGCAATTACAACCAGTTTAGGCTAGTTTAAACTGATTCTGGTTTCCCACTAACTTTATGCGGACTGTTACTTGACCTTAGCCCTACATATCAAGGCATAGGCAGCTGATGCAAGGCAAAGCAGACAAAAGGGGAATCTATCATGGGCACTTGTACAAATAAAATGGAAATAACATAACAGCAAGGCCTATCCCATAACCATCTCCGTCCTATTTGGCCAAATTTACCCATGAGGAATGGGAGTGTCCAAATCGCCCCTTGGTGCTTCCAAAGATGCTCATGGTGGGGTACGCTCCTTAAAAAATGGACTGTTCCACCAGTAGTGGATCCCCCTATCTCTTGGTTGCACAAGGCAACCATGATTACAGTGGAGAAAGCTTTTACAGATCCGGCAGACATACCTGGAGGGGGAGCAGAACCCCCCTGCCTTTGCTGAATTGGCGGACCTGTTGGTCTAGGGGCTGTGGTTTGTCTATGTCTCATGGATGCAGTTCCCCTGGTTGTCACTTTGGGGCTACCCTGGATGACATTACGTGTCTCACAGGGGGGGTTGGGTACATCTCTTGCAGTTTGAAAAGGGAAAGGAGCCTCGTCACAGATGCGGTCCTCCTTTCATGGCACACAGTTTTTTCATTCTTCAGGGTCCACTGACGGGTTTAAAACTTTTCAAACCCTCTTCAGGAATTCCAAACGGACCTGGTCGGGCAAGCCAAGAGCGGAATTCTCTGACCTGCGGACAAGGCCCCTTCAGTATTAAGGCGTGCTCTCACCCGTGTCTGGAGTGGGGGGACATCTTGATCTTGTCCGGTTACAAGATAGTGTTACGGCCTTGTTCCCCAAATAGGTTTTTTTCCTCCAAATGTGCGTCTGTCACCGGACCGTTTGCAGTTCTCATGGGGCTGTACAAGCCCTGTTTCTGTGTGATTGTCCTGGTTCCTGTGTCGTAACAGTTTCAGGGGTTTTATTCAAACCTGTTCACGGTCCAAAAGATGGAGGGCATGGTGCATTAAAGTCTGGATCTCAAGGCCCTGACCTGCCTTGTGTGGGTACAGTAGTTCAGAATAGAGTCCAGCCGCACAGTGATGGCGTCCCTTTCTCATAGGGACTTTCTGGCTTTTATTTGACATCAGATGCCTGCTTACACATTCCACTATGTGCCTGACCCCAGCACTCCCTCCTCTGATTCACAAGGTGTTGGCCTCGGATCTGGCGTGATTACGTCAGCGGGGGTTTGCCATCCTGGGCTACCTGGACGATCTTCTGTGAGCAGAGTCCTTGACTACCCCAAGGGGCAATGTAGCTCATATACAGACCTTGACAGATTTCAGTTGGCTTCTATACTACCTGAAGTCTGCTCTGGCTATTTCCAGAACATTGGATTATCTGGGCCTGACCCGGGCTCCAGCTCTGGTCAGAGTGTTTTTACCTCTGGACAAACTCCGGGAGTTACTTGCTGCATGTCATCTTGGACTGATGGTACCTACCTTCGAGGCGTTTCCATTTGCAGGTTCCATACAAGCTCCCTTCAAGGGCGATCCTGGCGTAATGGGATAAGTGCCTGAGGTCTTTTGACAGTCCGATTCGGCTGAGCCAGGAAACCAGGGGTTTCATGGTCTGGTGGCTTCACTCTCTGGTTCTTTGGCAGGGCAAATCCTTTCTCCCCATTTATGGACAGTGGTCACCACCAGTGCCAGTCTGTCCGGATGGGGACTGAGCCCAGTGTGCTCAGGGACGCTGGACGATGGAGACATCCAGACTACCGATCAATATCCTGGAACTTCGAGCAATCAGACTTTGTCTGGATCATGGACGGATCAACTTCGGGGGTTCCCGGTGCAGATCCAGTCAGACAATGCAACGGCGGTAGCCTATGTCACTCACCAGGGCAGAACAAATATAGTGTTGGGAGCCCTGGCAGTAGCCGGAATTCTCCGGTGGGCAGAGCGTTGTTCCGGCTCTCTGTTGTACGCTTTCCAAGAGTGGAATACTGGCAGGCGGATGCCTTAGTCGACTGGTGTTGGGCCACGGGGTAGGCCCTTGACCGTGCCTTGTTTCATCGGATATGTCTCCAATTGGGCGTTTCTGAGGTGGATCTGTTTGCGTCCCGGCTCAACAAAACAGTACAGAGGTTTCTGGCAAGGTCACAGGATCCTCTGGGGGGCACTTCAAACGCTCTGGTGGTCCGTGTGGCCGGTATCGTTTGATCTACGCCTTTCCTTCTCTCCAACTTGGGCTGTGGCTTTTGCGCAGGACCTTTTCGAAGGTCAGACTCACTGTGATTGCATACGGGCCAAGAAAGGGGCTGTCTGCTTAGTTTGTGACCATTTCTGGATGGATCAGACAGATGTTACCTCTGACCTATTCTGTCAGGGGTCGGGTTCCTCCTTTTACCTGTTACGGCGCACTCTACTCGGGTGTTTCCTGGGCCTTTTGTCATCAGGCGTCAGTTGCGCAATTTTGCAGAGCGGCCACTTTGTCGTCAGTGTACACTTTCATAACCTTTAACAGAGTGGATGTTCTGGCATCTGCGGATGCCTCTTTTGGCCACAAGGTTTTGCAGGCTGCGGTTTAGAGGGTCTATTCCCTCTTGAGGGTGTGTTGTTCAGGTTTAGCTCCAGTTGTTTTGTGTTGGTTTTACCTGGTTGGCTCTTGTGTTAGCCTTGGGATTTTTCGTTATCCCACTCCTCATGTTTGGCACTGCTTTGGGACGTTCCTATGGTTACAAATAATGGAGTGCTGTGTCTGTCAATTGATTGAGTGATTAACAAACACAATCAGCGCAAACAGGGTGTGATTAACTAAATCTAAGCTGCTAGCACAAAATAAGTGTTTTCACTTCACTTAAATCAATATTAAACCAAATAAAAAGTGCAGCGCTATATTCAAAACCTATAGACTTAAACTAAAGTGCTCATGAATTATTCAGGAGCACTTTAGTATAAGTCTATATGTTTTGAATATAGCGCTGCACTTTTTATTTGGTTTACTGCTTGTTACTAAACCGAAGGCTTTATAGCAGAGATGGGGGGTGTATACCACCTATACTACGCCCATAGGCGTAGCCAAGTCTTTTTTTCTGCCTAGTGTCCTACTCCTGTAGGGGGCACTATAACCGTATGGTTACGAATAATGGAGCGTGCTGTGTCTGTTAATGAACTCAGAGAAATCGATTTTACGGTAAGGTCGCTTTCACACAGGCGTTCCGTTCAGGTCTGCCTGTCAGTTTTTCTCTATGGAGCTACGGATGTCAGCGGTGACATGTCGGCTGACACCCACCGCTTTCCGATCCGTTCCGTAAAGTCAGACGGATGAAAACCCTATTTTTCCATCAATCTGGGGAGAGAAGCAGAGCAGATCGGATGACAACAGACAGACGGTCCGTTGTGATCCGATTTCCCATAGAGGAGAGTGGCGCTCTTTGACAGATCCGTCTCCGCGTCATCCGTCGGCTCAGCGGGGATTGTGCTGTAAACAAAAAAAGCCGACAAATTTTGCAACAAAAGAACTATATTTTTTTACTTTCTGCTATAAAACCTATCCAATAAAAAAATTTTTAAAAAATCGAATTTCTTCATAGATTTAGGCCAATTGTATTCTACATATTTTTGGTTAAAAAAATTCCAAGAAGCGTATATTGATTGGTTTGCGCAAAAGTTAGAATGTCTACAAACCTCAATCAGCAACTTATAGCAGGACTGCGATATTGCGGTGGACATTCTGACACTTTTGACACTTAGCGGGAACCAGTGACACTAATACAGTAATCAGTGTTTTAAAAAATGCACTATCACTGTACTAATGCACTGGCAGGGAAGGGATTAACATCAGGGGTGATCAAAGGATCAAAGTGGTTGTAAAGGCAGAAGGTTTTTATCATCTTAATGCATTCTATGCATTAAGATGAAAAGCCTTCTGTGTGCAGCAGCCCCCTAATACTTACCTGAGCCCCTTCCGATCCAGCGATGTTGCACAAGAAACTCGGCTGTCTAGGACTCTCCCTCCTCATTGGCTGAGACAGCAGTGAAGTGCCATTGGCTCCTGCTGCTGTCAAATTAGTGAGCCAACAAGGAGGGGGGGGGGGGGGCAGGGCGTTCCGCAGCGCCGTATCTGAATCGATATACAGCGCTGCGGCTTGGGTGCCCCCATGGCAAGCTGCTTGCTGTGGGGGTCAATGATCAGGAGGGAAGGGCCATCGGTGCCGAAGGGGGACCCAAGAAGAGGATTGGGGGATAACGCGCACCTGCCGATCTGCTTCCTCCATGTGTAATTACAATGGAAACGAGCCAGTGGCAGAGCACATGCATGCGCCCTCCCCGAAAGTGTTGGATCACGTGTGTGTGTTTATATGTATGTATGTATATGTGATCCAGCACACAGGTGCCGCCCAGTAGCAGTAAAACTGCAATAGGGCAGTCCAGAAGTGGCTAAAGGGAAAGTGCATGAGACCAGATTTTAATTGGGTGAAACCTCAAGGTCAGAGTATTGGAATGTTGATGATGGGTTTTGCACAATACAAGTTGGAGTGCTTCACAAAAACGTTGCAGAAAGAGTACAGTGGAAGAAAATAATGGAGACACACATTGATAATCGAAGGACTTTTATTTCATAACTATTGTGGACTTGCACAGTTGATTTTTTTTTTGTTTTTTTTTTTTTTGTTTTTTTGGATATAGGATTTGTGGCATTTATATAGGTTTATTAACCACTTCCCGGCAGCTGCAGGCATCATTCAGATATTATTTTCTGCCGGCGATTCCCTGCAATGTAAAAACAATCATATCGGCTGTTCATAGCAGTTGTTTTAACAGGCGGCAGGAGGGGACGTTCCATCCCTCTGCCCTCCGGTTCTTCTACCGGCTCACCCGTGCGATCGGCGAGCCAGAGAATGAATCAGTCGGCAGCGCCTGTTTACCATAGTGCTGACCGAGGACCAGATGGTCCCCGGCCATCTCTATGACCTTCGAAGGCCGGTCACGACGTATGACGTCACTTCCAGCCTCAGCAGATGTGAGCACTGCCGTGTTTTTAGCTGGAAAGGCGTAGATCATTATATATTATTTTTTTTTTAGTCTAGATGAGAGATGTGGGATTTTTCTCACTGTAAAGAGGACCTGCCATGCCCTATTCCTATTACAAGGGATGTTTAAATTCCTTGTAATGGGAATAAAAGTGATAAAAAAAATTTTTTAAAGGGAAGGTGTAAAAAAAAAAAAAAATAAAATAATTTAAAGAGCCCCCGTCCCCACATGCAGAAGTGAATGCATACGTACGTTGCACCCGCATATGTAAATGGCGTTCAAACCACCACACATGTGAGGTATTGCCGAACGTTGGAGCAAGAGCAATAATTCTAGCAGAAGACCTCAAACGGGTAGCCTTTGAAAAAAAAAAAATTTAAACCGTCGCCTATGGAGATTTTTAAAGTACCGAAGTTTGGCGCCATTCCGCGAGTGTGTGCCATTTTAAAGCGTCACATATATATATTTACTCGGTGTGACATCATCTTTCACATTCTATAAAAAAATTGGGCTAACTTTAGTGTTTTTTTTTTTTTTTAATTCATTAAACCGTTTTTTTCCCCAAAAAATTGCGTTTGAAAAATTGCTGCACAAATACCGTGTGACCTTAAAAGTTGCAATGACCGCCATTTTATTCCCTAGGGTCTCTGCTAAAAAAACGTATAATATTTGGGCGTTCTGAGTATTTTTCTAGCAAAAAAAAAATATATATATATTTTTACATGTAAGATAAGAGTGCCAGAATTGGCTTGGGTGGCAAGTGGTAATGGTTTATTTTATCTAATACTATGAGGCACTATCTTATATGGATGTAGGGGTGAGATTAGAGGGTGAAGATCCACTTTAAGCCTGTGTAAGCTCCACATCCGCTTCTCTTTTCACAGGTGATCGATGCGGACAAGAACATGGAAGAAATGACTCAGCACTATGAAGAGAACCGCGGCAAAATCCTGTTTGCTTGACACATTGACATTAATTTCCTGTAACATTCCAAAGAGCAATAGTGACATCCTAACAAAGTACAATTTTTCTGCTCTTTGTGTACGCAGCAATTTGGTGCTCCAAAGCAATGTTTCTGAGCATGCAGCCTGTGCGTTTACAAGGCAGTAATAGGCTGTAAATTTTTAATTTCACAAGACGCTTGCCTGCATGGTATATATGCAGCTTTTGTGCAAGAAAAAAAAAAAGTTGGATCAGCATGTAGGGGCCAAGCATTTAGAGACAGACTTGCTTTCATGGGACCAACTTGTATATAGAATCAGTCATGGGTGTTCATTTGTAATGCTCTGAATCTATGATGATACCAGACAATCAGAAATCTGTTGTATAAAAAAAAAACAAAAAAAAAAGGAGATAACTTGAAACTCAGGGCCCATTCCCAACCCTCCAGTGCAGTGTGTTAATGCATACATTAGTGGCATGCTGTATCATTTATTTTCAATAGCACTCCAAACGCACGAATCCAACAGACCCCCAATGCACATGCATTGCAGCACATCACAATAGCGCACTACTGTGAGTTGCATTTTGCTGAACAGAACACTGGATTTTTTTTTTTTTTATCTGTTTCAGTGCGTTGGCAACCCATTCATTTGAATGGGATGCCTTAAGCCAGTGCACCTTAACACAAAGTGTGAATGGGCCCTACAGACTCTGCTAATGGAAGCTGTTCCTTTCCTGCTGCGGAAAGTAAAAAAAAAAAGTTTAGATTTGACCCCTGAGATCAAGCAGAAGAAAGGTCAGCCACTGTGAGAGCCTTAAAGAGAAAAAAACTGCTAAAAAAAAAAAATTGCTAACATTGGGCCCCTGGACCTTTTTAGGCTCCTTTTTATACTGCGACTTTGGACACTAAAGTCGCATGCCTAGTTGCACCCCATATTTTTCAATTGACAACTTTTCAGATATGTGCGACTTTAAAACATTTCCTGCAATACTTTAGTCCGATTTTTCTCCATTGCCATAGACTGCAATGTAAACCCTCCAAAGTTGCATGAAAGTTCTACATTCAACAGTTGTCTATTATCATTGGTCAAAGCCAAAGTCGCACCCATCCAAAGTTGCATCAAAGTTGAACTCCAAAGTCACGCAAGTGTGAATGGAGCCTTAGCTGTAATGTGTGCTATGTACAGCACATTATGGCAGACTTACCTGGCTAGTGATTTCCTCCAGCACTGCGCTGTCAGCCATCCCATCAGTCACCGGCGCTGCCATCTTCTCACTGGGTCCCGACACCTCGGCTGTTTGGCCGGTTCGTAATATCGCTCCGACAGATGTATATGGGGGTCACATCTTCATGGCACGGTGCCATGCCACAAATGAATGATGGCTCACTGTACACAAATGCTGGCAGCCAGGAAGAAGGGTTTATAACCAGAGAGACCAATAGGATCTATCTTAAAAGTCCCATCTGTTCACATTTTTTTAGTTGTGTGTTTTTTTTTTTTTTTTGGTTTAATTCAACTTTCATTTCTGCTTTGACTGTCAGAAAGTACAAGTGTATAAAACCAACACCAGTTCCTGATATACAGGTTCTTGTCTGAAGACCTCTCTGATTTACCATCCCATACTTAGCTAGGCTCATGAGATATTTTAAGGGAGTCTGTCAGATGACAGCCTGCCACACAATCGGCAGATATTGCAGGGCACTATGAACATAAAGCTGGTATATGCAGATATTATCTAGTGCATGGCAGGGGACCCTGGTGCTAAGTGACCCACAATGCAATGCTGCAACTCTCCCTAGGTATGTGGCTGCTACACAGGGCATTATGAGGCACACAGGATGTGCCAGAACCATGATTGTAGCTCATAATTTGTATACCTAGTGCACTCCAATTTGGGGGCTTCCATGCACTCGAAAGTAACTAACAAACCAGTACTATGTGCAAACAGTTAAAAATACAAGGGTAAAAACTGTTAAGTTATTTTAAGGCTGAACTCCGCTCAGTGTACATAAACAACATTTGAGTCTCTGCCCCAATATTCAGTATCTAATTCTTGTTTAGTCTAGGGCAGGGGTCTCCAAACTTTTTAAATAACGGGCCAGTTTACTTTCTTTCAGGCTTTAGGGGGACGGACTGTGGCCAGTGGGAGTAGAAAATGTCCCTGCATCAGTGGGAGTAAACACTTTCCAATCATTGGTTTTAACAGGAGGAATTGTGCCCCATTGTTGGTTTTAGCAGGAAGAATAGTGCCCCATGGTTTGGGTCAATGGGAGGAATAGTGCCCCATGGTTGGGGTCAATGGGAGGAATAGTGCCCCATGGTTGGGGTCAATGGGAGGAATGGTGCCCCATGGTTGAGGTCAATGGGAGGAATAGTGCCCCATGGTTGGTGTTAGTGGGAGGAATAGTGTCCCATTAATGATGTCCATGGGAAGAATGGTGCCTCATCCTTGGTATCAGTTGGAGGAATTAGTGTCCCAAGGACTCGATGGAGGCAAAGGGCTGCATCTGGCCCCCGGGCTGCAGTTTGGATACCACTGGTCTGGGGGAATATTTTAAGTCGGCCATAGATGGATTGAAATTTATCCGGTTCAGCAAGGATTGGCCAAATTTTGATCCCTATATGGGCAGGCTGGTTGTACACAAGTCAAAAAATGTTCTCAATCAGCGCCAGTAGTACTGATGAGTGTCTCCCTGCTGTCAGAATACAAGCCATGGTGGGAGGGAATTCCACCATACACATAAAGTGTGTGGATGGGAAAATCAAGTCCTTTTCCATCATTCAACCAGCGGGTTGAATGAAAGAAAATTGCTTGTGTATGGCCAGCCTAAGGGGAGAGACTAATACTTGGCCTTTTCCTCTGCCCTGACATTCTGAGCTATGCACAGGGTCCTCTACCTCATTGCATACAATGTAGGACCAGCGGTGGCCGATCTACACTGGTGTGATGGTTAGTGGGAAATACTGTCCTTTCGTTTGAGGTCAATGCGAAGAATTTCCCCCCTTACAGATAGCTAAAAAAATAGTGGACACTTATCTGAGAGGCAGAAATTGCTCAAGGAACCCTGGTTGAGAAACCCTGAATATTCAGTTTGTAAGCGCACTAGAGTTAAGCGTTAAGGAATCTTATTCATACAGATTATATAATCCAAATTTTATTGCACTTATTTCCTTTTGCTGTTTTATTCCTTCTACTTAAGCAATGTAGGATTGAATTTATTTAGTAAATGTGTAGTTATTTTTTCTTCGCCCTTTTGTAATCTTTTACAAATAAGGTCATGTTGGTAGGTTATATTATTATATATCCCTTTTATTTGAATGTTTTGTTTGATTTTTAACAAATTGGTAAAGGCACTTTCAACAAAGGGCTGTCTGTTTACTGATCCTAGTGGGATTCCTTCTTTTGGCTTGAAAAGCTGCTTCTTGCCATCAGCAAAACTGCTTGCTGATGACCTTGTGTCATTGTCATCATCTTGCCATCAGCAAACCCACTTGGTGATCTTGTGTCATCAAGCCAGACCCTAGGGACTGGCTGCTCCTGTATGACATGACATGGCAGGGAAGACCTGTGCTCGTGGTTTTCCTAGTCTCCTTATTGGCTTTTATTTTAAAGAGAACCTGTACTCCATTTTTTAACTATTAAAAGTGCTGCCTAAGTGCAAAAACCACAAGATTCAAACTTTAATGTTTATTGGCCAGAAAAACCTTGTCAGTGCCTTTTTCTGATATAGTCTCACTTTTTTGAAGACTTGTTTCCCAGATTAACCACTTCAGCCCCGGAAGGATTTCACACTTTAGGACCGGAGCACTTTTTGCGATTCGGCACTGCGTCACTTTAACTGACAATTGCGCGGTCGGGCAACGTTGTACCCAAACAAAATTTGCGTACTTTTTTTCCCACAAATAGAGCTTTCTTTTGGTGGCATTTGATCACCGCTGCATCATTTCTGAACGCCGCTATAAACAAAAGAGCGAAATTTTGCAAAAAAAAAAAAAAAAACAAATTTCTTACTTTTTGCTACAATACAAATCCAAAAAAAAAAATATAAAGAAACATTTTTTTTCAACGGTTTTGGCCGATTTTTTATTCTTCCTCATATTTGTGATCAAAAAAATCACAATCTGCGTTTATTCATTGGTTTGCGCAAAAGTTGCCGCGTTTACGGATGATGAGAATTCATTTCTGGGGTTTTTATTTTACTAGTAATGGCGGCGATCTGCGATTTTTATCAGTACTGCGATATTGCAGCGGACATGTCGGACCATTTTGACACTTTTTTGGGACCATTGGCGTTTATACAGCAATCAGTGCTATAAAAATGCACTGATTATTGTGTAAATGCCATTGGCAGTGAAGGGGTTAACATGGGGGGTGCTCTAAGGGTTAACTGTGTTCCCTGGGCGTGTTCTAACTGTGTGTGGGCTGCCCTAGCAGGGGAAGGGGAGTGATCACAGCTTCCATATAGAGGAAGGCTGTGATCACAGTCCTTCCCCCACACAGAACGGAGATCCATGTTTACATACACGGACCTCCGTTCTTTCACTCCGGGGGGGGGGCATCGCAGGTAGCCGGCGGTGATCGAGTCCGCCGTTCCCTGGCGCTCCCGGAACACAGTGAGTGCGCTCACAGTGCTCGATTTGGCAGCCGCTGTCGTATGACGGCGGTTTGCCTAGCAGAGCCATCTTGTCGCCATCAACCTGCGGTTGACGGTCGGCAAGTGGTTAAATGGGTTAACACTGTCACCTGCTATTCGACATCTACTGAGAATGTCTCAGTGGCCAATAAGGCCATTGAATATGGGTTGGTGAAGATTAGCCATGAAGCCAGGAAAGGTCAGGCTTCATGTCAACGTGAGGCTAAATTTGAGGCGTGTAGATGATTTTCTGGCCAAAAGGCATCCTGAGTGTGTGGTTGGGCAGGTCTCTCATCCAGCAAAGCTTCACTTCTTGTTTGAATGATTCTGGTCGTTTTGTGGGGACCCAGGGTGTTGAAGATCTGGCCCCTTTCCTGGACTCTTCGAAGAATGCTGCAGAGATCTGAGCTACTTGTATAATAATCCATGCACTTGGTTAATGAATGTAAGGAGCTGAACTGGTTTTCTGGCTTCCAGTGCAGTTGTCTGTTAAACAAGGTCCACGTTGTCCTTCAGCAACTTTTTTCATGGTGCGCTTGGCATAAACTCAATGAAGATGCAATGAAAACCACATTCCAGGCAGCTCTGCCTAAGAAAGGAACACTCATATGCTCATAGAGCACTTAGGTCCCTTTTTACACAGGCGGACTCAAGCAGTGGACCCACCTACTCAGCGGGGAATCTCTCGGATGACTGGTTCATGTAGCGGACACAGCCTGCTGTCCTCTTTTTTGCAGGGTCAGAATCGGATGGCATGGTGGTTCACACCATGCCATCTGATTCCTGCGATATGCGAACTAATTTGGGGGTGTCATTAGCTTTCCATTTACACTCCCCAGAGTTCGCATAGTGCAGTGTGAACTGCCGCCGGGAGACGAGCGATGCAGGAACCTGCAGTGGATTCGCAGGGTTCCCTTATTGCTGCAGTGTGAATCGGCCCTTACACTCATAATCAAAAAATGATTCCTGCTCACATGGCAGTTTTGGTTTATTGTTTTGCTTCCATTGGTTATGTCAGTCTGTTGATTGTACTGTAGTAGACAGGTCTACAGATTGGTGAGTAACCATTCATTGCAGATTCTAGAAGTCAAGTGCACAGTTTACCTTTGCTCCATTTCATTTTATATTTTTATCTTCTTTGCAAGGATAGTGCTTTTAATTTATTTTACTTTAATGTTTGTAAGTGAAATTATTTATATCTTTTGCTTGAGTGGTAAATACTTGTGGTATTATAATACAGGATTTATATGATATGTATATTGGTATCTAGTTATGGTTTATCCAAGCAACTCCGATTTAATTGTTATTTGTATGTTAGAGGATCTTCAGTCTCAAAAAAAAGTCAGAAGTTACAAATACTGTAGATGATGACTTTTAATATAAGGACAGTTGACTGTCCAAGGATCCAGTGCCGTCCTCACCCGAGCCGGTTCTTTGGCCGTGTTTGAGTTCCCAGCACTGGCATGTTTAGTGTTCACACTGTACATGCATGAGTAGCGCTGCACTTTGTGAATGGTCCCACAACCTCTTGGGACCTTTGACATGTCGCAAGCTGTGGCAGGGTAATGGGGTTGTTGGTAGAACTTACGGTGGAATCACCCAGGCAATTCCAGTGGAAGTGAGTACCTGCCAAAACTAGGTACCTCCCCCCATAAAAGAATTCCAATAATGTGAGGCGGGGAGGGTTTATAAAAGTGTAACTTCCTGTTTTAGGTTGAAGGCTCTCTTTAAATGTGGCACCCACAGCCCAAGCAGTTGTATACAAAGTGGCAACAAGTGTTCTTGTACACAGTAGCCAGATTGTCCCTTTTTCAGTCTCCAAAGGCAGGTTCTTAGAAATAGAACATCTTTAAAGCCCAATTTCATCCCAAACATTTCTTCATAATTTAATAGGGTAGGGAAGGATTAGAACCTCTGGGTGTTGGTAATTTTGTCCCTACTGGGGAGATTTTCTAATTTCCTGTTGACAGTGTCACAGGGACAGACCATGATGGTAAATCTCTCCAGTGGGGAGGATGAGTCTCCGGTTGTTCCCTGTTTTGGTGACCCCCGTTTATACTGATTTTTTATTTTTTTTGGTCCTGGTGTCAAAGTAACAGTCTGAGAGGAACACTTCCCAGCAAGATCCAGAGACCTTCAATTAAAGCTTTTCAGAAGTTCCAGCTCTTCTCCATGCTCTAGAACTTAAAAAAAAAATGGATAGATTGGGCTTTCGTTTTCATAAGGCTGAATGGTCTTGGTGTTAAAATGTTGTAAAACAAGAACAAATAGACTGATCGATGTCTGCATTTAATGAAGTTGCGACTTTTACTAAAGATTTTTCTCCACTGAGAGACATGAGATTCTTTAACAACTAGAAAACAATGTTGCCTATAGGAGACCTGGACGAGGGCCCAGCCGGACGTCCTACTACCCTGTGACCGTTTGTGTTGGGGTCCTATTGGGAAGGGTA
Source organism: Glandirana rugosa (assembly GCA_018402905.1). Taxonomy (NCBI): domain Eukaryota; kingdom Metazoa; phylum Chordata; class Amphibia; order Anura; family Ranidae; genus Glandirana; species Glandirana rugosa. The sequence continues at coordinate 776,824 of BLSH010333605.1, read as the reverse complement.
CTAGTCATATGCGAAATGTCATTTCCTTCTGACCACAGAGAGTTATCTGAGTTCTCTTTACCTAAAATAATACTCATGTTTCGAGGATTAAAGAGAGAAGATAACTTTCTGTGTCCTAGTAGTTTACTGACCCTTTAGACAGGTTGCCTCCCAACTCGTTGTGTCGATTCCAACCCAGAACTCCTATCTGTAGTTAGTGAGATTGTACTCGTTTTAGCTTTCGTACAACCAGTATCCGCTCCAATATGGGCCTCGACCGGATGTCAAACAAAAAAAAACCCCCCCCCCCCCCCCGACCCGGGAGCAGGTCCAGAGGATATCCGTTGTAA
>BLSH010333605.1:762866-774765 GCA_018402905.1 Glandirana rugosa | reverse complement strand
CCCCCCCCCCCCCCCCAAAAAAAAACAAACTGTAGGCCAGCTCCGGGTATAACCTCGCCTATGACCAACATGCTTTCGATTTTGCTCATGTTAGAGTGATTGATGTCTATCCTCAAGACCCAACCTTAGCTGTGTTGCTCAACCCTCCGTTGGACAGATTTCCCAGTCATTTGATGATCCTGTGTCTTTCAATAGAAGAGAGAAATTAGGAGCTTTGTACTCATAATAAAATCCATTTCTCTTGAGTCTATTGAGAGACACCAGTCTTCCTTTACTGTAAAGCGTATACTGATCATGGGAAGGGTTATCCTGGGGTTGTGTTTGCCAGTGTCCCATCATCCTGCAGGCCATGCTATTTATTAGCCAGTTGTTCAGGAATCCTTTGTCTCACTGAGGTCCTATTTTGAGATACTTTTTGGGCTTCGATGCACTTTAAAAGAAAACTGTACTAAACAGAAAATGGATTTTGGCACAATGCAATCAATTACATTTTCGGAATTGGATTTAGATATCGTTTAAGATGCTCCCTAGGTATAGAGCCGATTTATTATGTACAGTGTCTTTCTACTGAGGTATGTAATATGATATACCTGTTTTAATTAAAATCTGTTTCATATTGGCGGTTTAATGTGTGATTTATTTATTTTTAACCACTTCAGTTCCGGAAGGTTTACCCCACTTCCTGACCAGGCCATGTTTTGTGATACGGCACTGCGTTACTTTAACTGACAATTGCAGGAACGTACAATGCTGTACCCAAATAAAATGCTAGGCCTTTTTCTCGAGTCGTCTTCCAGGGCAGCATCTGAGAGATAGCCTCCTCCTGCAGGAAACACAATGTCCACCATTATAAAAGATTGCACATACCTGCATGCCTCAGTTCTTGTGTTTCCTCCGGGCCAACAGGATCAACTCCGTTTTATTTTCTTCTTAGTCCCTGTGCTAAGTTGCAGGATACTCCCTGGACCCCAGGGTCCACAACAAGCCTGAGGTTTCACCCCCCACGGGGGTAAGCAACTATTCCCCCCAGCCGACAAAGGGATCTTGGGTAATCCTTCCTGCAACCCTCCTTCAGTGCTGTGATGCAGCAGCAGACGTCTGCCGGCCGCACCTGAGCTCTTCTCCCTCACTGACAGCTCAAACAGGTGTAGCAAGATGGAGGCAAGTGAATCCCAGACCAAGGGCATCACTTCCAATCACAGGGGATGGCAGGCGCAGCTCTTCATAACACGTGGGTTTTATGTCGTCCTATCAGGAGTGACTGGGCAAAACAGAAATAAAAGCAACAGGGATAGGCATGCCCCTCCCAGGGGGCCGTCCTCACCTGAGCATAAAACCGCCTGCTGGCCAATGGCATTCAGTTTTGTTTGCCTAGTGCAAAGGAGTGGACTGGGTTCCCTCTGGGACCTGCGTTTTTGTGCGGAAGTTTTTCCTATGAAGACTGCTATCAAGAAGCCGGCTGGTGGCATAGAGTGGATATCACGAATCCAAAACTTTCCCCAGCCCGGCCACCACCTGGCGAGCTACCCTGGCCTAAGCAGGGTCATGCCGCGCAGTGCCCGTTCCATGCAGGCGGCCAGTGGTTAACCCCACTTGTGCCCAGGGTTTGGCGCATGCCTCTCCAGTGGCCTGGCCAGCAGCAATCCTTCTCCGTGTGGGGGGAACAGTCTGCTACGGATGGCTACCCGCATCGCCCGTCGGAGTGGTGAGTGGACCTCCTCCCCCACCCCAGGGGCGCGGCATCCGGGCATTTGGTGGGTAGCCTTCCTGAGTAGGCTGATGCCGGGCGGTGTTGCGCTGCCCCCCTCTCCCCCCCACCCACCTCTTTGCGCAGCGCCGCGCCTTCCGGGAAGCATGCAGACTGTACCGTTCGTTCGCCGCTGGTGATGGTTTGCACACCGCCGTTTCGCCACCATTTTGTGGTGGATGGGTGCTTTTTTACAGAAGCAGCGGCCATTTTCTTGTAGCCCATGCAATTCTTACTGCTCTTGGGCGGCCTCCGGTGGTTATTGGTGGTACTGCGGCCTCTGTAAAAACGTGCTGCAAACATTTTTACTTCCTCTTTCTCTGGAACAGCGTGGCTGACACACGTGCGGTACAGGTCCTGGCTGGGCAGGCATAACGGAAAAAGCAGCAGGTATAGCTGGCGTTCCTGGGGTGGTGGTGGGCTTAATCCCCCCAGTCTTTACTGGCTGATTGCGGGCGGAGTTGGTGGTATCGCGGGGGGCTTCCCAAACAGCATGATGGCTGAGGGAGGCGACGCTGCAGCTATGGTCCCTGCAGGGCCCTCCGTGGAGGTGCCAGTGGAGCAGCGTTCGGCACCGGAACCCATGGTCTCGTTGGACCAATTACGGGCGGTGTTTGCAGAATTCCTTCCCCGGGTGGGCATGGCTCCGGAGCCCCCCAAGAAGCGCCCACTCCCCTGTGTATCCTCGGGGGAGGATTCGGATCATGAGGTGGCCTCAGTGGTCACAGGACCCCTGTGGAGTTGTCGAAGGGCGAGTTGGTCCTCTCAGATACTGAGGAGGATCAGGGGGCCTCAGTGGCGTGCGACAAGGCGATTGTGGCGGCACTGATCGCGAACATTCGCCAGGCCCTGCGACTTGATCAGTCAGGGGAGCTGCAGACATCCACTTATGTGTGCGGGTCTATGAAGCCTCCTAGGTCTCCTAAGGCTTTTCCTTATGATCAGTTTTTTGAGCGGGCAGTTTTTAAGGAATGGTTCTCTCCAAAAAATTCCTTCACCCTGCCAAAACACTTTGCGGTGTGCTATCCCTTTGAGGAGGTTTTCGCTAAGCGCTGGGCTTCCCCTTCGGTGGACCGCCTGAACGAGGCTACAACCCTTCCGTTGGAGGGCTCGCCTTCCTATAGGGATGCGGCTGATCGCCGTACGGAGTCGGTGTCTAAAGCAATTTTTCTGGTGGCAGGTTCTGCCATGCGACCGACTCTGGTGTCTGCTATGGCAGCTCAATCTCTTTTTGAGTGTGCCACCTCTGTGCGCGCTAATCTGCGTTGCAGTTGTGCGCAGGGTGAATTGCAAAAGGTTCATCACCTGGTGGAGGGGTTACACTACTTGTGTGACTCCCTGTTGGATATCATGCCCATGCTGTCCAAAATGTCCGCTTTTGCGGTGGTCATCAGGCGGGTGTTGTGGCTGCGTTCCTGGTCGGGCGACCAGGCGTCTAAAAAGCGACTCCCAGATCTCCCCTTTCAGGGGGGTCGTTTGTTTGGACCGCAGCTGGATGAAATCATTAAGATTTTCACGGGGGGGGGGGGGGGAGCCCTTTTCTCCCAGAGCCGCCGCCAGGGCCCTGTCTCTTCTGGGCAGAAGAAGTTTTTTTGTGCCCCCCCGGCACGGCAGAGACGGGCTCCAAGCCCGGTAAGGCCTCGGCCGGATCCAGTAAAAGGACTTGACAGCGTAAGCCCGGCAAGGCAGAGGATAAGTCCTACCGCATGACGGATTGCCCCCGCCCATCTCTCAGGCGGGGGGCCGGTTGCTGGAGTTTGCGGTCACTTGGTCCGCTCGTGTCTCCGATCAGTGGGTACTAGAATTGGTGTCCACCGGGTACCGGATAGAGTTCAGCTCTCTACCCCCAGACAGGTTTTTTCCCTCAAACTTGAGACTCCCTCAGGGGCGTCGGAAGGAGCTTTTGGGCGTGATCCAGTCTCTTGCGGATCAGGGGGTGATTGCGCCGGTTCCTCCTGGAGGAGAGGTTTTGCGGTTTTTACTCGAACCTCTTTGTGGTGCCCAAAAAGGGCGGTGTCAGGCCGGTGCTGGACCTAAAGGCTCTGAACTGTTTTGTGCAGGCAAAAAAGTTCAAGATGGAATCCATTCGCTTGGTCGTGGCTGCCTTGCTTAAGGGAGAGTTCTTGGCATCCTTGAATATCAAGGACGCCTACCTGCACGTTCCCATCTGTCTCAGCCATCAGCGCTTTCTGCGTTTCGCAGTGGGGGACCTGCACTACCAGTTTGTGGCCCTTGCTTTCAGGCTGGCCTCTGCTCCCAGGGTGTTCACCAAGGTGTTGGCTCTGGTCCTTGCGCTGTTGAGACAGCGAGGTATCGCGGTGGTGGCGTACCTCGATGACCTGCTCTTGAGAGCGGAGTCAGCTGTGACCCTGGAGGAGGATGTGAGAATCACGCTGTCCGCTTTGAGGGACTTGGCTCATCAACCTGCAGAAGTCCTTGCTGTCCCCTTCCTGTTGCCTGGAGTACCTGTGTCTGATTCTGGACACAGTGCAGGCGGAAGTGTTCTTGCCTCCCGACAAGTTGTTGGGGTTACAGGCGGCGGTACGGTCCTCCCTACGGTTCTGCATGAGGGTGTTGGGGCTCATGGTATCTTCCTTCGAGGCAATACCGTAAGCCTAGAGCCACACTCGGCTCCTACAGAAGGCAATTCTGTCGCAATGGGACAAATCTCTATCCCTGGACAAACTGATCTGCTTGGATCATCAGACCCAGGGTTCATTGACTTGGTGGCTTCGGGCCCCAGCTCTAATGCTAGGGAAATCCTTTCTCCCCTCAACTGGTCAATAGTAACGACGGATGCCAGCCTGTCGGGCTGGGGAGGGGTGCTGGGTCGGTTGTCTGCCCAGGGCCGGTGGGGGACTCAGGAAGCTCGACTTCCGATAAATGTGTTGGAACTGAGAACGATCAGGCTCTGCTTGTCCCATTGGTCGATAAGGCTGCAGGGTCTCCCTGTCTGGGTTCAGTCGGATAATGCCACGGCCGTGGCATACGTGAACCATCAAGGCGGGACAAGAAGTTCTGCAGCGGCTGCGGAGGCTGCTCTGATTCTCCGCGGGGCGGAACGTCATGTTCCAGCGATCTCCGCCATTTACATTCTGGGAGTGGAAAACTGGCAGGCGGACTTTCTCAGCTGCCAAACTTTGGACCAAGGGGAATGGTCCCTGCATCCCGAAGTGTTTCGTGCTCCTAAGGACAAGGCGGTGCTGCGACTTCCACCTTCTTTCCTTCCAAAGGCGGTCTCCTCTTTTCATTTGAATGAGGATATTGTCCTTCCCTCATTGTGCCCTCGCCCCAAACATCCTAAGGAATTTGAGTTGCATTCTTTGGATGTGGTGAGGAGCTTACGGGTGTATTTGTGTGCTACGGCTTTTTGGAAGTCTGACTCGTTTGTGTTGGCCGAGGGCTCCAAAAAGGGCTCGGCAGCCTCGCCGGCCACCATTTCCCGTTGGATCAGGCAGACCGTGACACGTGTATGAGGTTCGGGGCAAGGTCCCCCCCTTTCTGGTCATGGCTCATTCGACCAGGTCAGTTAGTACTTCCTGGGCATTCAGACACCAAGCTTCGGTGTCTCAGGTGTGCAAAGCGGCTACTTGGGCCTCAGTGCACACGTTTACTAAGTTTTACAAAGTTGATGTTTCGGCATCTGCGGATGCTGCTTTTGGCCGCAAAGTTTTACAGGCGGCAGTGTAGGTGCGTCTGGCGCCTTCCGAGAGGGTTCTGAACAGTTGTAGTTTCACCCACCCCTCTCGTTTGACACAGCTTTGGGACGTCCCCACGTGTTAGGAAGAGCTGCGTCTGTCAGTGAACGTAAGAGAAAAATGGATTTTATTATAACTTACTGTAAAATCCTTTTCTCTGAGTTCACTGACAGACGCAGCTCCCACCCCTCTGATTAAGTTTGTACTGCTTGTTACGAACTGAATGCCATTGGCCAGCAGGGGGTTTTATGCTCAGGTGAGGATGGCCCCCTGGGAGGGGCTAGCCTATCCCTGTTGCTTTTATTTCTGTTTTGCCTAGTCACTCCTGATAGGACGACATAAAACCCACGTGTTATGAAGAGCTGCGTCTGTCAGTGAACTCAGAGAAAAGGATTTTACGGTAAGTTATAATAAAATCCATTTATTTTGGTGGTTACCTGTTACATGGAGGGGGAGAGGGAATGAACCAGGGTACCTGGCAGCAAAAGCACCACTTCCAGTCGTGGACAGAAACCAGGACATATTGGATGGAGTTACATGCAGAGGTATGTGTCCACCCATACCTCTACCTGGGGGAAGGGGCAGGGAGCTATAAAAGAGCACCTGACAGAAGGCTCTGTGGGCTAATCATGTCGGAAGCTGTATCGCCCTGCAAGTCAGGAAAGTTCCAAGGTAAGCCAGAGCCTGGCACAGGCCACCTCTGTACTTACTAACCACTATTGCGCTGAGGCTATATAGTGGTATACAGCACTCTATCCGCATCCTTCTCACTCTTTTTAATCTCACCTCACAGACAAAAGGCCCAGAAGAGAGAAAGTCCAGGTCCAGCAGAAAAATATGTGCTTCATGCGGACACAAACTGTTGTCAGATTGAACAAAATCGCTATGCCAAACATGTCGTAGCAAAAGTATTACAGGGGTGTTTCAAAGATCTCATGTCATCCTTCAAAAAAGAAAATGTGGGACACATTTAACCCCTTGTGCACAGCAATAAAAAAAACTTGCAAATCCTGACCAAAGAAGTGCTTAATAGTAAATCTTCCCCTAGTCGGGCAGCCACCCCGTACAATCGTCAGCAACCTCATCCTCTGACAGAGTTATGGTCGGACTCAGAGGAAGACCCTCAATGGTTACTCTTCCCAACAGAGGAACTACTGAGGACAATCTCGGACACACTAGGAATAAAAGAACAAAAACCAGAATTGTGACTACACGACAAAATGTATAAAGGCTTACAGACCTAAAAACTTATGGACATTCTCTGGACACCAAACCTTAAAAAGTATTAAGGAATGGGAAGAACTTGAGAAAAGGCTCTTTACACCTTCAGCGATAAAACGCAGATATCCATTTGCTGAAGAAGACACGCAATCCTGGGCTAAATGCCTTAAGGTAGATGCATCACTATCAAGGATAGCAAACAAGTCGGACCCCTCGTTTGAGGACTCCGGCACATTGAAAGACCCCATGGACAAAAAAGCAGAATCGCTATTAAAAAAGGCATGGGAAGCAGGAGCAGCAAACCTCAAGCCTGCTATTGCATCCACGTGCACAGCAAGAACTCTGCTGCTCTGGTTAAATCAAATGCAGGAACTTCTAGAAGGAGACACCCCCAGGGAACTGATACTAAAAACCATCCCCACTCTGACATGGGCAGCAGCCTTCTTAGCGGACGCATCAGCAGAGGCGGCTAAAATTACAGCAAAGACAAGAGCCTGATAAACTCAGCCAGGTGAGCACTATGGCTCAAAGAGTGGATGGGGAATGACGCCTTCAAAAATAGATTGTGTGGTATCCCCTTCACAGTCTTTTTGGACCAGGCCTGGAACCAGGTACTGGATAGGTCAGCAGACAGAAAAAAGGGAATCCCGCAGCCGAAGAAAAAGCAAAGTACAACGCCTTTTCGTCAGCAGAAAAAAATGCTACAAGCAAAGCGAAAACCTCAAGAGATGGTCCTTTTAAAAGAGGAAGGAAAGGGAAAACTTCCTTCCTAAGCCTTCCAGGAGCAACACCAAAAAACAATGATGCCCAGCAGGTGGGGGGCAGACTCGTCATTCATACACAAGTGGCGAGAAGTCACCTCAAACAAGTTTGTCCTCCACACGGTAGAACAAGGGTATGCCATAGAATTCTCCAACACCTCACCAAACAGATACTTGATGACGGCACTTCCCAGAGACAAAGAGAAAGCAGAGGGATTCCTATCATCAACAGAAGACCTACTAGCACAGAATGTCATTACAGCAGTTCCGCAAGACGAAATAGGTGAGGGGTTCTATTCACGCATTTTTGCCAGGAAGAAAACCTCTGAGAAGCACAGGCTCATCTTGAACCTAAAACCCCACAACAAGAAAATAAAGTACAAAAAAAATTCCAGATGGAATCCATATATTCATTAAGGAACTTGCTACCACTAGGGGCCTTTATGGCCACGGTAGACTTGCAGGATGCCTACCTGCACATACCGATAAACAGAGACCACTACAAGTTTCTAAGATTTGCGATACAAGGTCCAAAGGCTACCCTATACTTCCAGTACACCTCTATGCCCTTCGGGATAATGTCAGCACCCAGAATAGTCACTAAAATACTGGCAAAGGACTTAAGACTAGAAGGCATAGGAGTCGTGGCATATCTGGACGACCTCCTCTTTTTCGCCAGCACAAAAGAGACTTTAACAGCCAATCTCCAGTCAAGCCTCAACCATCTAGAAGAATTATGGTGGATAATAAACAAAGAAAAGTCCAATCTAATTCCCTGTGAAAGAGTAAACTACCTAGGGTATGTGTTAGATGCAAAAGAAACCAAGATCTTTCTACCACAAGACAAGGTAGCAAGACTAATGGAAGAGATAGAGTCCTTATGTCGCCCCAACGCAGTTACCATCAGTGCCCTGATTACCATTGACCCCCAGTGCCAGCAATAAGTGCCACCAATCAGTGCCCATTAGTGATGCCAGTCAGTGCTGGCTATAAGTGCTGCCCATCAATGCCACCCATCAGTACCGCCTATCTGTGCCACCTATCACTGCCCATAAGTGCGGCATATTAGTACAAAATTTACTGACAAACTAAGAAAGCATCCCCATCCCTCCGTGCTCACGCGCAGAAGCGAACGCATATGTAAGTTGCGCATGCATATGTAAATGCACATGTGCATTACGCATGTCCGGTATCACTGCGAACGGTAGAGCGAGAGCAATAATTCTGATGCTAGACCTCCTCTGTAACTCAAAACTGGTAACTGTAAAGACGTTTAAATAGTTGCATATGGAGATTTTTTTAAGTACTGTAGTTTGTCGCCATTCTACTAGCGTGCGCAATTTCAAAGTGTGACATGTTTGGTATCTATTTACTCAGCGTAACATCATCTTTCACATTTTACAAAAAAATGGGGTAAATATTTTTTTTTACTCATTACAGTCAATTTTTTCCAACAAAATTGCATTTGCAAAACCACTGCGCAAATAATGTGGGACATAAATTGCAACAAATGTAATTTTATTCCCTAAGGTCTCTGCTAAAAAATAAAAATGTATGTATATTTTTGGGGGTTCTATGTAATTTTCTAGCAAAAAATACAGATTTAAACTTGTAAACAAAAAGTGCCAGATAAAGCCTGTTCGGCAAGTGGTTTTAAACTAAAAGAAGAATCGAGAACACTAGGTTGCACAACTAAGAGTGTCTGCATAAGCAAAAACTTCCCTAAACTTTTTGGAATGCTTCTGTTTAAATCATTAAGCATTGTCACCATAAAAACACAAAGCAAACCTGTTGGACTTTTTGCACTTTTAAAGTTTATGTAAACAGTAAAAATATTAAAAAGTAAATAGTAAAAAAAATAGTAAATTGTAAAAAAAAAAGGCAATTGTTTATCTCCATGAGCTCCAGAAGGTTTTAAAGTTGGTACAGACAGAACTGGAGGAAGAGTGCAGGAAGCCTGGCTTTGCCCCTGTGATCCACTGACCATGGCTGTAATGCTGTGCAAAGAAATATTTTATTCACTACAAAAATGTGTGCATTTAGTATTTTGTTTAGTAAAATGTGGACTTGGCATTTAAAGTGATTGTACAGGCAGGGTTTTTTTTATCTTAATGCATTCTATGCATTAAAGCAAAGTTCCACCCTATTAAAAGTCAGCAGCTACAAAAAGTGTAGCTGCTGACCTTTTAATAAATCGGACACTCACCTGTCCCAGGCTCCAGCGATGCGCCCGCCCGCAGCATCGCTCTTCACCCCCTCCTGTGTGTGGCGCCAACATCATAAGTGTGGGCTCCCTCCCGGCTTTGAAGCCGGACGAGCACTGCGTGCTGTGAATGGCCGGCGTATCTTCTGGGACCTGTGACGTGTCCCAGAAGATTGCCGGGTGGGAGGTGAACTTCTTTCCGGCTCCGCGGCTCCAAGAGAGGAAGCCCACCAAAAAAAAAATGACATGCCAGGGGGTCACCTTCCCTTAAAGCGGAAGTTCCACTTTTGGGTGGAACTTCGCTTTAAGATAACAAAACCTTCTGTGTGTAGCAGCCCTGCTAATACCTGGGCTCCCTCTCTATCTAGCGATGTTGCAGGAGAGACTCGGCTGCCCAGGACTCTCACTGGCTCCTGCTGCTGTCAAAGGCAATGAGGGGAGAAAGGGGGCGGGGCCTAGCCATGGCTCCATGTCTGAATGGACACACAGAGCTGCGGCTCGGCTTGGGAGCCCCCATAGCAAGCTGCTTGCTGTGGGGGTACTCAACAGGAGGCAAGGGCCAAGAGCTCTAACGAGGGACCCCAGAAGAGGAATTGTTGGGCTGCTCTGTGCAAAACCAACTGCATAGAGGAGGTAAGTATAACATGTTTGTTGTTTTTTTTTGCTTAAAAATAATAAACTAGTATAACTTTAAAGAGGAGTTCCGCCCGCCCCTTTAAAAATTAAAAATCAGCGGCTACACATACTGTAGCTGCTGACTTTTAACATTAGGACACTTCCCTGTCCTGGAGTCCAGTGATGTCGGCACCGCAGCCAAATGTATACATCGGCTGATTGGGTGCTGCTGCCGCTATTGCTGGTAAGGCTACCTCCACACTGGGGCGGTGGGAGCAGTAGCAGTGCTTTACCGCTGTTATATCGGCGCTTTGCCACTGCTAGCAGGTTGCTTTTAACACCCCCAGAAGGGGTTAGAAGCGCCTGTGTTGTGACTCTTCGGAAGCGCTGGCCATTCATTTCAAAGGCAGGGCGGTTTAGGAGTGACGTATACACCGCCCCAAAGATACTGCTCGCAGGACTTTTTTTTTTTTTTTTTCCCTGTCCTGCAAGCGCGCACCGCCCCAGTGTGAAAGCACTCGGGCTTTCACACTGGGGCAGATTGGGGGCGGTTTTCAGGCGATATTTTTAGCGCTAAAGTGTCTGAAAACCCCCCCAAGTGTGGAAGGAATCTAATGGAACCCGGCACTGTAGCTTTTCGGCTTCACGGCCAGGTCCCTACAGCACATGCGCGCTGCACTCTTACTTGGCCAGCAGAAGAGGAGGAGGAGGGGGGCCAAGCTGCTGACTTACTTCACAGCAGCTTGGTCTCCCGGAAATGAGGACAGGGTACCGGTAAAAAACAGGTACCTGCTCCATCCCAGAAAGGTGCCAAATGTGGCACCATAGGGGGGAGGAATCGGATAAGCAGAAGTTCCACTTTTGGGTGGAACTCCGCTTTAAGTTGTGAAAATGTAACACATATAAGAGCTCTGAAGTATAGAGTACCTCCAATACTGTTCAGCAACTGCAGCTGTATCCTATATGTTTCAATCTATATGTTCTTTAGCCACTTCCTTACTGGGCACTTAAACCCCCCTCCTGCCCAGACCAATTTTCAGGTTTCAGCGCTGTCGCATTTTGAATGACAATTGCGCGGTCGTGTGGCGTTGTACCCAAAAAAAATTGATGTCCTTTTTTCCCCACAAATAGAGATTTCTTTTGGTGGTACTTGATCACCCCTGCGTTTTTTATTTTTTGCGCTATAAACAAAACCAAGAGCGACAATTTTGAAAAAAGAACAATATTTTTTACTTTTTGCTCTAATAAATATCCCAAAATAAAAAATAAAAAAAAAATTATTCATTGGGTTTGGCCGATTTATATTCTTCTACATATTTTTGGTAAAAAAAAATCGCAATCGGCGTTTATTGATTTGTTTGCGCAAAAGTTATCGCGTCTACAAACTATGGGAATTGATTTATGGCGTTTTTATTATTATTATTTTTTTTACTAGTAATGGCGGCGATCTGCGATTTTTAGCGGTACTGCGATATTGAGGCGGACATGTCGGTCATTTTTGACACTTTTTTGGGACCAATGACATTCAGCGATCATAAATTTAAATGTCCACTGATTACTGTATAAATGTCATTGGCAGTGAAGGGGTTAACCTGCAGGGGGCAGTGAAGGGGTTAACAATGTTCCCTGGGTGTGTTTCGCGTTTTTTATTTTT
>BLSH010333605.1:729650-740603 GCA_018402905.1 Glandirana rugosa | reverse complement strand
GTTCCAGTGAAGGGAACTCTTAAAAAGTGTCAGCATACCAAGATATTTTAGACAATTTCATGCTCCCAACTTTGTGGGACCAGTTTGGGGATGGCCCCTTCCTGTTCTAACATGACTGTGCACCAGTGCACAAAGCAAGGCCCATAAAGACATGGATGAGTTAGTTTGGGGTGGAGGAACTTGATTGGCCTGCACATAGTCCTGCCCTCAACATGATAGAACCCTTTTGGGATGAATTAGAGTGGAGACTGCGAGCCAGGACATCTCGTCCAACATCAGTGCCTGACCTCACAAATGCGCTTCTGGAAGAATGGTTCAAACAATCCCATAGACACACTCCTAAACCTTGTGGACAGCCTTTCCAGAAGAGTTGAAGCGGTTATAGCTGCAAAGGGTGGGCCAACTCAATATTGAACCCTACGGACTAAGACTGGGAAGCCATTAAAGTTACACATCTTGTAAAGGCAGGTGTACCAATACTTTTGGTAATATAGTGTATGTGTGGCTACGATGCAATTCAAGTGTGAATTTTTGCCTGAATTCGCACCTGAACCAGACCCAAAAAAACACGCAGGACCCTTTTTGAAACCGCACCACGGCCGCCCCAGATGTGTGAACCGGCTCCATTGAGAGCTGGTCACATTCACATGTCATGCGAATTGGATGCAGTTTAAAAATGCAACCAATTCGCACATATGTGAACCCAGCCTTACACAGCTGTGCCTGAGAACAGAACCAGATGGATAACCTGACTTTTCTCTCTTTCAGTTTCGCAATGCAGATAGGTCACCTCTCTGCCCCCAGCCTACGACTGGACAGTGAAGAAGTCCACTTCTGTATGGAAGTACACCTGAATGGCCTCTTGGCTGCCCCTGTCCTGCTGTACAGGATATTGCAAGAGGCTGAAATCAGTTTTGGCACATTACAATAGATGCATTTAAAAATAAATGTAATAATTAACATTTGCATTTATTTGCCTGGAGTTCAGCTTTAGGATTGCTGATTTTTTGTTATCATCACAAAATCCTCTTTTGTATCCTCATGCATGTTAAACAAAGTCTCGTTGACCTGAACCATGTCTGGTAAAGAAGGGGCTTGGTAATGATTTTCTTCTGGTTGGAGGTTAGCGATTCTCAGGCACTGTCTCATTGTTCCTTCAGGTGGAATGTACATAGAGCTTGGAGGCTCTCGAAGTCGATGTAAGTTGTCAACACCTACACATTCTGCCACTTTGCTGTGGGTGGCATTGAGCATGGAGAAGCCTGAAGAAAACGATGCCGGACCCGTGACTTCGTCCATGGCCTCTCTGCTCTGTAGACCTGTCCATTTTGGATCTCTATGGCAAAACTGACTACTGTAAGAAAACTCTTTTGGATCTGGTGGTAATGTTTCTTCGACAGGGTAGGCCATCTCATCGGCCATTTTCCCCATCTTCAGTTTGATCACCAACCTCTCCGACGGAGTTTGTTGATTTGGCACATTCATTTCCATCGGAGACTTGTTGATGTCAAGAGGTTTCTTGGAGTCCAGTGCGCTGTGGCCAATTATAGTTACGGTCTCAGCTGGTACACTGTACATCGTATCTCCGGCCTTATACAAATCTGGCTCAGGTTCATTACTGGAGGATTCTGAGATACCGGCTTTGGCAAACTTTGGTTTTTCAAAAAGCTCATCAGATAGCTCTTCTTTGAACCCTCGAGGGTTTATATCGTTTTTTCTGTTCTGTAAAGGCACGAGAGGTTGTTGGGCCAAGTTTAGATCGCTGTATTTAGTCAGAAACTCATCGCTGTCCAAGTGCTTGCTATAAAAGTAGTTGGAATCCACAGTGGAATCATCCTGCCTGCAGTGCTGAGCTGCAGGTAGGCCAAAATCGGCGGCAGACTTTTTAGAGTCTTTTCTGTGGATGCTCTTAGATATTTTGGTCTGCACATCTAAATTGTTTGTGTCATTGGTGTTCTCAGGGTTGGCAAACTGGCTGTTACGTTTCCTACATTGTTCGGAATTTTCCCTTTCATTCTTAATCTCTAAATTGAGTTCACTGAACAGAAGATCCGCACAGTCGGACCTATTCTCCTTGATCAGACAAAGCAGTTTTTCACAGTGAAGCCTTGCAAGGTATAGTTCAAAGGCAGCAACTTTGGCCTCTTCTATATTAATCGTCCCTCCGATTATATACTCAGTTTCTGTGACTATGGAGTATCCCACTCGCTGGAGGATCTGCCTTACGGTCTTCTCTGGAATGACGGGTTCAACAAAGTAGACAAAATTACCTGTAAATTTCTGCAAGAAAAAGAAATAGATTCAGTTTAGAGTAGAAAATTTTTTATGTGCACCTGGAGAAAAGAATTTGGTGAAAGACATAGCAGGGAAGGCATTGGGGCCAATTCACTTAAAGTGGTTTTAACCCTCAAGGATTTTTACCTTAATGCATTCTATGCATTAAGTAAGGTGAAAAACCCGTTCACGTGGCAGACCCCCCCCCCCCCCCGGGCCCCCCTTTACTTACCTGAGCCCAAAACGAACCCATGGCAGGGACGAGCCCGGCAGCTCACTCGAGCTGCTCCAGTTCTCATTGGCTGGATTGATAGCTGGGGAGCGATTGGCTCCCGCTGCTGTCAATCAAATCCAGTGACCTGAGAGATGGGGGGGCGGGGCCGAGTCCTGCTGTTTGTGTGAATACACACAACAGCAGGACTCGGGAGCGTGCCTGCACGGGTGACCCCAGGGAAGCGTGGTGGTCACTCGAGAAGAGAAGGAGCCCGGAGCACCGTTGGAGGACCCCAGAAGATGGGGTTAGGGGCCACTCTGTGCAAAACAGCTGCACAGAGGAGGTGAGTATGACATGTTTGTTATTTTTTTTTTTTAAAAACGTGGGCCTTTACAATCACTTTAAAGCTCAACTCCAGACAGATATAGCAGCAAGTGTAGGCGCAACACCCAAATTAATCCAAAGACCCCCCCCCCCCCCAAAAAAAAACCTAATAAAGTCATAGAAATCCATAAACACTAAGGACAGCCACCTGTTTGAGCAGAAACTGCACACTGGATTCACTAAAAAGCAAGGAGAGAGGCGCCTCTAAGTGCAGTATTTAATATAATATTTATTGCAAAACGCCAAATGGCAACTCACATGGGAAGGCTAAAAACAAGCGCAGCAAGTAGATTGGATCTCCACAAGGTGTCCTCAGTGTGTACGTCCAGTCCTGGGTAGTGTAGTGCATCCATCCGTGTAGATCAAGCGGCTTCTGGTGGCTCACTATAAAATGGAAAGCGCCGGGCAGTAGGCAATATCAGAGCGAGGCTTGGGATGCAAGGATGGTGCAACGCGGACCCGTGTCATATACTATGACTACAGTCAGAATTACATAATTAAATACCCAACAATGCATAAGAACATATAAGATAGACAGATATATGAATATCTCCAATTCTTATGCATTGTTGGGCATTTAATTATGTCATTTTTACTGTAGTCATAGTATATGATACTGATCATGACTCGCACCTTTGTGGCCCTTCTAGGAGAATAGATTTATGATCTTTTTTAGTAACTTATTTTAATCAAACAATTCCATTATAGATTCTTCAATTATTCTATATATGTTGGATTTAGAATATAAACAAATAGATTTTTATAAATTTTTTAACTGAGCAATTGTTTTTTTTCCCCAAGATTAATTTCCTCTCCCATAATATGGTTATAAAAACCGCTTCTGCAGTTCACTGTATAATTATATCATTTTCCCACCCTTGATTATTTACGGATCAATATATTTATTTTTATTAATGTTCTTTGTCATTATTATTATTATTTTTACACCTGGTCCCAAGTCATATCGGTTTTCTTGTGCATTACACATTCTTACTCTGATCAGCCTCCTTATGTGTAGTAATTTAGCATCATATTCTATAGGCTTAACACCAGGCCGTTTCATTTTGCTTTATATTACACTACGGATCCCTGACTGCATCAATTGTTTCTATACCATGATGTTTTGTATTGTATATGGTTATATTTATGTATGCACATCAGCATTAGAGTACTTTCATTAGCCGGTCCCCCCTGTAGTCTGATGTTGGTAGATTATCCCCTGCCCATTGACTCCTCCCACTGTAGCCTTAAAGCACAGACCGCCGACTCAGTTATTGTGATTTTTGCCTGAAGAAGGGGTGCGGCTACAAGGACATCGTAGCACACACACCCAGCAAACGCATCGCATCCCAGTGCCCTCACAGGTCCGCGTAGAATCATCCTTGCATCCCAAACCTCACCTGATGTTTCTTACTGCCCGACTGGCAATTTCCATCTTATAGTGAGCCACCAGAAGCCGCTTGATTTACACAGGCGGATGGATGCACTACACTGCCCAGGACGTACACTGATGACACATTGTGGAGATCCAATCTACTTGATGCACTTGTTTTTAACCTTCCCATGTGAGTTGCCATTTTGCAATAAATATTATCTTAAATCCTGCACTCAGAGGCGCCTCTCTCCTTGCCTATTTCCAGACAGATATAAAATATACATTAAAGTGATTGTAAACAATCACCTTGTAAGACAACTCATTCAGTTTAAAACAGAAATGAAAGGCAAAAATTTTTGTATAGTTATAAAAAACATTATGAATACTTTTTCTAAGGATGCACGATACCAAGTATCAGTACTTACCCAAATGCTCCCGATTCCGAAAACCGATACTTTGCAGTGCGATTTGCGGCAATACAAAATGAATGGGTACAAATTGCACTGCAAAGAATCGCATACGATTTTCCCCATCACGTGTGTGTGTGTGTGCGCATACAAGTGAATTAAAGCGCCATCTATTCAGCTTAAACAATGTTAGAACTCACGGTACATATGTGGTAGCAAATCAGGGTCGCTGGAGGCGATGTAGAAGCGGTCCTCTCTCAAGCTGACATTACTTACGCCCTATACCCACAGGGTCCAGGAACTTCGCCTCCAGTGGCCCTGATTTGCTACCAGATATGTACTGTGAGTTCTAACCTTGATTGACCTTACTACATGGTGCTTTAATCCCCTTTGTATACACATATATGAAAATCAAATGCGATTCGGACAGGAATTGCACTGCATTCCTGTTCAAATTGCATGCATTGTGATTCGCACCAAATTTTTTGACGCTAGAGCTGCACGATTAATCGTTAAAAGATCATGATCTTGATTCAACACCCCACACAATCTCAATCCAGTATCTTCACAATTCATGTAGAAAGTGCAGAGCAGTTCCCCTGCTCACAGCTGTCAAGAAAAACAAAACAAAAAAAAAGCAGCTGGCAATGTTTATCAACATCAGTGCTGAAAAAAAAACATTGTATCTTTCTGTTTATTCATTTACAGATTGAAAAGGGATGAACTTTGATCTGCAACTGAAACCAGTTGCCGACCACCAGCTGTGGATTGACGGTGGCAACATGGCTCTCCTGCGCAAACCGCCGCTAACGTAAACAAGCAGATCTCCGTTCTGACAGGGGAGAGGAGTGTGATCGTATGCTCCCTGTATATGGGAGCAGTGATCACTCTCCTCCCCCAGTCAGCCCAACCCCCATACAGTTAGTAACACCTCCCAGGGAACACACTTAACCCCTCTATCGCGCCCTAGTATTAACCCCTTCCCTGCCAGTGTGCCAGTGACATTTATACAGTAATCAGTGCATTTTCATAGCACTGATCTCTGTATAAAATGCCAATGGTCCCAAAAAAAGTGTCCGATGTGTCCGTCGCAATATCGCAGTCCCGCTAAAAATTGCAGATTGCCGCCATTACTAGTAAAGGAAAATAAAAACCCCATAAATGAATTCTCGTTTGTAAACGCGGCAACTTTTGAGCAAACCAATCAATATAAGCTTATTGCGGGTTCTTTTTTACCAAAAATAGGAGGAATATATATTGGCCTAAACTGATGAATAAACTTGTTTTTTTATGTATTTTTTTTTGGATATGTATTATAGCAAAAAGTAAGAAATATTGTTTTTTTTTCTTCAAAACTGTTGCTTTTTGTTTGCTTATAGTGCAAAAAATAAAAACTGCAGAGGTGATCAAATGCCACCAAAAGAAAGCTCTATTTGTGAGGAAAAAAGGGTGTCAATTTACTTTGGGTACAACGTCGCACAAACGCATAATTGTCAGTTAAAGCTACGCAGTGCCAAATTGCAAAAAGTGCTCTGGTCAGGAAGGGGGTAAATCATTCCGGGGCTGAAGGGGTTAAAGCATGGAGTTCCGCTCACCCCTTTAAAAATGAAAAGTCAGCAGTTACACATACTGCAGCTACTGACTTTTAATAGGACGCTTACCAGTGGACATCAGGTCCGTGGGACCCACTAATCAGCTAGCTGTCGGAAGTGCAGGATCACATACATACACACACACACATATATATATATATATATATATATATATATATATATATATATATATGTGATCTTGCACAGTGCGGCCGCCCTGTAGCAGTAAATGAGCTATAGGGCGGTCGGCAACTGGTTAATAAAGTGTTTGAGATAATGCACAACTATTACATTAATAAAGTGGGAGTAAACATCTTAGGTTAATTTTTACCCATAGGTAAGCCTATAATAAGGCTTACCTGTAATAAGTCCAGTGAAGATCTCCTGAACAGCAACTCACGCGCATGCCGGCACCACAGCTTGTCCATTCAAAGGACCAGAGCCCGTGAACCTGGAAGCCCTGTCAGCGGTGACAGCGTGGCACTGGAGGGCTAATATCGACCTGGAAGTCTCCCCAGTTTCTGATCATGAAGCCCATGCAGTTTCTTGTCACATACAGGTTAAGCTGTGTAGTCCTTGTTTTGTTGTGGACAGCATATGGGATGGTTTTCCATGGGGAAGGGGAGGGGAAATCTAACCGGCCAGCTTAAAGTAATTAGCTATCATTCGGAAAAAAAAAAAAAAAATTATACTTACCTGCTCTGTGTGGTTTTACACAGAGCAGCCCCAATCCTCTTCTTTTTGGGTCCCCCGCTGGCGGTCCTGGCTCCTCCTCCCTGTCGAATGACCCCAATAGCAAGCCGCTAACTATAGGGGCACTCAAGCAGGCTCACTCCTGAGCCATGCTTGTGCACATTGTCCATTCACACACAGAGCGTGGCTCGGCCCCTCCTCCTCATTGGCTCACTGGATGTGATTGACAGCAGCAGGAGCCAATGGCTCCAGCTTCTGTGTGAGCCAATGAGGAGAGAGAGGCCCAGTAGAGCCGCTGCTCTCATGCACATTGCTGGATCGAGAAGTATAAGGGGGGCTGGGGAGGGAGCTGCACCAAGAAAGTTCTTTACCTTGGTGCAAAGAATTGGCTCAGAGACATCAACATGAACTATTGGTTTTGGGGGGGGGGGGGGCTAGCCAGGAGCACCAGCGGGAGACCCTAGAGGAGGAAGGTCAAAACCATTCCACAGAGCAGGCAAGTATAACATGTACATTATTTTTTTTTCTTTTACATAATCCTTTACAATCACTTTCAGCTTATTAATGTGATTGTAAAGCACAGGTTATACTTACCTGCTTTGTGCAGTGGTTTTGCACAGAGTGGCCCAGATCCTCTTCTCGGGTTCCACGTCGGCGCTCCTGGACCCGAGCCGCTGCTGTGTCCATTCACACACGGAGCTCAGTTCGGCCACGCCCCTCTATGACCTGATTGGCTTACTGGCTGTGATTGACAGCCATTGGCTCCCGCTGCTGCCAATAGCCAATCAGGAGTGCAAGTCCCTGGAGAGGCAAGGTTCTCGTGGGGATAGAGGGGGTTTGGGTAAGTATTAGGGGGGCTGCTGCACGCAGAAGGTTTTTTACCTGAATGCATAGATTGCATACAGCACAAAGCTTCTGCTGTGTAATTTGGCCCCCTGTATCACTTGAAATACCTGGCTGATCCTACCTGGTTCTGCCTTCCCCTCTGTAAACTGACCACGGTTTATCATGGCTTACGTTTACGTGCCTCTGTCATCAGCAGCTCTCCTGTGTCCTCTCTGCACAGGACTCCTGTGCAATTCGCACCGGAGCCGCTACGGAGATGTGTGAACCCAGCCTAAAAGGACAATAATTAGTAGAGTGAAGACAGGTCGGAACCTCTGCCGGGTTTTTGTTGCTGTTAAAACATACAGGTCTATACTTACCTACTCTGTGCTATGGAATCGCACAGAGCGGGCAGTAACCTCTTTACAGGTCCCCCGCTGGCGCTCCTGGTCCCTCCTCTCTGGCCAGTGCCCCCATGGGACGCCGCTTCCCATGGGGGCATTTTGTGTGCGAGCCTCTCTGCTGCGTCCACCGAGACAGACGGGGACTCGGGCCCCGCTCCCCGCTTCCTCATCACTGGCTTTGATTGGCAGCACTAGGAGTCCCAGCAAAGCCAGCGTCACCGGTAGTGAAGGGAGAGAAGGTCTGCATACGTGCACGGCGCTGGATGGAATGAGGGCTCAGGTAAGTAAAGGGGGGCTGCGGGGGCGATGCTGACACCTAAACATTATTTACCTTAATTCAAGGAATGCATTAAAGTAAAAAACTTTTAGACTTTACAACCCCTTTAAGATCTGGTTATGCTACCATGACAGCAAGCGAAGGGAAATGGTTCCATGCCTTAACGGAATTCCCTATTATACGGGAAGCGTTCCTTGTACCTGCTTGATCCTTAAATCCACATCTGTTTTACTTACACTGACTAATTGAATTGCAGTGAGTCACAGAAGCCACTACTCCTTATCTCGGTTCAGCGATGACATCATTGCTTTTCACAATTGTATTTTAAACCCATTGCACAACTTCTTTACGGATAAAGCATGGAGATATCGTGCCAATGAAGGGCATGGAGATTAGGCATGGCCTCAAATGACATAAATAAGAACATTACTAATGATGAGATGACTTCTATTATACGAGTGATGTTACTACACACGACAAATTACATTCTGCCTGTCACTTGTTTCTTTACTGTTCTGAAAAAGAAGCACATCTAAGGATTCTTCCTCTGGTAAGGTGTCCCAGGAGAAAGAAGCGCTTCTCATTGGTCAGTGCAGTCACATGGTCGCACTGCCCAATGAGTGATTGCCATTGAGAGCATTATAACCATTTGCCAACCATTCTATAGCAGCTTTACTGCTACAGGGTGGCCGCTCTGTGCATAATCCTATACAGTTGTGCTCATAAGTTTACATACCCTAGCAGAATTTATGATTTCTTGGCCATTTTTCAGAGAATATGAATGATAACACAAAAAAATTTCTTTCACTCATGGTTAGGGTTTGACTGAAGCCATTTATTACCAGTCAACTGTGTTTACTCTTTTTAAATCATAATGACAACAGAAACTACCCAAATGCTTCAGCCAAACACTAACCATGAGTGAAAGAAAAGTTTCTGTGTTATTATTCACATTCTCTGAAAAATGGCCAAGAAATCAAATTCTGCCAGGGTATGTAAACTTATGAGCACAACTGTATATATAATACATGTATATGTGATTCTGCACTTCTGGGTAGGGAGCGCGCGTGGGCCGCAGACGTGGCACTTCTGCTGCAATTAGTCACAACAGAAGCCGATCAGCTAGCGCCGGCCAATGGATGACCGCTGGCACCCACTGATCGGCCAGGAGACAGACTGGCTAGAGCTCTGCCTATGTAAACAAAGCAGAGCTCTGTCCTGTCAGTGGGGAATGTGCTGGATTATGTTTCCCGGCAAAGAAGGGAATAAAATCCATTACTTCCCTTAGTAAAAACAGTACACAAAAACACTGACTAGGCACACATTTAACCCTTTGATTGCCCTAGATGTTTAACCCCTTCGCAGCCAGTGCTATTAGTACAGTGACAGTGCATACTTGTAGCACTGATAGCTGTATTAGTGTCACTGGTTACCAAAAAGTGTCAGATAGTGTGCGATTGTCCGCTGCAATATCGCAGTCCCGTTTTAAGTCTCTGCTTGCCGCCATTACTAGTCTGAAAAAAAAAAAATCCAGTATATATCCCATAGTTTGTAGAAGCTACAACTTTTGTGCAGAATGGATCTCTGCCTATAGAAGCAATGTAGATCTCCATTCTGATAGGGGGGGAGGTTTGAGATGAATTTTGTGTTCCTGCAAAGCACAGAATAAAATCAATCGCTACCCTGAGTAAAAGCAGCAGACATAGTGCAGTAAAACATAAGCTAGGCACACATTTAACCCTTTGATCACAGTACACAAAAACACTGGCTAGGTACACGGTTAACCCTTTGATTGCTCTAGATGTTTAACCCCTTCCCAGCCATTGTCATTAGTACAGTGACAGTTCATATTTTTAGCACTGATCACTGTACTGGTGTCGCTGGTTACCAAAAAGTGTCAGATAGTGTGTGATTGTCCGCTGTAATATCATAGTCCTGTTATAAGTTGCTGATCGCTGCCTTTACTAGTCAAAAAAAAAAAAAAAAAATTAGTTTGTAGACGCTATAACTTTTGTGCAAACCAATCAATATACGCATATTGAGAATTTTTTTTTCACCAAAAGTTTGTAGCAGAATACATATTGACCTAAATTTATCAAAAAAAGATTTTTGTTTTTTTATTGGATGTCTTTTATAGCAATTTTTTTCTCAAAATTGTCAGTAGTCAAAAAATAAAAACTGCAGTGGTGATCAAATGCCACTAAAAAAAAAAGCTCTATTTATGGGAAAAAAAAAAAGATTACTCTGTCACTTGATTGAGGTTTATAGGACCGGTGGGGAGACCTGGGACGACGTCTATCACTGGTACTACGGGACACGGCGGCCACATCGTTAGAAATGTCGCGTTATGTGTCAGGGTCTCACTTATATAGACAGTAGGTGAACACTGAAGGCCTTCAAAATGGGAAAAAGAAAAAAAAAAAGGGTATTTATCTCGAAAAAAAAAATCACCGTAAACTAGTGGTGACGTCAAAAATAAAAAACTGATGACTGTTAAAACTCTTTTTT
>BLSH010333605.1:709269-720154 GCA_018402905.1 Glandirana rugosa | reverse complement strand
CCCTCATGAACACCATTCACTGATATGTGCCTACACCTGTACATTCCCCCTCAGGAACACCACTCACTGACTGATATGTGCCCACACCTGTACATCCCCCCTCAGGAACACCACTCACTGACTGATATGTGCCCACACCTGTACATTCCCCCTCAGGAATACCACTCACTTATATGTGCCCACACCTGTACATTCCCCCTCAGAAACACCACTCACTGACTGATATGTGCCCACACCTGTACATTCTCCCTCATGAACACCATTCACTGATATGTGCCCACACCTGTACATTCCCCCTCAGGAACACCACTCATTGACTGATATGTGCCCACACCTGTACATTCCCCCTCAGGAATACCACTCACTTATATGTGCCCACACCTGTACATCCCCCCTCAGGAACACCACTCACTGACTGATATGTGCCCACACCTGTACATTCCCCCTCAGGAACACCACTCACTTATATGTGCCCACACCTGTACATTCCCCCTCAGGAATACCACTCACTGACTGATATGTGCCCACACCTGTACATTCCCCCTCAGGAACACCACTCACTTATATGTGCCCACACCTGTACATTCCCCCTCAGGAACACCACTCACTGACTGATATGTGCCCACACCTGTACATTCCCCCTCAGGTTTCCAATAAAATCAATGGAAGTGCCCAAAAATGCATGTCAATGTGCGTCCGCCATGTTATGGCATGTCCACTGTTCTGCATAGTTGTCAGTGTTTTCTCAAGAAGGATCATCCAGGACAGCACTTTCCCCATCATAGTACCCCCAAAGATTTGTTGCTCTCATCAGAATGCCCCTATTGATCAGTTGCCCGCATCACAGTACCCCCATAGATTAGTTGTCCCATCAGAGTATATATGTATAGATCAGTTGCCCCCTTTAGAGTGCCTTATCACAGTACCCCCATAGATCATTTGCTCCATCACAGTACCCCCATAGATTAGTCGCCTCATCAGAATGCGCCCATAGATTAGTTGCCCCATCAAATTGTGCCCATATATTAGTTGCCCCCATCAGAATGCCCCCATAGATTAATTGCCCCATCAGACTGCCCCTATGGATTAGTTACCTCATCAGAATACCCCCATAGGTTAGATACCCCATCAGAGTATATATATATATATATATATATATATATATATATATATATGCACACACACAGTATATATATTGTGGGAGATTAGCTCATGGGTATCACTTTTCAGAGGAAAGGTTTCAGCATGGAGGCCAGTTTCTTTAAAATCTGGTGGCTTGCCAGGTTTATTATCACAGGTTTGCAAGCTCAGAACACACACACAAAAAAAAACAGAAAACAAAACCTCGCCATCCGGCGCTAAACTAAACAATCGGGTTCCTCTTTACACAGTGTGTCCCCGACACCCACAAAACATAAGCTCAGTGCAAACTTTGATTGTTGAGTGCAAATTATCACACAGAGCTCACTCAGCTTTCTCCCTCTGAGATCCAGGATAGAGCTCTCCTCTGTTCTCTTCCTGATCATTAAATGCAGGTGGAGAGGGATTTGCGTGGACCAAAAAGTCCGAGCCGGAACCAGCCCTGCCACAGTGGCTGGCAAAACCTGGTTTGGACTCTTTAGTCGCTTCAAAGTGATCGCATGCGAGGCGACAATTATCGCCCTTCCATTATGGCGCCTCACATAACGTCACATATCCCCCCCTCTGCTCAAGCCCCTTGGGCAGAGCAACTGTCCTGACCATGCAGTGGGCCCAGGAAAGACCATTGGCGTTATTTTGGAGCCTTCCGGCCCGGTGTTCCACTGAGAACCTAAACAGCTGTAGGGCCAGGAACTACATAGTCACCGGGCTATTTTTCTCCTGGTTGTTACACATTCATTTAACCACTTCAGCCCCGGAAGGATTTCCAGCTTTAGGACCGGAGCCCTTTTTGCGATTCGGCGCTGCGTCGCTTTAACTGACAATTGCGCGGTCGTGCGGCGTTGTACCCAAACGAAATTTGCGTCCTTTTTTTCCCACAAACAGAGCTTTCTTTTGGTGGTATTTGATCACCGCTGCGTCATTTCTGATCGCCGCTATAAACAAAAGAAGAGCGACAATTTTGCAAAAAAACCCACATTTCTTACTTTTTCCTAAAATACAAATCCAAAAAAAAATATAAAAAAACATTTTTTTTCACCGTTTTTGGCCGATTTATATTCTTCCTCATATTTGCGATAAAAAAAATCGCAATCGGCGTTTATTGATTGGTTTGCGCAAAAGTGGTCGCGTTTACGGATGATGAGAATTCATTTTTGGGGTTTTTTATTTTTTTTTATTTTTTACTAAAAATGGCGGCGATCTGCGATTTTTTGCGGTACTGCGATATTGGGGCGGACATGTCGGAATGTTTTGACACTTTTTTGGAACCATTGGCATTTATACAGCGATCAGTGCTATAAAAATGCACTGATTACTCTGTAAATGCCATTGGCAGTGAAGGGGTTAACCTGCAGGGTGCGCGCTAAGGGTTAACTATGTTCCCTGGGCGTGTTCTAACTGTAAGGGGGACTGCCTATCTGGGGAAGGAAAGCGATCACAGCCTTCACGTAAATGAAGGCTGTGATCACTTCCCTTCCCCCTCACACAGAGCGGAGGTCCGTGTTTACATACACGGACCTCCGCTCATTCGCTCCGGGGGGGGCATCGCGGGTGGCCGGCGGCAATCGAAGCCGCCGCACCCGCTCCCTGGCCCCCCCTGGACACAGTGAGCGCGCGGGCGCGCCTCCGGCGGCGCGCGCGCGCTCACTATACACGTTCCCGCAGCCGCCGTCGTATGACGGCGATTTGCGGGAACGTGCCACTTTGTCGCCGTCAGATGCCGATCGGCGGTCGGCAAGTGGTTAAGGGAGGCATGGTCGGTGACTAGCATGAATGACCTTCCCAGCAGGTAGTATTTTAAGGCCTCTAAGGCCCACTTGATAGCCAGGCACTCCTTCTCCACAATGGCATAATTCCTTTCATGTCTATTAAGCTTCCTGCTTAAGTAGATGACCTGGTGCTCCACACCGCCTCTGATCTGGGACAGAACAGCACCTACTCCCACCTCAGAGGCGTCGGTTTGAACCACAAACTCCTTTGTGAAGTCCGGGGTCACGAGCAACGGCCGTACACAAAGGGCCTGCTTCAACTTCTGGAAGGCCTTCTCGGCTTCTGAATTCCACTTAACCATTCCTGAACCTCTACCCTTCGTCAGATCGGTCAGAGGGATGGCAATGGTGGCAAAGTCGGGGATGAAGCGTCGGTAATACCCTGCAATCCCCAGGAAGGCACAAAGCTGTTTCTTGTTTACCGGTTGGGGCCACTTTTGAATGGCCTCGATCTTATTGGTTTGGGGCTTAATCAGACCCCGGCCAATAACATACCCAAGGTATTTGGCCTCCTACAGACCTACGGCACACTTTTTTGGGTTGGCTGTTAAACCTGCTACCCTCAGAGAATCTACCATTGCCTGCACCTGGGGCAGATGTGATTCCCAATCTGGGCTGTGGAGGACCACATCATCCAGATAGGCTGCTGCATAGGGCCGATGGGGCCTCAAGGTTTTGTCCATCATCCTCTGGAAGGATGCAGGGGCCCCATGCAGACCAAAAGGCATTCGCTTGTATTGGAAGGACCCCCCAGGGGTAGAAAAGGCCATTTTTTCCTTTGCTGCCTCCGTTAGGGAGATCTGCCAGTATCCCTTAGGTCTAGGGTTGTTATGTACCGGGCACCTCCAACCTGTTCAGAAGTTCGTCAACCCGCGGCATCGGGTATGCGTCAAACTTAGATACGTCATTCAGCTTCCTGAAATCATTAGAGAGCCTGATAGTGCCATCGGGCTTTGGGACCAGCACTATAGGGCTCAACCAGGAGCTGTGGGACTCCTCTATCACGTCTAACTCCAACATGGTTTTTATTTCTCTCGTCTAGCCTCAGGTATTCGGTAGGGTTTTACATTTACACGGACCCCTGGTTCCATGATTATGTCATGTTGTAGTATAGTGGTCAATCCGGGTAGGGAAGAGAAAAAGTCTCTCTTTTTACTAACAAATTCCTTTAGGTCATTTTGTTGCATCAGTGACAAGGACTCGGTTATGGGGACATCCGGGGTCAGGGGTAACCTGTCCTTTTGGGGAGTGGGCACTGCCAATAAACTCTCTCTGTCCTTCCATGGTTTTAGGAGATTAACATGGTAAATCTGCTCCGGTTTCCTTTTCCCAGGCTGGTAAACTTTGTAGTTTACTTCCCCTACTCTTTCCCTAATCTCAAAGGGACCCTGCCACTTGGCCAGGAATTTACTTTCAACCGTGGGGACTAGTACTGATGGGCACTGGTGACAACTGGTGACACCGCACTGATGGGCACTGGTGACACCACACTGATAGGCTCTGGCAACACCACACTGATGGGCACTGGTAACACCTGGTGACACTGCACTGATGGGCACTGGTGACACCACACTGATAGGCTCTGGCAACACCACACTGATGGGCACTGGTGACACTGCACTGATGGGCACTTTTAGAGAGACTGTACAACCACACTCAATAACGTTTGAATAAGCGTATTCACTACCGATTCATCAACGATTCTAAATATTCTATGTTCTATGTATTTTGCCCTTACTGATAATATTTTCTTGATGGTGATTTAGTTATAGCCAGCATACATGGCTATACCTGAGAAATGAAGTGTTAGCAACAATTTTTGGTTAATTACTGGCTTAGATTACCATACAAAATGCTTCACTTCGATCTTTTCTATCTCTCCATCAGATTCCTCACTGCCGAGATCCTTTGCGGCCTAAAGTCCATCAATAAGAACGCCTTTTTGCCACGATGCACCTAGAACATTCAGTATTTAGCTAATTTAAACTAAAGATTTATTTAGACTTGAATGGAGTGCCAGGATAGTGAAAGGACAGAATGTGCACCTGAAGAGGGCGGCAATAAAAATGTATCTAAAAATGTAATATATTACAGTTTGCCATTCTTTAGGTGTGGTGGCGGCATTCGTTTTCTTTTTTTCCTTTGTTTTCGCCGGATGATCCCGCCAGTATCAAACTTCTTGTCCTAGGGTGACAAAGCTTATTCACTGTACTGTATGTATGGAAGAGCATCGTAGTCACCCTTGGGCAAAAAAGTGTGTCAGGACTATAGGACACCTCCCTCCCCGTTTTGTAGTCCGCAGAGGAGAACTCAGCAGGAATGACAATACTGCTTAAGGTTTCAGTGCAGCACAGGCAGAGCACAGGAACTTACAAGCTTACTGGATTTCTGGCAGGTTTTTTTTTTCATTTTTTTGAATGGCACAAAATAGGAGAAGTTCATTGTTGGGGTTTACATTCCCTTTACCCCACTGATGTATTCCATACGTCGTCAGCAGTGGGGGGGTTTACACACACTCCCACCGCCATGTCCTTTGTGCCACCTGTGCAGCTCAAGGGTAGGTTCACCCAAAAGTGATAAGTGGAGTCTGCTGGGCTTAGTAAATATATCAATATAACAATCAGCGCAACCAATCAAAAATACAGTAATATTTACATCTTAAAGCGGTGATAAAAAGTGATTTTTACCTACAGGTAAGGCTATAATAAGGATTACCTGTAGGTGAAATGAATATCTCCTAAACCTATATGGTTTAGGAGATATTCCACTTGCAATGCAGCCGCTGACGTCACGCGCATGCGCAGTGATGACCCGGCGAAGGCCCGGCACATAGCGCCACACCCTGCCAGAAAGACGGGCACCAGCGCGCATGCGCGGGAGTGACGTCTCGCGGCTCCGGCCACTCACAGCGCCAGCGCCGCGAACCCGGAAAAAGACACACAGCAAAGATGTCCGCTCTCTCTGCAGGGACCGGGCAGCCCTGCGGGAGCTTTGGTCTAAGGTGAGTATTTTATAATGAGCTAGTATGCGTTGCATACTAGCTCATTATGCCTTTGCCTTATAGGTTTTTTTTGGTTGGATAGACAACTACTTTAATCTGTGAAACTACTAAATATAATAAATCCTAAATCCAAACATATGACATATAAAGCTCCAACTGCAAGCTGGACTCTTAGTGATTTCACCACACCAAAGAAATTATGATAATACATTCAATATAGTGCAGCACGATTGAATCAGTGCATTAAACATCACCCTTCTTCAAATACTTACTGTATTGTGAAAAATCATAAATAAAAAATAAAGCTCATAAATGAAGTCCTCTCAAGCGTATAATGAAGTCCAAATCAATAAAAGTCCATTATTATTTGTGCTCCTCCACCCAAAAAGTCACACATAACCAGATGATCCAGCTTAATTCCTTCAGCGTGCCACCACCACCAGATGAAAAACCTGCTCACCTCACATATAAATGATATAGGCTTCTCACTCCAAAATCCTGCAGTGGGGATGGACACCTCTCTTGGATCACAGTCTTCCCACTAATTCACATCTCCTAAGTACACCTTGCGGGACAGAAAGGCAATACCATAGTGTTCTGTGTTTCACCAGTTTATGCACTGATTCAATGGCACTGCACTAGATTGAATGTGCTGGACTTAGTCACCCAGTGGCTTCTTAAGCCTCCCATAGTGTCATCACCAGAGACATAACTAGAACCTTTAGGGCCTCAGTTCAAGAACCCATAAAGGGCCCCAACTGACCCCCAGGCACAACCCCAGGGCCTGGTCGCAAGTGCACTTGCGATTTCTGTAGTTCCGCCACAGGGGTCAGTGGGCACAATAATAATCCTCAACATTGGTGTCAGTGGACACAATAATAACCTTCAACATTGGTGTCAGTGTACACAAGAATAACCCTTGACATTGGTGTCAATGGATACAGTAATAATCCTCAACACTGCTGTCAGTGGACACAATAATAGCCTTTGACATTGGTGTCAGTGGACACAATAATAGCCTTTGACATTGGTGTCAGTGGATGCAGTAATAACCCGCGATACTGGTGTCAATGGATACAATAATAACCCCCAACATTAGTGTCAGTGGGCACAACAATAACTCTCAACATTGGTGTCAGCAGACACAATAATAACCCTCGTCATTGGTGTCAGTTAGGGTTGCCACCTCATCCCTTTAAACCCAAACACATATGAATTACACAGGTTCTGTGGCTGATTAAGGTGGTAATTAAACTCACTTGATGCCTTATCTGCATTTAATTAGTCTCAGAACCTGTGTAATTCATATGTGTTCAGGTTTAAAGGGATGAGGTGGCAACCCTAGTGTCAGTGGGCACAATAATAACCCTCAACATTGGTGTCAGCGGCATATAGTATTGCCACATCATCCCTTTAATCTAGGGCACATATGAATTACACAGGTTCCGTGGCTAATTTAATGCAGATAAGGCACCAAGTGAGTTTAATTACCACCTTAGTCAGCCACAGAACCTGTGTAATTAGTATGTGTCCTGGATAGAAGGGATGATGTGGCAATCCTAGTGGCATAGGCGTGCGCACAGGGTGTGCCAGGTGTGAATGAATGTGGAAAGGGGCCAGTAAATATGTAATTTACTGGTCCCTTCCCTTTCTGAATGAACACAGTGAGTGGTCGGTAGTGCATGTTTGAGCTTTGGGGTGCACATCCTAATGCAATAGGCTGCGCACACCTATGGTCAGCGGACACAACAATAACCTTCGATATTGGTGTCAGTGGATGCAGTAATAACCCTCGATCTTGGTGTCAATGGATACAATAATAACCCCTAACATTAGTGTCTGTGGGCACAATAATAACCCTCGACATTGGTGTCAGTGGACATAATAATAACGCTTGACACTGATGTCAGTGGACACAATAATAACCCTTGACATGGTGACAGTGGGCTCAATAATACTTCTCAATATTGGTGTCAGTGGACACAATAATAGCCCCTGTCTTTGGGGTCAATGGACACAATAATAACCCCCAATATTGGTATCAGAGGACACAATAATAACCTTTGACATTGGTGTCAGTGGACACAATAATAACCCTGACAGTGCGATCGGCAGTGTTTAATCGCTCGTTTCTCAGTGGTGCCTGGGGACAGATGCAGCATCGAACCAATGTTGCATCAACCTAGGTAAGTATGATTCTTTAAAAAAAACAAAAACATACTTCTCTTTGAAGATATACAGTGTGATCAAGTAGGTTATTATAGGCTAAATAAAGTCACATGGGTAATCAGGGGCATTTTCAGACAGTGGACGTTTGTGCAAGAATTTGGGCCCCAATGTGAACTGGCAACAAGGGAGAACCATGCCGCATTGCAGCCACCTACCCATGTACAACATTGAACACCTCCCCTGGACAGAATGCTGTGTAGCACCCTCTAGTGTGTGCTACTAGAGTGAGAGTAGGAAAAAGCATTTGTCTGGCCCATGGATAAGCATGAGTCACTGAATCTGGGTCTGGGTTATTAGAGGCCAGGGCTGAATGACTCATCCTGGCATTTCTCTGGTCTGGTACCTCCCTCTGTTTCTAGAATGTTGGAGAAAGTGGAGGAGGCTAGGAGAGGCTGCCTTGAATATTTATGGACCTTCAGCCAATCCCCAGGAGTGGGCCTGGCAGGGGACTGGGTAACCCATAAATAGACATGGACCATGCCAGCAAGGGGAGTCAGGGGGAAGATAGAGAAGCAGTGCTAAGGGGAGTCTGTTGGTGGCCCTTGAGGGACCCCTGCCGGGTAGGGGTTTTACCTTGGGCTGGAGCTCGGCAGGCTGGCCTGGAAGGATCAAACCACAGTAGGCAGTTGGAGGGATTCATGACAGAGAGACAGCGGGAGAGAGCAAGCAGAGACGGTGAGTAGATCAGCACGGTGCAGGGACAGACAAGGGGAGAGACTGTCAGCTGTAACAGTGCACTCTTGAAGACAGACATATGCCAAGTCTTCATCTTTCCTTGCCATGGGGAATCTCTATATGTGTTTGCTAGTTAGGAGGACTGGGGGAAGCAAGCAGCCAGGTGGACTGGTGAATTCTGCAGTGGTAGAACTGGGCTCCATGTCTACAGGGAAGCAGAAGGAAATGCTCTTCACTCCACAATATGCTAATTTATCCACAAAGAGGCACATGTAATGGGCTGGTGCTGAATTAAAGCGGAGTTCCACCCAAAAGTGGAACTTCCGCTTTAAGGGAAGGCGAGCCCCTGAAATGCCACAATTGGCATGTCATTTTTTTTGGGGGGGGCAGCCAGGACCCCGTTTGACAGGGTCCCAGCTGCACTTTCTATCCTGGCTCTGTGGAGACGGAAGGAAGTTCACCTTCTCCCCCTCCCACCTGGCGATCTTCTGGGACACGTCACTGGTTCCAGAAAATACACCGGCCATTCACAAAGCGCAGCGCAACATCTGTGCCCGGCTTTGAAGGCAAAGCCGGGCCCCCACACTTGTGACGCCGGCTCCACATGGACCGCATTGCTGAAGCCTGGGACAGGTGAATGTCCGATTGTTAAAAGTCAGCAGCTACACTTTTTGTAGCTGCTGACTTTTAATAGGGTGGAACTCCGCTTTAACTAGGAAAATGTTAATTACCCTGGCATGATCAACAGGTGCTGCACATGTGAACCAAGGTTGTGCAGGTGGAAGGAAGAGGATTCTTTGTAAATAGGGAGGAAGTTGTCCCCTTTCTCTGTGTTCTGGATGTTTTCAAGTTTGGGCATCTCATAATTCCCTACCCCATCCAGAGGGACTGGATGAGCAGGGGCATTTCTTCCCATTTGTGGTTCTTGTGGGGGAGCCCGGTTCGTCCTTGGGGTTCAGAGGGCCCTCATCTGCGTGGCCCAGTTCCTGTTTGTGTGGTCAGGCTGATTTACCTGTTTGGGGATATTTACCAGTTTTTTAGACCCCTGTCTATGTCTAAGTTGGCATAGCCACAGCTACATCTGGGCGAGTATGGCTTTTTGTGGGGGATAACGCATACACATATACATGGTAGTCCACTGTGTAATATTTACTGTTGCTATAGGCATGTTATATGATGAGCCGTGCCTAGATGGAAATGGCTCAGTGTGTTACAATTAAGCACCTATAAACTATATATTTTACTCATGGTTACTATTATCTTGCAGAACCACCTATTACAGTGTTGTTAGTTTTCCCTGAGGAAGAAGTACAATCAAATTCAACTTCGAAACATGTTGGAACTGCAGAAAATTGGTAGCCATGTGACCCTATCATAGGCCTGTGTGGCATTCTGTGTTAACACTGTCTTGATTGTTGAAGTGGTTTCTTTGTTTTTTTATGTATAACAATTTTTAACTTTGACCCAATAAAATTTTGTATAATTTTTCTTATACTTTTATACTCTTATTATTGTTTGGAGACAACTACTGCTTCAAAATCCAGTGGGGCCTCTTTGGAAGGTTTGTTCTAGTTCATTGGGATTCAGTACATGTTTTCTCCTTCTCATTGGTGATGTGAGTTCAGGGTTCTCTATCCACCTTAGAGTAGAGTCCCCATTTAGACCAGAATCCCCTCTTAGATAAGCATCACCCCGCTTACATTAGAGACCCCTTTCATCTTGCTGTGTGTGCTGGGAAAGTGTGTCATTGGTTGCTAGGATGTCGGCAGTCCTAGCAACCAATGAATGGAGAGATAATGGCAGTGGGGGAAAAGCGGAGAGCATGGGCAACCTCTGGCAGGAATCTTAAATGGGTGCAGTATGTAGGAGAGCACAGTGGGCCCCATTGCCCTCAGGGGCTCGTATGCCCTGTACGCATTGCACCCATTATGGATACGTCACTTTGTGTAATTCCAAACAGCAAAAGTCCCAAGAAGTGGACCATATGTTTCAAAGTCATTGTACAAGCCGGCTCAAGAATAAATGTATGATACTCATTGGAGAACAAGTCCTTTGGGGGGGGGGGGGGGGC
>BLSH010333605.1:683464-697559 GCA_018402905.1 Glandirana rugosa | reverse complement strand
AAATTTTGCCTGTCTGTGGAATGGAGGCAAACGATGGTACTTAAAGTTCTTCATAGGCGACGCTTTAAACGTCTTTAAGGGTTACCCGTTTAGAGATATGCAGGAGGTCTGGTGCTAGAATTATTGCTTTCCCGCTGACATTCGCGACAGTAACTCACATGTGTGGTTCGATCGCCATTTACATATGCATGCGGGAGTAACGTATGTGTTCAAATTTGCGCGCAAGCACGGGGAGATGGGGGCACTTTAAAATTTTTATTATCATTTATTTTATATAAACTTTTTTTATACACTGTCTTTAATTTTTTTTTTTGTATTAACTTGATTGCTATCACAAGGGATGTTGTTCATAGCATGGGCCATGACAGGTCCTCTTCATGGAGAGATCGGGGGTCTATTACCCCAAATCTCTCCTCATGCCTCCAATGCAGCCGATCAGACATAGATTGGTCTGATTGGCTGCTTTCTTGGCCACTTAATGGCCAGGTAAACAGGGGGGGCGAACCGGGAGTGATGACATAGTTGTCGCTTCCTGTTTCCGGGGTCACAGAGAGGGAGGAACAGTGACAGACATCATCCCGTTATAACCACTGCAAACCGAGGACATCCATGGATGTCCTACAGTTGGAAAGTGGTTAATAAAGCTTGTCTAAGGGGACGGAGAGCTGAAATTACACTGCAGAGCTCAGCGAGGGGAGCTCTGAGAACTGATTGGAGGGAAGAGACACACCCTCCTTCACACAAAACACAGGAACAGAGCTGAGGCTGTCAATCAGCTGGATGTCCCTCCCCTGTCACCTTTTTTCTCCTGGTGTCAGGAAAACTTGTCAGAAGTGACTCATGCAGATAGCAGAGGAACAAAGCAGCAGACAGAAATTACACTTAGTGCTCTAAATTGAGGCAAGTACACACTATAGAGAGATATGTTTTGTTCATATTTCACGTCTGAGGTTTACAACCAAATAATCAAATTATTGTATACAATGTGTGTTTGCCTTTCTTGTACTTGGAACCATTTTGGCTCCATACAACAGCATCACACAAGTCCTTTAGACCCCTTTCAGACAGGTGGTCTGATCAGTTCCGATCTGACACACCTCATCGGAAGCTACAGTATGTTAGTCTATAGGCCAAATGTTAGTGGACTTACATCTTATTACCTTTGAGTCTGTGTAGGTCCAAACCAAAAAATGGAAAAGGTCTGCATCCTCCATTTTTTCTGACCTAAACCTGCCGTATAAGAGATAACTAGATGTAAATGGACACAAGTCTGTTTACATCCGCCCCCCCCAGAGATCTAATAGAACCACGAAACTGCAGTCTTAAAAGAGGACAAAAAAGTGACAACTGTTCTGCTCAACTTGAAGTCAGCAGGGGATTTGTTCACTGACCCAGTGCAGATCAGAAGGGGGCTAAGAAGTTAAAAGGAACATCTTTCATGCAAATAGTAGATTGTACAAAACATTTTTCCCAAGTTGGCTGAGCACTGTATAATGTACATGTGTCAAACACAAGGCCCGCGGGCCAAATCCGGCCCACCAGGCCATTTCATGTGGCTCTCACACCTCTCCTGCAGCTGCTGCATCCCCCTCATCTCTGCCCCCACCTTGTCTCAGCAGTCGGCAGCAGAGAGGAGGTCAGAACTCCTCCACCAGATCCTATACTTCTCTGTGCCACTCAAGCACTCCCTCATCTCTGCCTCTCCTGGCCACGGCATTTAGCAGAATCTTGCAGCTTACTCCAGCCTTCCTCTGGTCCTCCTCCACACCCTTGCAGCCGCACATGGTAAAGGGGGTGTGCTGTGATGTAAGGGAGGGTGGGGGACTCTTGACTTCTGATGAAGAGGGGCTCTCTGATGTGGGAGGTTTCTCTTGCCAACCGGCCCTTTGAGGGCAACCATAATGCAGATGCGGCACGCAATGAGATTGAGTTTGACACCCCTGGTCTAATGCAACCTTTCTCAACCACGGTTCTGTGAAACCCTTGGCTTTCTCCAGAGGTTTTTAGGGGTTTCTTAAAAGAGAAGTATGGGCAAAGATTTTTTGGCCATACTCTTGTGGGTCACATGGATGCACTTATTTTTTCTCTCCTGTGACCCAGAGTCAGCTGACGTCACAGAACCTCTCCAGGCTTTGGAAGGATCCAAACCATATTGTTGGGATCCACCCAGCTACCTGTTTGACAATGTAAGGGCCATCCTGATTGGACTCAAATTGATTGGATAGTTTAGGCAGGAACTCATATTATGTTTTATAAATCTAAAGCCGATTGTACAGAGACTGCATGGCCAAATTGTAATGTGTAAAGGGACCTTAAGGGGCTATCTTTCTACTGACCAGCATTCTCCTCATCCTGTTGACTAGTAGGGATGAGCTCAGGCATGTTCGAGTCCTAGTCCAAAGCCACCTGAACAAACCCACCAGGAAGCTGTCATCTGTCAACTGGAGAATTCCCAGCCCCACAGCCGTATGCATATAATGGGCATAAGAGGTTGAAAAAGGCTGGCCCAGTGTCCATGGATAACCTTCTCCTTAGGAGCACAAGGTCATCTACATCCAATGCATTGACCCGCCGAGTTCCTGCCCACAATGTTTTTAAGCTGCTCTGTCTGCAGCCTCCAGCAGATGGTCGGTAAATTCAGATCTGAAAAGAATCTGAAAGCAATTACAACGTTGTGAGTCTGAAATATGCTGCTGGATAATACGGAGGGATGATTACTTCATGGCAGCAGATGCTCCATAGATCCTGCAAAACAAATAAAGACTTCTCTCCTTCGGGAATAATTCTCTTCTGAATACACAGAAGATCACATTAAACTAATAGAATGCAGGTGATTGCCGAATCTCAGACTCCATGGAAGGTGGCAGACGGCTTTCTCACACCGCAATTTCTATATAATCATGTCGTGTTTTGGGGGGTAAATTGCTCCCTTCTACACATAGCCATCCTCAACCAAGACATTCTACCCAATCATTCAAATTAAAATAAAAGCACCATTAGAAATGTTGTAAAAAGGCAATGATAAAACATGCATTTACTTTTAACTCCAGGCTTTGATTTCCTTCAATGGCTTGGAGATTGTTCCCTGCAGCCATTCACAGTAGGGGCTCCTCTCTCCCTTTTATTTCTTGTCATTTGTTGCCTCCCCTCTCCGATGGCACACAGGAAGATCCTGTGCATTCAGTGCTTTACTCGGGAACAGACATCTGGGACGGGGGGGATACATTTTCCCCAAAATTTCACAAGATATCACAATTTATGAATAGCCTTCCTAGAAGGAACTGGTGATGTAGCCTTCCCAGGCAGCTGGTAATGGCACCGCATCAATGCCTCAGGAAACCAGGAAGTGGACTACAATCAAAGGTAAGTATCTAAATAAATACATTTTTTTTTAGAAATGAC
Source organism: Glandirana rugosa (assembly GCA_018402905.1). NCBI lineage: Eukaryota > Metazoa > Chordata > Amphibia > Anura > Ranidae > Glandirana > Glandirana rugosa. Next base: position 694,157 of record BLSH010333605.1, on the reverse strand, counting down.
TAGAGGGTCATTTGAGAATAGAATACACAGTTGCATTCAGTAAGAGATTTTTGTTTTTGGTGGAAAGGTTTACTTTAAGCTTCGTTTTTACGGCCATAGTTAAGCGTATGCCTGTGCAAGGGCCGTATTCGCCTGAGAAGCATAGGTGTTCCTTGCATCGCCATGCATGCGGTCCTATTGATCTCAATTGAGATGAAGTAGCTGCACTGACACAGCTGTTACTTCAAATTTGACAGACATGTGGGTCCCTGAATGCAGACAGTGTATGTTTGGAGACCCACCCCTGTGCATGCGCACCTGCACACTCACAGATGTCAAATTGGGAGCAGTGGCTGTGTCCGTGCAGCCATTGCATCCCAATTGACATGAATGGCACTGCTTGGACGGTGATGCATGGAACGCCTGTGCATCCCCATGTGGGCAGGCACAGCCCTTGTATTGCTTTATGCTTTAGCATACCTCCCAACTTTCTGAGATGGGAATGAGGGACACCTATTATCAAAAGTAAGTATGCATAGGACACACCCCCTGCCACGCTCCCCTAAAGGAGAATTGTACAAAAGAAAAATTATTAGTTACAAGTGCTTTTTTACCACTACTATTCCTTTATGTTGGCTTTTGGAATTTACAGATGCAGCAATTTAGAAATTGGAGGAAAGGTTAGCACCAGGATACACATTTTGATAGATAAGTAGTATTTTATATACAACTATATAGATCAAATCAAAATAAGGGACAAATGAGGAAGAAAAAAGCGACAGAGTGTCTTTGTTCTGAATGAGGGAGAGTCCCTTAAAATCAGGGACAGTTGGGAGCTATGCTTAACCACTTGCCAACCGCCATCTGACGGCGACAGAGTGGCTCGATATTGCAAACCACCGTCATATGACGGCGGCTGCGATACCTCTCACTGAGGCGCGCTCACTGTGTTCTTGGGGGGAAGGGGGGGGGGCCAGGGAGCGGGTAGGGCGGACTCGATCTCCACCGGTTACCCGCGATGCCCCCCTCGCAGTGAAAGAACGGAGGTCCGTGTAAGTAAACACGGATCTCTGTTTTGTTAGAGGGGGAAGGGTGGTGATCACAGGCTTCCTCTATATGGAAGCCGTGATCACCCCCTTCACCCAGCCAGCCCAGCCCACACACAGTTAGAACACACCCAGGGAACACAGTTAACCCTTAGAGAGCCCCCAGCAGGTTAACCCCCTTCACTGCCAATGGCATTTACACATTAATCAGTGCATTTTTATAGCACTGATCACTGTATAAATGCCAATGGTCCCAAAAAAGTGTCAAAATGGTCCGACATGTTCACTGCAATATCGCAGTACTGCTAAAAATTGCAGATCGCCGCCATTACTAGTAAAAAAATAAATAAATAAAAACCCCAGAAATTAATTCTCATCATCCGTAAACATGGCAACTTTTGCGCAAACCAATCAATAAACACCGATTGCGATTTTTTTTTAACCAAAAATACGAGGAAGAATATAAATCGGGCAAAACCGATGGAAAAAATGTTTTTTTATATATATTTTTTGGATTTGTATTTTAGCAAAAAGTAAGAAATTTGAGTTTTTTTGCAAAATTGTCACTCTTCTTTTGTTTATAGGGGCGATTAAAAATGACACAGAGGTGATCAAATACCACCAAAAGAAAGCTCTATTTGTGGAAAAAAAAGGACACAAATTTCGTTTGGGTACAACGTTGCACGACCGCGCAATTGTCAGCTAAAGCGACGCAGTGCCGAATCGCAAAAAGTGCTCTGGTCCTAAAGTGGGAAATCCTTCCGGGGCTGAAGTGGCTAAGTACACCCATGTAAATATGTAAATGAGGCCTTACTAAGAACCTTGTAGTGGTGACAAGTACCCATGATAGTCTTCAATTTAATCCATATATTCCTGTGCAACCTCTTTAGTTCCCAGGTCCAGGCTGTACATGCTTTTCACTGGTTAAAGCAAAATTAAGGGCACTTTTTTATTTTTTGCCAACAGGCAGGCTCTTTATTGCAGAAGAGACATGCAATGTGCATGCATATACAGCTCTGTTTACATTTATGGAACAGTACCAATGTGCCAAGATAAATGACTCTTGTGCATGAGTGGGAGTGACCTCATCTCACACCGGCCAAACAAGAAGATTGGCACATGGAAGAAGCCAGATAGAAGATACCGGCGTCGGTGAGGGACTTCCTGAGTGTCGGATTGCTGGCAGTTTAAGGCAGGATCAGGCTGGATGAGGCTGAACACTGTACCAGGTGGTACTTGCTCTTAGGATACCGGAAACCCAGAAGGTCTGAGTTCTGGACATTCGTTCCTGAACACATAGGGTCCTGTGGCTGGGAAGGCCAAAATGCTGTATCAAGTTGTACGCTGATTTAGGACCCTATGCTTTCAGGGACAAATGTTCAGAATGCAGGTCTTCTGCATTTCAGGTATTCGTCCATGAACACATATGGCTCTAAACACAAGTACCGCTTGGCACAGTATTCAGCCCTGTCCAGCAGCAGCCTGCAATAAACTTTGACAGGCTGCAGGCAATGGGGCTGGAGGCTGCATCTGTCCTTCCCGGGCTTACTAAAACACTGGTAGGGATGCAAGTAGCTAGATGCCCCATGTGCAAGGGACCTTAATCTGGGAGAAATACACTATATTGTCAAAAGTTTTAGGACACCCGCCTTTACACGCACATGAACTTTAATGGCATCCCAGTCTTAATCTGTAGTGTTCAATATAGAGTTGGCCCACCTATAAGTTTCAACTCTTCTGGGAAGGCTGTCCATAAGGTTTAGGATTGCGTCTATGGGAATGTTTGACCATTCTTCCAGAAACGCATTTGTGAGGTTAGGCACCGATGTTGGTCGAGAAGGCCTGGCTCGCAGTCTCTGCTCAAATTCATCCCAAAGGTGTTCTATCAGGTTGAAGTCAGCACTCTGTGCAGGCCAGTCAAGTTCCTCCACCCCAAACTTGCTCACCCATGTCCTTATGGACCTTGCTTTGTGCACTGGTCCAAATCATTTGTGAAGGGGGGATTATGGTGTGGGGTTGTTTTTCAGGGTTCAGGCTTGGCCCCTTAGTTTTAGTGAAGGAAACTCTTAAGGCATCAGCATACCAGGGCATTTTGGACAATTTCAAGCTCCCAACTTTGTGGGAACAGATTGGGGATGGCCCCTTCCTGTTATAACATGACTGTGCACCAGTGCACAAAGCAAGGTCCACAAAGACATGGATGAGCATGTTTGGGGTGGAGGAACTTGACTGGCCATTACAGAGTCTGCTGACCTCAACTTGATAGAACACCTTTAGGATGAATTAGAGTGGAGACTGCGAGCCAGGTCTTCTCGTCCAAGGTCAGGACAGATATCACTTCTGGAAGAATGGTCAAACATTTCCATAGACACTCCTAAACCTTGTGGACAGCCTTCTTAGAAGAGTTGAAGCTGCAAAGGGTGGGCCAACTCAATATTGAACCCTATGGACTAAAACTGGGATGCCATTAACGTTCATGTGTGTGTAAAGGCAGGTGTCACAATACTTTTGACAATATAGTGTACTATAGTACTCTTTGTGTATGACAGGCAGTAAGATATGTGTTTCAACATCACAAGCAGGTGTGCTCCAGGATCACCAGGTTAAGACAACGGGGGTAGGGTGAACTGGTGCACTGCAACATTCCTTAACCACGTTAATACCGGGCTATAGTCAAATTACGTCCGCAGGAGGGATCTCCCATCCTGGGCGGGTGTCATATGACGTCCTTGGCATTTCGCTGCTACTGTGGGCCCCCAGGGGCCCGCAGCCCGGGGATCAGGGATCAGGTGTGCCCCATGCCCGATCAGAGTAAAGAGCCAAAAAAAATGGCTCCTTACCACATGACCGGCTGTATTCAATCACAGCTGGTCATTATGGAGATCCGTGTTCACGCCGCTAGTGCACGCCGATCGTGGTTGAGGCTTGTCTCTTGGCCAAAGCCCAGCCCCGATCAGGGTAAATAGCAAATGAAATTGGCTCTTTACCACGTGACCGGTTGTATCCAATCACAGCCGGTCACAGAATGTCAACAAACTGCGGTAACGAGCTGTTACCGGGTTCTCCTCCTCACACACCAACCGTGTGTTAGAAGGAGATTGCGGTAACAGCTCGTTACTGCTTACAGTATACCCCAAGCACACTGATTGCCCCCCAATAATAAAGAGTAACTGTCACCACCCCATCAAAGTACCTGTCACCAGCCTATCAAAATGCCTGTCAGCAGCCCATCTGAGTACCCGAGTTCCTGTCACCAGCCCATCAGATTACCCGAGTACCTGTCACCAGCCCATCAGAGTACCCGAGTACCTGTCACCAGCCCATCAGAGTACTCGAGTACCTATCTGCAGCCCATTAGATTACCCGAGTACCTGTCACCAACCCATCTGAATACCCGAGTACCTGTCACCAGCCCATGAGAGTAACCAAGTACCTGTCACCAGCCCATGAGAGTACCCGAGTACCTATCTGCTGCCCATTAGAGGATCTGAGTACCTAACTGCAGCCCATCAAATTACCCGAGCACCTGTCACCAGCCCATCAGATTACCCGAGTACCTGTAACCAGCCCATCAGAGTACCCGAGTACCTGTCAGCAGACCATCAGAGTACCCAAGTACATGTCACCAGCCCATCAGAGTACCCAAGTACCTGTCACCAGCCCATCAAAGTACCCGAGTACCTATCACCAGACCATCAGAGTACCGAGTACATGTCACCAGACCATCTGAGTACCCGAGTACCTGTCACCAGACCATCAGAGTACCTGTCACCAGCCCATCAGAGTACCCAAGTACCTGTCACCAGCCCATCAAAGTACCCGAGTACCTATCACCAGACCATCAGAGTACCCAAGTACCTTTCACCAGACCATCTGAGTACCCGAGTACCTGTCACCAGACCATCAGAGTACCCGAGTACCTGTCACCAGCCCATCAGCGTACCCGAATACCTGTCACCAGCCCATCAAAGTACCTGAGTACCTATCACCAGACTATCAGAGTACTCGAGTACCTGTCACCAGACCATCTGAGTACCCGAGTACATGTCACCAGACCATGAGAGTACCTGAGTACCTATCTGCAACCTATCAGAGTACTCGAGTACCTATCTGCAGCCCATCAGAGGACCGAGTACCTAACTGCAGCCAATGCCTCATAGAATATACCTTGGGGTGTTTGCTTTCCAAAATGGGGCAATTTTGTGGGTAATTCCATTGCTCTTGTGCTCCAGGACCTTCAAACATGTGATAGGTAGGAATGAAATTAGATGTGTAATTTATGCTCCTAGAACGCCTGAAAGTACTTCTTCAATGTTGGGCCTCTCTATTTGGACAGACTGTGTAAAAGTCTCACACATGTGGTATTGCCATACTCAGAATGAGTAGCAGAATGTATTTTGGGGGGGGGGGGGTAATTTTTGTCATATACATGCTATGTGTTAGAAATATCATATAAATTGACCACTTTGTGTAAAAAAATACGTTTTCATTTTCTTTCCACGTTTTCCAAAGACTTGTGGAAAAAAATGAACCATTCAAAAGATTCATAATGCCTCATAGAATATACATTGGGGTGTTTGCTTTCCAAAATGGGGTCCTTTTGTGGGTAATTCCACAGTCCTGGTGCTCCAGGGCCTTCAAAAATGTAATAAGTCGTTAGGGAATTAGATGTGTAATTTATGCTCCTAGAACGCCTGACCTGTTACCTGCATGTTGGGCCTCTGTATGTGGCCAGGCTGTGAAAAAGTCGCACACATGTGATATTGCTATACTTGGGAGGAGTAGCAGAATGTATTTTGGGGTGTAATTGGAAGTATGCATATGCTGTGTTTGAGAAATAACTTGTTATTATGACAATTTTGTGTAAAAAAAAACAAACAAAAAAAAAACAATAATAATTTCTTAATTTTCCCAAGAATTGTGGGAAAAAATTACAACTTCAAAAAACTCGCCATGCCTCTTACTAAATACCTTGGACTGCCTACTTTTCAAAAAGGGGCCATTTGGGGGATACTTGTACTTTCCTGACATTTCAGGGCCTCAAGAAATGAGATAGGCCGTCAGTACATCAGGTGTGATCCATTTTCAATGATCGGCACCATAGCTTGTGGACTCTATAACTTTTACACAGACCAAATAATATCCACTAATTTTGTTTATTTTTACCAAAGATATGTAGCAGTGTACATTTTGGCTCAAATTTATGAACAACTATTATTTATTTGCAAAATTGTATCATAGAAACGAAAAAAAGTGTTTTTTTTCAAACTTTTTGCTTTTTTTTAACTTATGTCTAAAAAAATAAAAATTCCAGTGGTGATTAACCACTTGCCGATCGTCAACCGCAGGTTGACGGCGACAAGATGGCTCTCCCAGGCAAAACGCCGTCATACGACGGCGGCTGCCAGATCGCGCACAGTAAGCTCACTGTGTCCGGGGAGGGCCAGGGAGCGGGTGCTGCGGACTCGATCTCCGCCGGCTACCCGCGATGCCCCCCCCGGAGTGAAAGAACGGAGGTCCGTGTAAGTAAACACGGACCTCTGTTCTGTGAGGGGGGAAGTGCTGTGATCACAGCCTTCCTCTACATGGAAGCTGTGATCACTTCCCTTCCCCAGCCAGGGCAGTCCCCCCACAGTTAGAACACGCCCAGGGAACACAGTTAACCCTTAGAGCGCCCCCTGCAGGATAACCCCTTCACTGCCAATGGCATTTACACAGTAATCAGTGCATTTTTATAGAACTGATCGCTGTATAAATGCCAATGGTCCCAAAAAAGTGTCAAAATGTTCCGACATGGCCGCTGTAATATCGCAGTACCGCTAAAAAACGCAGATCGCCGCCATTACTAGTAAAAAAATAAATAAATAAAAACCCCAGAAATTAATTCTCAACATCCGTAAACGCAGCCACTTTTGCGCAAACCAATCAATAAACGCTGATTGCGATTTTTCTTATCACAAATATGAGGAAGAATATAAATCGGCCAAAACCGATGAAAAAAATGTTTTTTTATATTTTTTTTTTGGATTTGTATTTTAGCAAAAAGTAAGAAATTTGGGGTTTTTTGCAAAATTGTCACTCTTCTTTTGTTTATAGCGGCAATCAGAAATGACGCAGTGGTAATCAAATACCACCAAAAGAAAGCTCTATTTGTGGGAAAAAAAGGACACAAATTTCGTTTGGGTACAACGTCGCACGACCGCGCAATTTTCAGTTAAAGCGACGCAGTGCCGAATCGCAAAGAGGGCTCTGGTCAGGAAGGGGGCAAATCCTTCCAGGGCTGAAGTGGTTAAATACTACCAAAAAAAGCTCTATTTGTGTGAAAAAAAATGATAAAAATTTTGTTTGGGTACAGTGTTTCATGACTGAGTAATTGTCATTCAAAATGTGAGAGCACTGCAAGCTGAAAATTGGTCTGGGCAGGAAGGGGGTATAAATGCCCTGTATTGAAGTGGTTAATGAAAAGCTCCACTACTCAGCAGGTTGGATATGCTCCCTGGTTGCACCTCGGGATGTCATTTTCAGTTTTGACTGAAGTGTACCTTTAACGTAATATCCCAGTAGCCTCTAATTCCTCTTAGGAACCGTTCACACTGACATTCGGTTAATGTCACCATCGTATCAAGCGATCAAAACAGTTCATCTATTAAATTCTGCCACTACTTAATTTAAACTAAATTCACCGTGAAGGGCAGCAAGAAGTCTTCTGTCTGAGCCTTTAATCTTTCCCTCACCATTTCACATCAAATAAAGCAGATGAGCACTATGATATCAACCACACCGGTATTTCATTCATTCTCCTAATAGGACATATTAGCATGATGGCCATTTATCCCACCTGTCAACTGTGATTTACGTAAATCGTCCCTTCACTGACTCACAGAGAGGAAAAAAAAAAAAAGTTAATGCAGTATTTATTCCAAATCTAATTTGAAACATAGTAAAATAAAAAATGTACAAACTCAGTGGCCAGCAAATCGAGTAGAGGTTAAGTCAATTAAATGATTAGTGTCTTAGAACATACCACCAATCAATGTCTTATTGTGAAGGTATATCTTGTGCAGAGATCGTCTAGAGGGTGCCTCTGAGTTTATCGGTTGTTTTTGTGCTTATTTTATTTAAAGCTAAACCCCATGATCCTGTACAGTTTAGACCAGCCTTTGTTAAGCGTGGTTCCGTGGTTGTTTTGGGTTCTTTGAGTAGTCGAGAATTGATCTCCTGCCTAATGGAGCCTGCATAGTTCTCTCACCAGCATCACTAGGGAAAAGCTATCGGCATTGCACCTATGAAGCTTCTCCTTTCATATTTCAGACACCTAGGGTTGCCACCTCATCCCTTTAAACCTGAACACATATGAATTAAACAGGTTCTGAGGCTAATTGAATGCAGGTAAGGCAGCCAAGTGAGTTTAATTACCACCTTAACTACTTGCCGACCGCAAACCGCAGGTTGACGGCGACAAAGTGGTGCGATATCGCAAATCGCCGTCATCTGACGGCGGCTGCGAGATCGCGCACTGTGAGCGCGCGCGCGCCGCCGGAGGCGCGCCCACGCGCTCACTGTGTTCGGAGAGGGCCAAGAAGCGGGTGCGGTGGCCTCGATCACCGCCGGCTACCCGCGATGCCCCCCCCCGGAGTGAAAGAACGGAGGTCCGTGTAAGTAAACACGGATCTCCGTTCTGTGAGAGGGGGAAGGGCTGTGATCACAGCCTTCCTCTACATGGAAGCTGTGATCACTTCCCTTCCCCAGCTAGGGCAGTCCCCCCACAGTAAGAACACACCCAGGGAACACAGTTAACCCTTAGAGCGCCCCCTGCAGGTTAACCCCTTCACTGCCAATGGCATTTACACAGTAATCAGTGCATTTTTATAGCACTGATCGCTGTATAAATGCCAATGGTCCCAAAAAAGTGTCAAAATGGTCCGACATGTCTGCCCCAATATCGCAGTACCACTAATAATCGCAGATCGCTGCCATTACTAATAAAAAATTTTAAAAAATAAAAACCCCAAAAATGAATTCTCATCGTCCGTAAACGCGGCCACTTTTGCGCAAACCAATCAATAAACGCAGATTGCGATTTTTTTTATCGCAAATATGAGGAAGAATATAAATCGGCCAAAAACGGTGAAAAAAAATGTTTTTTTATATTTTTTTTTGGATTTGTATTTTAGCAAAAAGTAAGAAATTTGTTTTTTTTTTTGCAAAATTGTCGCTCTTCTTTTGTTTATAGCTGCGATCAGAAATGACGCAGCGATGATCAAATACCATCAAAAGAAAGCTCTGTTTGTGGGAAAAAAGGACGCAAATTTCGTTTGGGTACAACGTCGCACGACCGCGCAATTGTCAGTTAAAGCGACACAGCGCCGAATCGCAAAAAGGGCTCTGGTCCTAAAGTGTGAAATCCTTCCGGGGCTGAAGTGGTTAATCAGCCACAGAACCTGTGTAATTAATGTGTGTTCGGTTTTAAAGGGATGAGGTGGCAACCCTACAGACACCACTGATACTAATGACACATTAGGTGTGTATAAGTGGGCAATCTTCTCACTGACCACCCTTGTTAGAAGCATTCTTCCCACCGACCATCCATTTATTGGGGCATTACACTGACCACCATTATATTGGGCATTCTTTCCACTGACCACAAGTGTAAGGAGGCTAGGATTGCCACCTCATCCCTTTAAACTCGAACACATATTAATTACACAGGTTATAAGGCTAATTTAATGCAAGGCATTAATGATAAGGCACTAGGTGAGTTTAATTACCACCTTAATCAGCCACAGAACCTCTGTAATTGATATGTGTTCCGGTTTAAAGAGATGAGGTGGCAACCCTAAAGGGGCCCTTCTCTTATTGACTGCCAATGTGGTTTGGCTAGAGTACAGTGATCTGCAGATACAATTTTTTTAATCAGACATTCCTTGAGACCTAAACATTATTTCAAGGGGTCTTTCATAACAAAAATGTTAAAAGAGAAGTATGGATTTTTTTCAGAATCATACTATCAGTCACTGGCTCACTGCTCTGCCCCCCCCTCCTCGCTCACTGGAACACTGGGCTGTGGAGGGGGAGCGTCTGGCTCAGGCTCTCAGCGGCTCGTTGAGAGGCTGAGCTGGGTACCGGTGTATGTGGTCGGATCCCAACTTCATTGTTGCAATCTTGCCTGAGCCTGGACCCAGGGCCGATCCTAGGGTCACAGGCGCCTGGGTGCAGAAATATTTCTGGCGCCCCCACATGGCTGTGGTTATCTTACTAACTCCTCCCCTTTACAAATGTTTCTATGGCAATGACTCAAACACAGAGATGCTCCCCTAAGGCTTCTTCATTGCCCTGGGATCCTCCCATGATGTCTTAAACATAAACAAAATACAGGAAAAGAATACACTAATGAGACCTGGGGGGGAGGGGGTGTCTCTGATGGGCACAGTACAAGAGATGGTCAGACACTGCAGACATGATACAAGAGATCAATGCATTAAATGCAGCCACATTATTAACCCCCAACACTGGTCTCAGCGGACGCATTATTAACCCCCAACACTGGTCTAAAAAGACGCATTATTACCCCCCAACACTGGTCTCAGCGGACGCATTATTAACCCCCAACACTGGTCTCAGCAGACGCATTATTAACCCCCAAACTCTGGTCACAACCCCCAATTATT
>BLSH010333605.1:625048-677110 GCA_018402905.1 Glandirana rugosa | reverse complement strand
TAACCTGCAGGGGGCGATCTAGGGGTTAACTGTGTTCCCTGGGTGTGTTCTTACTGTGGGGGGGTTGGGCTAACATGGGCATGAGAGATCTAACTGATCCCAGTGACAGGGATCAGTAGATCTCTCATGCCCCACTGACAGGGCGGGGAACCGCCGTGTTTACATCGGCGGTTCCCCGTTCTTTTCCCTGTTGCCGCTCATCGCGGCTCGCCGGCGGACATCGGGTCCGCCCGAGCCGCGGGCACACTCCTCAGGAGTGCGGCGGGGGCGCGCGCGCGCCCCCTGGTGGGCAAAATGCGAATCGCCGCCTATTTACGTCGATTCGCGCCCAGCTCCCCGACTGCCGCAGTGAAAAGACGGCGCGCGGTCGGGAAGCAGTTAAAGTCAGCCATATGTGCATTGAAATTTGGCTGGTTCAGCAGGTACCGGACAAATTTTGATCCATTAATGAATGGGCAACCTAGTTGTACACAAGTGTACATATTCGCCAGCAGAATATATTTACATCAACCCCCAATCAGAACATACAGAAAATTAAAAAAATGTTACCACTCCCTCCCTCTGGCGTCAGATGATGTCAAATCCCGCCAGAAATCCTTAAAAAATAGTGTGTGACAAAATAAGACTTTATAAGACTTTATAAGTACTTAATGCATATTTATAGGGTATAAGGCACGCATGGGTCGCATTATTGCGATTGCAGCAGATCGGGTGCATCAGCTAGATGCGTTCGATCGAAACAAGCCCGCCACTAGGACCCAGAGGAGCATTCGCCGTAACGAGAAGTTGGCCACCAATCACGGTGCGCATACCAACAGGGCAAGGGGAGGACGCCTGAATGCGGGGCCGCCATCGCCACGGTTACCTGTGATGTCAGGCATACACTCCATCAGATAAAAAAGTGCAGAGGAAGTGTCAGTGTGACGGAGCCTCATTAGGAAATGCGAGAGATAGCGGAAAAGCGATCAGGGACAGGAACAGAAATACAAGAGACCTTGCTGGAAATGGAAGGAAAGAAAAGGGAAAGAAACAAAGAGGAAAAAAGTAAAAAAAAAGAGAGGACAACAAATAAAGAAAAAGGGAGGAAAAAAAGGGGGAAGGAAAAAATGTTGGAAAAAATATAACCCATATAAGAAAAAATAAAGATAAGATACAACAAATGAGTACAACAATAAATAAAAAAATAGAAAAATAAAAATAAAATAAGAAAAATGAACAATACAAGGAAAATAAAAATAAAATAAATATAAAAATTCTCTTCCTTTTTTTTCTTTCTGTTTCACCCACTCTGTGCTTATTACTTGTAATACTCTTATTTGATAGCCAATTTTTTATTTATTTTTCCTGCAGGCTTCTAACACTAGGCTTAATGACCCAACGCAAACATTTTTTTGCCAATATCGCTTGAATGTAAATATCCTACATACTTGTTATCAGCATAGAGTGCCTCACACAGGAGCCTTCTTCTTTTTCTCCCCTTTTTGGGGTTGACCTGGCTTCCTTCTTGCTTCCCTTTTTTTGGTTTTCATTTTCCCTTTTCCTTTTTTCCTCTCTTTTTTTCTTATTTTTCCATCTTCCCTTTTTTTTCTTTTGGTGACGGTGGCCTGCATTTAGGCGTCCTCCCATTGCCCTGTTGGTATGCGCGCTGAGCGCATGTGCGGCAAATGTGGCGCGCCGTGAATGGCGGCCGGCTTCTCCTTACGGTGACTGCTCCTCTGGGTTTGGCTTGTTTCGATCGGGCGCATCTGGCTAATGCACCCAATCTGCTGCAATCGCAATAATGCGACCCATGCGGGCTTTATACCCTTTAATTATGCATTAAGTACACTATCTTATAAAGTTTTTTTTTGTCACACACGTTTAAATATTTTTGGCGGGATTTGACGTCAGAGGGAGGGGGTGGTAAATTTATTTTCATTTTCTGTATGTTCTGATTGGTGGTTGATGTATATATATTCTGCTTTTGCACTGTACATGCTCTGAAACGTTGCACTTTTCTGTGATGGGATCTCTACAATAAAGAAAATTTGGACAGGGATCCGAATATGTACACTTTCATGACATTTCCAGGACGCAGTTGGTAATCACTGCAGCACCCACCTTTATTAGAGCCTTGTTTGCCAGGAATGTGTGCGATAGGAAAATAGACAAGCCTAGTTGTGATCCATCGACTTGTGTACAACCAGTCTGTTGTTTTTTTTTTCCAAACGATTAGTGCCTTCATCTATGCCCGGCAACACTAATCAGTGCTTCTCGCGTTTGCTTCCAGAAGAACACAATAGCACTGTGGGAGAAATTCCCCCATTACTGACTGCGTTGTTCAGGGAATCAAGCAATTTTTTTTCCTTCAATCCAAGGTTAAAGATAAGATAAATACAAAGGAAAAGTGTAAAAGATCAGCTCAGAAGGTAAAATAAAACAAAGATTAAAAATATATGAGCAGCAAAGCAAAAAAGAGAATAACACAGTCTCAGTGATCAAAAGTACAAAAACGCAGTGCTCGTATAAAATGACTATAGCATTCTCCTGCAAAAATACAGAAACCAAAATCAAAATATATGGGACTCCCAACAGTCCAAAGGTAGTCCAAAAATTGATGCTCAGTGTAGAATCAAATAAAAGTGAAGAGGATAGTTTATATGGGGTCTGTCACAGAGGTTAATCCAGAAGATATAAGGTGGCAACTCACCAAATCCCCAGGCTGTCTCAACTAAGAGAACATCAAAGGCGCCTTAGATGTCAAGCGTGGTTCTGGACTAATGGGCGTCTCCCCTCTCAATGGACTCCCCGCAATGGATCCAAAAAAGCATTAAAACAACAATAGTGCAATATGCCAAAATACCCCATGTAGAAAAGCAAAAGTAGCCTCCACTGTGTAGAAGTACAGAAAATAACACCAATAGTGAGTAGTTTTTCCAACCCCACACCAGAGGTTCTAATATAATGAACACGGATTCCAGCCAGATGTCCCTATAGGGTAGATCTCCCACAAGACATGGACTCCCGGTATAGGTAACTGCAAATATGCTCCATGGGCAGAATATTGTGTCATCGCCGTAACCCCATAAATAAATAAAAAATATAGGGCCATATAGCGTAACTCAGTTTTAATGTATGAATAAAAACAATGACATGGACAGGAGCTAAAACAGTGTTCCCTTTGAGAATGGGCGTTATGCTTGAAACGCATCAGGGTATGTTTCCAAGTACTATGTCCACCTGATCAGTGGACGTTTCATGTTTTTATGTTGCATATGCTGTTTTAGCTCTTGTCCATGTCATTGTTTTTATTCATACATTAAAACTGCGTATGGAATCTGTGGGCATTATATTAGAACCTCTGGTGAGTGCGGTGATGGATAAAACTACTCACTAGTGGTGTTATTTTCTGTACTTCTACACGGTGGAGGATCCTTTTGCTTTTCTATATGGGGTATTTTGGCATATTGCACTATTGTTGTTTTATTGCTTTTTTTGGATCCATTGTGGGGAGCCGATTGAGAGGGGAGACGTCCATTGGTCCAGAGCCATGTTTGACATCTAAGGTGCCTTTGCTGTTCTCTTAGTTGAGACAGTCTGGGGATTTGGTGAGTTGCCACCTTATATCTGCTGGATTAACCTCTGTGACAGACCCCATATAAAATTTATCAGGATCCTCTTCACTTTTATTTGATTCTACACTGAGCATCAATTTTTGGACTTTGGACTGTAGGGAGCCCCATATATTTTGATTTTGGTTTCTGTATTTTTGCAGGAGAATTCTATAGTCACTTTATACGAGCGCTGCATTTTTTTACTGTACAAGGTTAATGTTAACCAACTCAATAAAATCTTATAAATAGCTAACAGCACTGATGGTTTGGGAAAACCCAGACAAGCTGGTTGTACCCAAGTTAATCAATAGATTGTCTTGTGTACAACAAGCTACTGCACATGGTCCCTGCTGAACTGACCGAATTTTGATCCATGTATGGATGGCTTAAGTTGAGATGGCCACTTGTAGTCTTAACTCAATGCCTGTGTGACAATGCAGGAGCACAACTGAGAAAAGGGGATAGAGTGTTGTCACACTATATCAGGAAGTGCCTGAACTTGGACTTTCATGACAGGAATACCAGGTATTATTTTAATGAAAGCTACTTAGCTACTTAATTAAAAAAATGACCTTTGGAAATGAAAATACATTAAGATTGGGGGAGACCCCTGCATCATTTTTTAAAATTATTTTTCACTGACAGCTTATTTGTTTACATTCTGCTGTTGGCCAGGAATCCCTTGACTGACAGCAGAGATGAGTTACTGGTAGAGCTGAGCGAACACCTGGACGTTCGGAGGGTCTGAACAAACTTTGGGAAAAAGTCCGGGTTCGGCACCAAACGTTGCCCGAACGTTATCCCGGACCCCGAACCCCTTTGAAGTCAATGGGGACCCGAACTTTTAGGCACAAAAATGGCTGTAACAAAGTCCTGGCAAGTGCTAGAGGGCTGCAAAAAAGTGCCCTACAAAAAAATGGGGATAGGGAAAATAAATTAAAATCAAATAAACTAGGAGATGATTTTTGAACAATAATCTGTCCCTCTAAGCAGAAGCCTCTACCTAGTGCCGTCAGATCGCCCAAAGCAGCAGTATGTGAAATCTCAAATTACTCCCACAATCTGATCGTTGTGTACGATCCCAAAATCTGATCGTTGTGTACGATCATAACGATCGTTGTGTTATGAAGGGTTGGATCTGCAATCTGTCACTCAAAGCAGCAGTATGTGATATCTCAAATTTCTGCAATCTGTCCCTCAGAGCAACAGTAGTAGTAATCTCAGGATGCAGGATCAAATGTTAAAATGACTGCAATCTGTCCCTCACAAAAACGCCGGCAGCTTCCTCTCCCTACACTAACCCAAGAGCATGTGACATGCAGCACTGTGACTCCAGCCTCATATAGAGGCTGGGTCACATGATGCACTGGCCAATCACAGCCATGCCATTAGTAGGCATGGCTGTGATGGCTTCTAAGGGCAAACCAGTGAAACGTTTGTTGATTGGCTGCCCTGCAGCTATTCAACATGTGCGATCAACTACCAGAACCCGAACCCGAACGTTTTTTGAAACGTCCATGTTCGGGTCTGGGTCCCGGACACCCCAAAGTTCGGTACGGACCCGAACGTTACAGTCCGGGTTCGCTCAACACTAGTTACTGGTTGTTAGGACACTGGTGGATGCTGGCTCCTAACAACCATTACAAATCACAGCCAAAAACATATATATAATGCATTTTTGGTGCTACTCCATTGAAGTCTGTGGGGCCAAAATCATATTGCAGTCACACCAAAGTGGTGCAGGGCCCTTTTTAAATGGCATTGCAGTCATGGTGCATTGATGTGAACAGGCACCACTGAAAATAATGTGATTTCCATTGTCATGCTATTCTGTGCGACTGGACAAGCACAATATTCCCAAAGCTCCTGTTCCTGAAAATGGCTGTAAAGTGGATGAAGGAGTGACCACAAGCTGGAAACTGAAGACATTTAAGGCGAGAAATATGTCACCAGCACACCAAGGATCTCTAGAACGGATCCAAAGCTTTATTCAGTGCTCACAGTTACAAAGGCAACGTTTCGGAGCATCGCAGGACCCCTTCACCAGGCATGCTTATAACTGTAACTATGATGTGATCGCTGAATAATGATTTGGACCTATTCTGGAGATCTCTGGCGTTCCGGTGACATACTTTTTTGTCTGAGTGACTGAAGTCACACCCGAAATCACACTAGTAGTGTGAACAGAGCCTTAATTATGTTTCTGTTACAAACAGAATCAAAAATCCTTTAGAATTTATTTACAAATGACATAAAATATTTTTAATTGCCTTTTTTTTATGTGACACAAAAAACAGGCAAAATGCACAGTATGCTTAATTCCTGTTGATAGCATGATTGAACTACTAGAAATGCGCATGCAGCCTAATCTATGTTGGAATCCATCAAATTCAGTTCTTACCGTGGTGGAAAATCTGGATAGGAAACACTAAGGCCTAGATATGATGCAAAATCTAAGGCTGGAGACATGTCCCCTGTACAGACAGAACTCAGATCTCCAAAAGAAGGTGCATAGGATATTCCATCTGTGAACAGATAACAATATGTCACTTTAGAATACTGGTGGTCTTTCCTACCAGCTTATTGTTCTGTGGTAGCTGCCATTGTGGTAATAATGCTATGGGGTCATTTTATGGGATTATTGGAAAGGAAGTTATCTGGCTCCCTACCTTCAAATGAAAATTAACTCCATGCAACACTATTCATTTCTAAATGGTTCTAAAAATCTGACCCCAGCAAACTCATGAACGGCTTGGTTTTTGTTCCCTATCCACGCATACGAAGTCCACTCTCTCCTGCAACTCAGGGTTTTGTTCTTGAAAGAGAACGGATAGGGAACAAAGTTGAGTGCTCATTCCTGAGTTGCCAAAGCCATGCTTCCACTGCTCATTATATCCTGCAATCTTCAGGATAGAGACAGCAGGGAAATGGAATAAGTATCTTAAGAAGTAGGGATGATCTCAGGCATGTTCGGATTCTGGTCCCAACCCACTTGAGCAATCCCACCAGGAAGCCATCACTGCACGCCTCCAATCATGAGCACTCTAGTCATTCCGCAGCCACACATATACAAGGGACCATGTGTATGTGCAGCTGCAGGCCAAGAATTGCCTCAGTCACTTATGATTGGTGGTGTGCAGTGACGGCTTCCCGGTGGGATTGCTCAGGGGTGGTTGGGACTAGGATCCGCACATGCCTGAGATCATCCCTACTGAGAAGTAAGCATTGTTTTACAATGTTACCCAGAGCTGGCTCAGGGAGAGTATTGAGAACGGCTGCAATGCCTGAGCAGTGACATCACCCATAGACTTACTATTGGGCACCTGTTTTAAGGCTGTCCCTCCTCTGCCCTGAAGCTGGCGTTGTGAGCCAAACATGGACCAGACTGGAGCACCCAAGGAATAGGAACTGCATGTAGATGGTTGAACTAAGGTTTTACAAACTTCTAAGACATGTTATTCCCAGTGCACTAGGCTCCTTATGCAATTGAGACATCTAACAGTCATACAGTCTGATGCAATCACTCATACATATGTCCTTTTTGTCTAAGAATAACAGAGCAGTGTCAGTTCATACCATAGCTTGGATTTTGAAGGCGCCAGTCTCTTTCCCTTCCATCCTTCCTCAGGCTACCAATGATGATGGTGACACATGAAAGAAAGAGAACCAGTCCAATTACAATTCCTGCCACGACCAGTGGGGACACCAGCAATGTGGAATCATGGCTACTTCTCATGTAACCAAAATACTCAGGAAGGGGGTTACTCTGGTTTTGGTAAATCTCTGAAAAACAGATTGGAAAGTATAACTACAACAATTAATAAAAGAAAAAAAACACAAATATTAAGTTAGATTTAGTAGCTATAGCATTATAGTTACTAATCTTTATCACAATGCAAGATTTGAGTACCACAAAATACAGGTGGTGTGGTGTAGTATACCGCACTATCCAATCAGAAACCAATTCAAAATGCTATTCAAAAAATCTGAAAGGTAATTTCTGATTGGTTGCCACAAGTTTCTGCCAGACTTATCCAGTAAAGGGAGGTGGTTGGGTGGAGCTAGGGACCGCGCTGGACAGCTTTGATTATTTTAGTCTGTATTAAGTGGTTCTGTGGATAAATGGAGGTCTGTGACTCCCTTTGGGAGTCTGGGCTGCTACCTCAACTGGTCCGACTCTAATGTCACTTCATTAAAAGGGATTTTCAAATAAGAAAAAAGAGCCCCCTGTGTCCGAAATGATGCCACGTTTGATGCAAGGATATCAATTATTTATTGAGAATCAAGAATAAACAAATTGAGCCAATGCATTTAGTCAGGGCTATTGGTACACATCAACGAAGATAAGTGGGTTCCATGAGGGTACTTGCTGACTTTGTACTGCTTCAGCCATCATCTGTCAATAAAAGGCTCTTTACAGAGACACAAGTATCACCACGGAGCCCACCTATCTGCTTTGATAACTACCAATAGCTCTGAAGAAACGCGTTGTCTTGATTTGTTTATTCTTGATTTTCAATAAATGATTTTTTTCTTATTTAAAAATCCCTTCTAGTGGAGGAAAGCATTAGTCCTAAGAGTCATAATGGAGTACTAGGCCAGCATGAAAAAGGAGTATACAGACATATTGGCTATTATAAGATTAGGAGAAAAGCAGCACTAAACGTTATTATTTGGGCAATATCGTTTTTTTTCCTGTTGGTGGAAGCACGCAAAAATTCCAGTAATTGCATTATTCAGAAGATGCAACAGACCCCAATAGGATTTTATAAAAAGTGGAGTGACCAGAATGTTGTCCTTGGCAACCAATCAACTTCTATCTTTCATTTTTAAAGCCTAACTGAAAAAGCTGAAAATAGAAGCTAATTGGTTGCCATGCACAGCTGCTCCAGATTCTGTCTGCTCTGGTTTTTATACATTTTCCTCAATGTTCATTTCCATTCTACTTAAAGCAGAACTCCATGAAATTTATTTTTCTCCCATGCAGTGGGGCTGTGCCCGCGTTGCACGGGTTAACTCATTATTTTGTCCAGGGGTGCACCGAATAGTTATACTTAGCCGAGTGGCTAAGTGGTGGACTGTTCCTGCCGCCCTCATTTCCAAAGCTGGTCTATGGGCATGATGACATCAGGAACAGTCCATTCACAAAACTGCTAGTGTGCGGGCGCGGCAGGAGTGGTGGGGACCAGACTTGTGCTCGGAAGATCGGCAGATTAGGTAAGTATATCTCCATTCTGAAATCCCCTAGACAAAAACGAGCAGTTAACTCATGCAGTGCGGGCACAGCCCCACTGCAGAGGAGAAAAAAATACCTGGAGTTGTTCTTTAATTATAGAGGTAGCAATAAGAGATGGAATCTTCCCTCTTGGCCAATAGCTTTTGGAGGTAGTACCATGTCAGATGTGAGTAACGGTCTTGCATCTTAAGTGGCCATTGGTTAAATGGACCAGTTGGTTCTGATGGCTGGGTCAGAGTTAGTAATTCTAGTGCACCATCCCAGTCGTAGTGAGTCCAATCACAACATGTCTACTATGGACAGGTTTCATATAATATTTTAGTCGGGCCTTAAGTGGTTCTAAAAGGTCAGGGCATGCCATTATCTGCATATACTGTAGCTCAAAATCCATAATATCGAAAAAAGAATAGTTCATCTCCCCACAACTAAGTTTGGATCTTGTGAGAGATTAAACATATTTCTACTGATCTCCAGAAAATGATTTCAGACCATGTGTTGTCCCAATGTGGAATGATTTCTCCCTCCCTATTGATTTGCAGTCACCAAGTTTGAAGAATTCTTTTGATGGTGTGTGAGGTAATTGTTGATTGCTCTTATCCATAGCCACAAGTCTACAGGAACCTGACAGATTCATTAACAGTGTTAAGCTTGTGGCACAGTTTTTGATTTTCGTTCAAACCTTCAAAAAAAATTGTTTGTCAGAACATTCTTTCTTACCATCATTGAGTTAACTGATTTTATACTAAAGCCCATAAAATTTCATCCAGGCCTGCTATTTGAATGGAATCCCACATGTATTTAACAGATTTCATGACAATATGTACAATTTTTCCCAAATGAAAGCCACATTCACAGTGAGAAATTTGTGCAAATAAAATTTCATCCCACTCCTTCAAATTTTCTCATCAGTAGGGTTCGAAATGAATGTTGCCCACTAACCATTACAAAATTGAACGGACATCTGAAAATGAACATTTTCAAACAAAATTCTACGGGTGTATCGTCAGCTTTAATTCCTCAGATTATGTTGCCTTTTTAAACGAGGGGTCTCCAAACTGTGGCCTGGGGGCCAGATGTGGCCCTTTGCTTACCTTTTTCTGGCCCTTGGGGAACTATTCCTTCCACTGATACTAAGCCCTATTCCTTCCACTGACACCAAATACAGGGCACTATTCCTCCCACTGACACCAACAATGGGTCACTATTCTCCCCACTGACGCCAATGATGTGGTACTGTTCCTCCCAACTGATACAATGATGGGTACTATTCCTCCCACTGACACCAACAATGGGTCACTATTCTCCCCACTGATGCAATGATTGGGTACTATTCCTCCCAACCGATACCAATAAAAGGGCGCTATTCATCCCACTGACAACAATGGTACACTATTACTCCCACTATCAGGAGCGTGTGCGCTGCTGCTTCATCATAGCTGCTGGTTCCAGCAATGATTTCGGCTCTGGCATTCTCCTTGTCTGTCTGTCCACTTGCAAGGTGATTGTTGCCAGACTCTGGGTGGAGACCAGGCCTGATTTAACCAGCCAAACTTTCAGTCTCATGCTTGTGATGTTTTATCTGATCAAGCTCCCTGTCTGTCTGCCCTGCTCTGCTAGATTGGATTTCCCTGTATATGACCTCAGAAAGGATAACAATTATTCTCTGCTTGCCTTTTACCTGGACTATCATTGAACCACTCTGCCTGTCTGCCAACCACAAGTACCTGTTTGCGTTGCTCAGTTCATACCTGCCCTGGCGTGGGGGCCAGGCACTATAGCAGTGTGTATAAGTCCTGGGGGCAACCGAGTACTGGTAGGCCTGCTTGCCTTATGGGAAAGGGGGGTGCTATAGGAAAAGAACAGAGTAACCAGCTATAGTGTCTGACCACCTGCTTTTGGGGTACGCGTGACACCCACTGACACCAACAATGAGGTACTATTCTTCCCTCTCACACCATAAACAGGGAACTAATTACACCAATTATAGGGCACTATTCCTCCAACTGACACCAATGATTGGGCCCACTTCCTCCCACTGATACCAATAATGTAATTTTGTTTACTTCCACTGATCACCAAGCCTATGGCATTGTTTACTCCCACCAATGCCAGGGTATGTTCTGCCCCCACTGGCAACAGTCTGATCCCAATAATATTTGAAGGGCAGTAAACTGGCCAGGGGCGGCCCATCCATTAAGGGCTCATGGGCGCTGCCCCCTCTCTCCTCACCAACCCTCTCTATGCTAATAGATAGATTCATGCATAGCATGAATCTATCCATGGCCGTCGCCACCACCCCCTATTCATGAATTACAGAAACGTCAGTGTTCTTTGAAGCACCTGATTAGAGCCATAGGCTCTAAAAGGCTTCAAAATAGAGTGGCTCGTGGGGCAGAGCATGGTGCCGCGAGCCCACTGATGTGTGTTACAAAAGCAAATGAATATTAACATTTCTAACACTGAATCACCTCTTAGCCAATCGGAAAGCGCGGGTATGTTACCTGTTTCCCGATTGGCTGAATGGTCAGGGGATCCTATTGGACACCTAGCAGGAAGAAAGAAGAGATGCATGGAGGACACAGGAGCCGCCACCTGATCCGCTGCCTGACCTGCCATCAAGATAGGGGTAAGTGCCGGTCAAACAGCAGGCGTGCGGGGGGGATACTGCCTGCATTTGATGGGCACACTGGCTGCATTTGATGGGTACGCTGGCTGTATTTGATGGGCACTGTGCTGTTACACTTATGTAAGCTAATGTTTGTATAGTTGGTTATTACACTGCCATCTTGTGGTTGTTTTTGATATTTCACCTTTCCATTTTGTTTTCTAAGTGTGCCCCTCCAATCTTCTCAGCTAACTTCCTCTTCCTGGTTCACTCTGTTATGTAACTTCCTCTTCCTGTGTCCTCTCTCTGTCTCGTGAGGAAGAATATGGCTACACGTCTGTAGGCCTCACACAATCTACTCACATCCTAGGACACATTACCATGTTTTGACCTGCAGTTACCATCTTTCAAACATCTGCCACATTTGTTGTATGCTGTACCTGCTATTTCCAATAAATAGACGCTTATGGAAGAATCGGTGCTGGTGAGTTCAAGCTATCTGATAAAGACTGTCTTTGGTGATTATATCTGCTTATACAGGCCAGGCATAGAGGTCTCAGCAGGGGATAAGTCACTATTACAACAGTTGGAGTCAGAATAGGCACACTGGCTGCATTTCATGGGCCCACTGGCTGCATTTGATGGGCACACTGGCTGCATTTGATATGCACGCTGGCTGCATTTCATGGGCACACTGGCTGCATTTGATATGCATGCTGGCTGCATTTGATGGGCACACTGGCTGCATTTGATGGGCACACTGGCTGTATTTTATGGCACAAGGGCTGCATTTCATGGGCACACTGGCTGCATTTGATGGCACACTGGCTGCATTTGATGCCACCCTGGCTGCATTTGATGGGCACACTGGCTGCAATTGATGGCACAGTGACGCTGCAATTGATGTTTTTTCTCAGTATTTTTCAAAATTTTTCCGTTTTTTTTTTGCCCCCCCCAAAAAAAAAAACATTTTGAGCGCCAGCCGCCACTGAACCTGGCCCTTTATTTTGAAAGTTTGGAGACCCCTGATTTAGGCTATACTACTCTTATTTATCTATACCTTCATTCCGTAGATGAATTAGGTATGAGGTATTTGTAGTATTATCATCCTACTTTCTATACCTAATATTACACCTTGACAAGTTCATTGGGCACCAGGGATGTAATGTCTATATGCAGCCTAAAAAAAAGAAAAAAAAAGACACCAGCAGCAGAATTACGAGCCACCTCTGCATATGTCAAGTCTGTGATACACTCATGTGGCCATTATACAATGAACGCTTTAGAAGAGTTAAGATTGTGCTGTCTGAGCTACAAAACGTATCTGTCAGACACTTGACTGACAGGCACTCTGAGATTACAAGGAACTCTGTGTGTTCAGTTTAGATTGGAGGTTATTGTGTAAGGAATTGGAAATATTTAATTGTTCCCGTTGGCATTGTGATAACCCCATGTCCTATTTCTGCTTTTCATTCAAAGAGCTAGCACTGCTGAACCCTCTTAGCTCTATTTCAAGGAGATGAGAATCAAAACATTTAATATACATTGTGACTGTCTTATATATTTTGTCAGTGTGATTGCTTAATGTTTAGTACAGTACCTTATAGAATTGGGGTACTGACTTCAATGTGCCCCATCAAGCATATTTTCTGCATTTTTTGTTTTTAGTTCTTCTTGCAGTGGAGAAGCTAGACGTTATTTCACCCAGGGCAAAGACACAGTTTGCCCCCCCCCCTCCCCCTAGGGCAGAGGATGGTCTCAGAAGAGCAGTGGACGGCATCAGTAATTTTTAAAAAATAAATATATATTTTTTTATACTTTACTATTTTTACAATATTATTTTTTAAATTAGTTTTGGAAATTTTTGAAGAGTCCCATTGGGAGGCTTTGGTGAAATATCAGGGGTCTAAACAGACCCCTGATGTCTCACTTTTGAGACAGAGAAAGGGATTGAGGACAGATTCCCCAGACATGTTGGGTATCTATTTATATTTTACCAAAATGTGGGTAGTTTATTGCATTTGTTTGCCCTAAAATTCACTTTAGTGTGTGTGTTTACTGATATGTTGCATTTCCTAGTCCTTTGTGATAATATCAAGGGACATGAACAATTGTTTGGGGGCTTTACGTAATCTTCAGGCGTGAAATGATTTTTTAAACATGTGTGCAAAAAAATGCAAAAACAGCTCTGGCAGCGAAATGGTTAAACCAAATTGGAAAATACCTTTAAATGTTGGATTATATTCACCGTGAAAGGAATATACTAGATTCGTTTTTTCGAACCTCATTCCTTAAGTACACCCAACAGGCCGGGTTTTGGAATTTCCCATAAATAAAATAGCTGTCATAAATACCAAGTCATTGATATTGATTTAAAGCACCGGTGTAGGGGGAAGAAAATCCAGAAAACTGGACCAGTTGGGGGTACTGGAGGACTGAGGTTGCGCTAAAGTGAGTTTTCTAACTACTCTCAGCTTCCCCTGCATTAACTTCCCAGTTTGGTTTTTAACATAGCATTGGGTCTACACCAGGTGTTTCCAAACTTCTCATGAGGGCCACATTGTATATTTTACACATATTCATGGGGCAAAAAAAATCAGTTTATTACATGAATCAACATAATATGATTTGAAACAATAAAGAAAGAACTTCAATAAAACAAAGCAAGGACATTTGAAATAAACTTGAAACATTAATAAAGGTCCAACAAAAATACATTCAGTCTGCACCTTTGTAATGAGAGCCTTACATCAGGGTCCCCATCAAAGACTCCCCTTTCATTAGGATCCTCATCAGAGTCCCCATCAGTGCCCCCCTTACATCAGGGTCCCCATCAGAGTTCCAATTTAAATCAAGGTCCCCTTTAGAGTCCCCCCATTGGGGTTCCCACCATTGTCTCCTCCTTACATTATTGTCCTCACCAGGGTCCCCCCTTACATCGGGGTCCCTATCAGTGAACCCCCCTTACACCAGGGTCCCCACCAGAGTCCTCCCCTACATCAGGGTCCTCATTGGAGTTCTCCCTAACATCAGAGTCTATATCAAAGCTCCCCCTCGCCTCTGGATTCTATCAGAGCCCCCTCTCACATCTGAGTTCCATCAGAGTCCCTCCTTATTTCAGGGTTCCTATCAGAGCCCCCATACATCAGTGTCCCCATTACATCAGTGTTCCCCCTTACTGTTGGGATAGGGGAAGCAGAGGCAGATAGTGCACATCAGCTGTGGGCCAGATAAAACCTTTAGTGGGCTGCATTTGCCAGTGAGCTGTAGTTTGGAGACTCCTGGTCTACGCATGCAACAGAAGTATTATAACGCAGGGATTGTTAGACTTAGCAGTGTGGTCCTTCTATGGTGCTTTTCTGGATTATCATCTCTTCGGAAATCACCTAATTTAACAGCACACCCTGAAGTGAGTTCTTTAAAAGTAAACATAGGCAGTAATGCAAGCCATCACATGAATAGAGACCTGAAGACCTGCAAAGGCTTACATCAGCAAGTGTACATTACATAGAAACCATCAAAGGGGAAGGTAACTACAAAAGGCAGGTTTATATATGATTTAAAAGGAGTTCTAAACATTCATGGATAAATATTTAAAACACAAGTGGAGAATCTCACTATGTTATAAAATGGCTAAAGTTATAAAATATACATTCAGCTGTCATCTCTAGAGCTTCTGATTATAATATGATGGCATCTGATTTACATTTTAAGATAAGCTCTTATGGCTTTTAGTTATACAGCAGATTGGACTGAATCCCTGCTTCTTATATCCATCTGGAGTTCCAGCCAGGAGGTTTCTCCAGTTCTGCCTTCCTGAGGATTTATCAATGGCTGCCACCAGAAATGGTACCATAGAAAGTGTTATCTGATGAGGCAACTCAAGTCCTAGATTCTAAAAAGAAAGACGTTGGATGGTGTCATCCTATTCTGATATCACATCAATGATAGCACTGATAATGACTTAATAGCAAGCCACAACTGAAAGGAACTTCCGGGGAAGAAGCAGGAACTTACAGCTGAAAGGGGAATGGAAGCTTAAAGTAACTGGGTGAGGGGAGGAAGGTGATGATGGAGGGCCTAAAGAGAGATAATAGTGGAAGGAGAGAAACAGGAATTAATGGTGGAGTTGTGTAGGCAGGTACAGTCTGTATTCCTTACTGTAGATGGTGCTCAACTGAAGGGGCAATGCAGAAGGGGAAGGAAATTGTGAGGAACAGAGAGACATCTGTCCGATTGGGTGCTGGCGTCCCATGAAACCTCGCCAGCCATCTTGAATCAGGCAGAGTCTACTTAACAACAATAGGTTACATGGCACTCTCCAGCATGGGCTATGGTGTGTATGGGGGAAGTGAAGAAACAAGGACAGATCTCTTTTTGTTCCTTCTTAGAGTTTACTTAAAGAGGAGGTCCAGTCTCCCCCCCAAAAATTAAAAGTCAATTAAAAGTACTGTAGTTGCTGACTTTTAATATAAGGACACTTAGCTGCCCCTGGGTCCAGCAATGTCCTCACCGAAGCTAATTATTCAATCGGCTTAGGATGCAGGTGCTGGCATCTTAACAAAAGCCTAGTACACATGGGATGAATGTCGGTCGGTATCGAGAAACAGAAACAGGCTGACATTCAGCCCCTGTGTACGGAAGCTGGTCCGACAGAAGCTGGCTGAACCGAAAAGGTCTGCCGACTGGCTCCGGATCAGCGCTCTCAGCCAATGGCTGAGAGCGCTGACTGGAGAGTTTTGGCAGGGTCCGTCCCCCTGTCAGAACACAATGGCTCAGCAGGGAAGATCGCTGTACTAACACCGGATTGTTAGTAGAGCGGCTCTGACCTGCTCTGTTAGCATTTTTTCATTCAACCAGCTAGTAGTGTGTGTGAGGCTTAAGGGAAACTGGCAGTGCAGCCTTGCGTTTTCACAGCTGGCTTCCAGCTGCACATGCGCAAGACGTGCTGTGCTTTGTAATTAGCCCCGCAGTCTTCTTGGACCTGTGATGTGTCCTAGAAGGCTGCAGGAGAAGGAGGAGGGGCTGAACATCCGCTCAAATCGCTGCGGTGATCTGACTGGAAGTGGGGGAACTGGTACCTGTTAAAATCAGATATCCACTCCCCCGCAAAAAAAACAATTTATTATTTTATTATTATACAGGATTTATATAGTGCCAACAGTTTGCGCAGCGCTTTACAAAATGAAGGCAGACAGTACAATTATATTACAATTTGGTACAAGAGGAATCAGAGGGCCCTGCTCATTAGAGCTTACAATCTAAGAGGGAGGGTCAATTGATACAAAAGTTAATAGCTGTGGGGGATGAGCTGATGTTAGAAGTAAAACAGTGTATTAGTTAGAAGCAGGATAGCCTTCTTTAAAGAGAAGGGTTTTCAGGGATCATCTAAAGATGGATAGATTAGGAGATAGTCGGACGGATTGGGGTAGGGAGTTCCAAAGGATGGGAGAAGCTCTGGAGAAATCCTGGAGGCGAGCATGGGAGGAGGTGACAAGGGAGCTAGAGAGCAGGAGGTTTTGGAAGGACCGAAGAGGTTGGTATTTTGAGACTAGGTTAGTGATGTAGCTGGGGGCAGAGTTGTGGATGGCTTTGTAAATTATTGTTAGTACTTTGAATTTTATTCGTTGGGTGAGTGGAAGCCAATGGAGGGATTGACAGAGAGGGGTGGAGGACACTGAACAGTTGGTAAGGTGGATGAGTCTTGCAGCAGCATTCATTATGGACTAAAGGGGGCATAGTGTATATATAGGTAATAAAATGAGTGCGGTGAGATCGGTAAGATTCGAACCAACAGAGAGCACAGCCATGGAGACCAAGCAAATTGAGTTTTTTGAGGAGGAGGGGGTGATCAACTGTATCAAAGGCAGCGGAGAGGTCCAAGAGTAAGAGTATGGAACAATGACCATTGCTTTTAGCTGTTAGTAAGCCGTTTGTGAGTTTTAGAAGAGCAGTTTGTGTGGAGTGCTGTGGACGAAATCCAGATTGGAGGGGATCAAGAGGGTTATTCTCAGTGAGGGGGTCGCCCAGTCGGTTGTAGACTAAACGTTCAAGGAGTTTGGAGGCAATAGGGAGTAAGGAGATAGGTGTCTTAGGTTGTTAGGATGTGCCAAATGTAAAGGAGGAGGGGGGAGGAGGAGGTAGAGTGGAACCTCTCCTTTTGAGTGAAGTTCTGCTTTAAGACTCTGGCTCCCGGGTCTGAAGCTTTTTTTGTGAGTGGTTAGCATAGGGACAGGTTCCCTGTCTGGCAGAGAGAGTGCTTAGAAGCAGGGAAAGGTTCCTTAGTAGTAGGGAAAGTGCAGGGACTATGCTATCTAGGAAGCTTCCCGTTTGGGTGTGGTCTGACCAGGCCCCATTCCTGCTCCTCCCTGCAGAAGCTGTCGGCATCATTCCGGGACCTTGATCCTCTGTTACTCTTTGTAAGTGGCTTTGGTCGGGTGTACCCACTCACCGGGCATGTTTGTACATTGTTGGAACTCTCACAATATACTGTTTTCATCCTCCTCAGCCTCTGAGTGTATTCTTGCAGCCAGTGCACCACGCTGCACCTTACCCACAGGTGTAAAGGTTGATGGTAGGTTGGGAAGCAAAAGTTGGGGGTGGGAGTTGGTCAACAAGAACTAATGAGGTTGTGAAAGCAGAAAGGGGGCAAATGATAGAGGCTCAATGAGACTGGATTGGGTTAAGCAGTGGTCTCCAAACTGCGGCCCGGGGGCCGGATGCAGCCCTTTGCTTGCTTTTATCTGGCCCTTGGGGCATTATTCCCCCCCACTGTCAGCAACAGTGAGGCATAGTTCCAGCTACTGACACACTATTCCTCCCATTGATATCAATGATGGGGCACTATTCACCCCACTGACACCAACTATGGCACACTATTCCACCCATTCATACCAATGATTGGGCACTATTCCTCTCACTGACACCAATGATGTGATACTATTACTCCCACTAACACCACTGATGGACCATTATTCCTCCTACTGACACCATTGATAGATCACTATTCCTCCCAGTGATACCAATAATGGGGCACTATACCTTCCACTGATAGCAA
This sequence comes from Glandirana rugosa, assembly GCA_018402905.1. NCBI lineage: Eukaryota > Metazoa > Chordata > Amphibia > Anura > Ranidae > Glandirana > Glandirana rugosa. The sequence goes on along the minus strand of BLSH010333605.1, from coordinate 658,619 downwards.
TGATGGGGCACTATTCCTCCCACTGACAAGACTGATGGGGCACTGTTCCTCCCACTGACACCAACAGTGGGGCTCTATTCTTCCCACTGACATCAATAGTGGTGCACTATTCCTCCCAGTTACACCAACAATGGGGCACTATTCCTCCCACTGACACCACTGATGGGGCACTATTCCTCCCACTGACACCAACAATGGGGCACTATTCATCCCACTGACACCACTGATGGGGCACTATTTCTCTCACTGACATCAACAATGGGGCACTATTCCTCCCACTGACACCACTGATAGGTCATTATTCCTCCTACTGGCACCAATGATGGGGCACTATTCCTCCCATTGATATCACTCATGGGGCATTGCTTAATCCGACTGACGCCAGGACATTTTCTTCTCCCTCTGGTCACCGTCCGCCCCCCCTAAAGTTTGAAGGACATCAAATTGGCCCTTTGTTTAGAAAGTTTGGATACCCCTGGTGTAAAGTATAGGTGCAAAGTTCTGTATTAGCCAGCACAAATTGGAGTAATGGAGTGTGGCTTAGCAGGAGGAAGGTGGTGCCTATCACCAAAGGAAATTCCACTTTTGTTTAAATAAATATAGCATTTAAAATTACTACATGAGCCATTTTGACCATAGTGACAGGAAAATTCGAAGGAGCAGGATGAAACTGTAAACACACCTCTGAACTTTTTTTAGATTAGAACGAGGGACACCTATTAGCAAAAGTACATTGGCATTGGACACACCCCGTGCCCCCTTAAAGGAGAATTAAACGAAAAAAAAAATATTTAAACCCACAAGTGCTTTTTTTTAAACACTAGTATTCCTTGATATTGGATTTTGATATTTACAAATGGAACCATTTAGAATTTGGATGAAATGTTTAGCACTGTGAAATACTTTTTGAAAGATAAAAAGTGCATTTTATATACAAATATATAGATCTGACCAAAATGAGGGACAAATGAGGAGGAAAGAGGGACTTTGTTCCAAATCAGGAAGAGTCCTTCAAAATCAGGGACAGTTGGGAGCTATGGCCGTAAATGGGGTTTTCTTTCAGGAATATCATATATGAAACCAGTTTAATACATCTGGGATTCCATTCAAATAGACAAAATGTTAAGGGCTTTCAAATGGAATTAGCTGACCCCGCGTGGCTGAAGCCCACCTTCCCGTGCCCCCCACAGCGCTGCCAGCTTCCTTCCTCTGTTCTCCTGCCAGCTGATGGGATGCTTCAGGGTGGACAGCGGGGAAGTGGCCAGTAAATATGTCATTTACCTGCCCCTTCCTTTTTGGAATGAACACAGTGAGTGATCAGTACTAATCACTCCTGCATCCATTCATAACTGAGGCATAGTAAACTTTGTTTACCATACTTCAGTTTGTGAATGAACAGAAAGCTTATCAGCACAGAACGCTTCCCAATCATTTAGGAATCTCTGTCCTCAGTCTCTTTCCCTGTCTCAAAAGCAGCCCCGACACCTAAAAAATTGTAAAAAAATAATAAAAAATATTGTAAAAATAATAAAAATAAAAAACTACTGACTACTTAACTCAATGATGGTAAGAAAGAATGTTCTGCCATTTTTTCTACAAAAGTTTAACTCTTAACTGGGTATGGCCAGCTTAAGGGACATCTTGGGCCTTATTCAACAGTGTCCTTCAGGGTCCCTGTTAGGATAGGGGAAGGGTGATAAATAGCGCTAGTCGTTCACACAAATTCACACAACTGTATTAGATAACTTCCAACTTGTTGAAATGTCTCTGTTTATCGGGGCATAGTAATTCCTGTTCTAGCTGCTGCTGGTCAAGTCTCAAGGTGGAGTTTGGGTGGTCCCTGAGCTTTCTGGGACTGGCAGATGTCTTCTGTCTGTAATTGCTGGGCAGACATCTGCACATCTATGGCCAGCCTACCTTTTACATCTACGGCACAGCTTCCTATGATCAGAATCTGCAACTGGGAAACACATTTTGTGCCTGGAGATTTTATTCTGCCCCTTTATACATACACCATTTCCCCTTTGATGAGGATGTGCCTGCAATTATTTTCCTTGTAAAGCAATTTATTTCCATTTTATAAGCCCGTTTGGACATTACAAGCCACAGATAAAACAAATCCTTACACTTGTAATTTTTTGCTAGCTGCTAAGTACTGCAATTAATTAATTCCATTATAAAATTACCCTACTAATTACATGAAAAAATAGCTTTTCTTGCTAGGAATACTCGGAGGGCTCAGCTGGCATCTGCTGGTTTTTGCTGTCTTCTTCTCCCTGTGAAATATCACATTAGGCGCTAAAAAGAAGTTTTAGCAGAAAATGATGTGAGAGAAGGGGAGGGATGGCTGATTTGCAATCTCTGGGATTAAACACAATGTATTAGGTTTTTGTGTTAGCCTTGTGTCATAAAACACCTCATTATTGTTAACCCCTTTATGAAAGGGGGCCTTTAGAGACTTTATGACCTCAGTATCGCCAGTCATATGGCTTTAAAGTGATCCCGTAGTCAGGCTATTCAATATTCAAGTATTTAAATATTCATAACAATCATTAAATAAGCTGTAAAACAAGTCCTGACTGACCATGGTAGCTACAGGCACTGTGGAGCATTTCATCTTCAAAGTTCACAGAAGTTCAGTCATTATCTCAGCAGCTCAGCTCTCCCTGCTCTATCCTCCCAGCAGGGACTCTGCAGCTCAGCTCTCCCTGCTCCATCCTCCCAGCAGGGACTCAGCAGCTCAGCTCAGCCTGCTGTCCCCTCCTTGTAGTGACTAATCAGCTCAGCTCACCCTGAACCCTCCAGCCAGTGATGAGCAAGCCCAGCTTCCCGCTATCAGCAGTGACTCATTGGGGTTGATTTACTAAAGGCAAATAGACTGTGCACTTTGCAAATTGCAGTTACACTCTGCAAGTGTAGTTGCTCCAGAGCTTAGTAAATGAGGTAAAGCTTTACTTTGTAAAGAATACCCAATCACATGGAAGGAAAATAAAAAAAACAGCATTTTTGCTTTCACATGATTGGATGATGGAAGTCAGCAGAGCTTCACCTCATTTACTAAACTCTGGAGCAACTGTTCTTGCAGAGTGCACAGTCTATTTGCCTTTAGTAAATTAACCCCATTATCTCCTCCTACTCCCCAATCCAAGCAGTTAATTAACCCCTTGGTGCCGGCCATGCGCAAATATGTGGCCTCTCGGCATGTGGGCCTTGGTACCCAACGGCCGCATATTTGCGTGAATTAGTGTGAATACAGCTGTGCTACTTGCAATCGGGAGCTTTCCAATCATGTGACAGCCAATCATGAGAGTCACATGATCACAAACCCCGCCTCCCGGCACTTTACACTCTTTAAGGGGTTGGAAGCTACTGGCTCCAAGGGGTTAAGCTGTCCATGCTCCCCCTCCCAGAAGTGACTCAGCAGCTCAGCTCAACTGACACCCTCCTCCCAGCAGTCAGCGCACCCTGCTTTCAGCTCCCAGCAGGCACTCAGTGCACCCTGCTTCCCACTCCCAGCAGGGACTCAGCGCACCCTGCTCTCCACTCCAAGCAGGCACTCAGTGCACCCTGCTTCCCGCTCCCAGCAGGCACTCAGTGCACCCTGCTTCCCACTCCCAGCAGGCACTCAGCGCACTCTGCTCCCCACTCCCTGCAGGCACTCAGTGCACCCTGCTCCCCGCTCCCAGCAGGCACTCAGCGCACCCTGCTTCCCACTCCCAGCAGGCACTCAGTGCACCCTGCTTCCCGCTCCCAGCAGGCACTCAGCGCACCCTGCTTCCCACTCCAAGCAGGCACTCAGTGCACCCTGCTCTCCACTCCCAGCAGGCACTCAGTGCACCCTGCTCCCCACTCCCAGCAGGCACTCAGCGCACCCTGCTCCCCACTCCCAGCAGGCATTTAGCGCACCCTGCTCCTCACTCCCAGCAGGCATTCAGAGCACCCTGCTCTCCACTCCCAGCAGTCACTCAGACTCAGATCGCCTATTGTCAGAGAATCAGACTTACTTGTGCATGTGACTTTGATGGACATGTAATCTGTCCAGATGACCCGAGAGCAAGAAGTCATTCAATGCCTTTGGCTGGGCTAAAGACGGTCACTTCCTTTCTGAGGAGTCGACTTTCTCTGCTCCAGGGATGAGCTAAAAAACAGAAAACTGACAGCACATGATAAATAAGAAGACAATTGTATTTACTTGGGTAGCTGAAGGCAAAAATAACATCTAGTGGGTAGCAGCAGAATGGGAGTAGCTCAGTAAAGAAAAAAAAAAAGGAGGGGGTAGGGAGCAACAAAAGTACAATTGCCCTTTAATTTCTTTAACACAGCTGCAGTGTTTGCTGGAGGGCATTCACTGAATGCTATCATTTGTTGCCTGGAACTGCTCTTTCAAGGAGTGGTCTGGGCAAAGGGCTGGCTGGGCACATGTGCTACACAGGATCCTTCATAGAGCCAAATAAAGGACCACACCACTTAGCCACAAGTTGAGAGAGATATGTTGTATAAGCAGAAAAAAGTAAGAAACCCAGAGTTTTTTGGAAATCTCCTGGCTGGTCATAGAGACTTTAAAGAAGTCCATGGGTGACCATATTTGCTGGACCCCATCTAAAACTGGCCCTCCCTTTTGAGTGGACTTCTTGGTACAGGCCAACAAACTGAATATTGATGTTTGAATTATTTACAATTAACACATCATTCCTGTCCTGGAATTCTGTTTTTGACAAGAAATAGCTGTAGTTCCCTAGACCACACCAAAATGTGCCTTGTTGCAAGTAGTCCGCAGTTCTGAGAACATTTGTGTAGGGATCTGTTGCCCTCTAGTGTCTGAATTTGTAAATGCCTGTAAATATTTTATGTATGCACTTCCTGCCCCTGGGTTGTTGGCTTTGAAACCCTGGAAGGAGGAAGTGGGGAGAGAGTGAATGTCTTACCTACATGTTCTGCAGTGGCGGGCTGTCTATATGGGGCGCACGGGTGCTGACCCCCTATCCATGCGTCTGGCTCCCTAATCTATATGTGGGGTTCTGGACGCATGGATTTCAATGTTTTTTTTTTAAGCACATGATTAGAGCCTGAGGCTCTAATTGGCTTCAAAAAGGGTGGGCTTGGGGCGCAGTGCCCACCCACTTGTGTGACAATAGTGAATTAATATTCACTATTGTCTTCCTGATTCTTCTCCCGGCCAATCAGGAAGCAGTTCCTGAGACTGGATTGGCCAGGGAGTCTTAGTCAGTCGGGTCTCAGCCAGGACCCACTTCCTGTTCGGCCTGGAGGAGAAGCGATGGCCTGGAGCAAGGAGCTGCAGCCCGGATCCATGTCTGCCTGATCTGCCTCCTTCCTAAGGTAAGGAGGCCTCTGATCACCGACCGTCTCACAGCCGCCACTGATGTCCTGTCCATGCTGCTGAATCCAGACCTGAAGGAATTATTTTGCAAGTATTCCTGTGATTTTAGTTTAACTACAGCTTCTGAGTGTATAAATGTATAAATCATTTTGTGACAGAGTAGCTCTTCCATGTCTTTGTTAGGCTTTATGTACACTTGGCGGTCATTTTCCACCGATGATGGAAAACGCAAAACATGGCAAAATAGCAGTAAAACCACAGAGCGATTTTGCTGCATTTTGCTGTAGCGAGTGTGGCTTTTGCCAAGTGGCTGCTGTAAATACACTTCTAGAAGGGAGAAATGCACTTGTCAGCCCCACGGTGGAATTCCTCCCCCTCCTTGTTTCACAGACTGATGTAATCATAGACACACAGAAGGATAGGATTAAACTGCACTTGTACTGTGTTCCTATGGGGAGAACAGTTACAGGAGCCAATCAAAGGGACTTTAACAAGCTGCAAGAAGGGCTGGAAGGCATTCTGGAATATGAAGTCCCTTTACCAGACGGTCCCATAGCTTTGTATGGAGTATGGAACTACAACCCCAGCATGCTCTGGGGGAGAGGAGGAGAGAGACTCCATCTTGATTCCTGGAGGAGAGTTTTTTGTGGAAGCGTGGCAGAGGAAGAGAGAAGACCTAAAAGAGGGGCACTGCCTTTTAGGTCATTTCACCACACGATCTTAGGCCTCTGGGACCGGTCGCGACATCCAGCTTGAGGGAGAGAGGATCCCAGGTGCACATCCAGGCGCACCTGCACCGACAGGGAAACCTTTCAGGGTGAGGTGACCAGTTGCCATCAGGAAAGCCTACCTGTCCCAGGAAGTTTGTTTGGGCCTTGATCGATCACAGGATTGGATGAGAGGGCTGTGCCCATTTGCAGGAAACAATTACACTGCACAGACAGAGTTATAGTGAACCCTGTATGCAGACATCATTGCTGGTAGTCATCTTGCTGACACTTGTAGTGCCTCAGGCCATTTGAGTAGAAAGACACTGTATACAGATGTCATTGTCCTTTCACCCTGCTGAGGAAAATCTTGCATTCTTCACTTAATGATCTGGGCCAGTTTTGTTATTTGGGCCTACTATCCAGGAATTTAAGTGCACCAATGAGAGTGGCTAGCTGAAGATGACAAGACCTATTTAACTTCAAAGGGACTGAAGTTACTATTGTCATATGGCCTCACACACACATATCCAGGGCTCTGTATATGCATGGGTGTGTGGGCCAGTCTATCTGGGAAGCTAAGATATTGACTGTTGATTTGAATACAGTATTTGTTATTGGGCCTGTGGTGCCAGGAGACAGAAGAGAGGGATCTAACATAGAGAGGGTCAGTCTTCTACTCTCCTCCTGCCTGGACTCATAGAGCCAAACTTAAGTAATGGTAACCAATCTGGTACCGATTGCCACTTTTGTGACTTTATTGTTATTAAGGGGTTTGCTCTGCTCTTGGGGTTATTCTAAGGTTCTGAATCCCCTGAAAGCAGCCTAAATGTACTATTGAGCTATATATGTTCTTCTATTGTATTCCTTGAACATATTGCCAATGGTTATCCCACAGAAATACTACAGTAAAGACAATTTCTGTGTTTTTTTAATAATAACGTGCGTGTTTCTCACTGATCCTTGCACTCACATTATTGGCAGGTGTGTCAGAGGGGATTGAGGTTGTTATTGGGGTTGAGAGGCAGAGTAACGGACACACCATACTAAAGCAGCTCCTGGGGGGGGGGGGGGGGAGGGGTAGCGCATTGGAAACCTGAATGCGATTCTTCACGTTTAGGAGAGGAAGGTTGAACCTCACCTAACCGCAACAGCTCCTAAATTTGTACATTGACACATAGGCTTTTATGGAGTTGAGTTTAGGACCTTTGGCAAAAAATGCCAGAAGCTCCTAAACCCAAGTTTAGGAGCTGCTAGTGTACACGAAGCCTTATTATTTCATATCTACAGTGATAGATAGCTAGGTCTGTGCTACTGTGTGCATATAATGGTCACCTTGCTGTATATTAGTAAATTAACCTGTTTATTGCAATAGAGTTTATATACCGCTCTTGTAATTCAAGACGCTACTAGACAGGGACTAAAATGCAGAGTAGATGGGCTAACTCTGAGTTTCAGTGCCACACCAGAGTTAGTGTTGGTGAGAAGTTCCTTTCCGGGCAGGTTGGACAACAGTTGGAGTATACTCCTGTGATTGCTGATCTCATCTTCAGGTCTCCGACACAAAGACAGACACAGCATCATCCTTATGGGACCCTACAATTTGACTTTGCTGCTACATTCATCTAGAGGTATCTCTATTAATACTGTAACTATATATACCCAGGTATATGTGCACAATTCCACCAGGACTCCTATTGGACTTTCTCTTTTTTCATCACTTCCTCCTTCCAGGATTCCAAAGCCAACGACCCAGGGCAGGAAGAGCATACATAATATATTTATGGGTATTTAAAACTGAGACAGTAGAGGGCAGTAGATCCTTACACTTGATTCCGATTACTATGAATACTGAGGTCAGGTATTCCAAACCTGGAAGATTCAATCTATCTATGGCCAGCTTTACCTTGAAAATACATCAATCCAAAACTGAGTAGACATATAATTTGTGCAGGCGGTGCAGCTTCACAAGGGCCCTCTATGATTTAGGGGCCAAATTATATCAGATGTGGGTCAGGTGGTATCCCCTCCCTCACTGTCATGTAGCTCTAGACACTTTTTCAATTCCTTCTAGCTGTCAATCCTTACACAGTGAACAAGTGTTTTTGTTTGGCCAATAGTTCAATGGGGAGGAGGGTTTGGCCCAAAATCATCTGTGCCATGGTGGCTAAAGCTGGTCTTACACCTATAGAATTTCATTAGAAAAGTGTCGTTTTCAGAATGTTTGTTCGATTAACGGATAAGATTCGACAATTGGTTTCGACCAAAGAAAGCAAAGAAAAATGGAAGGAGGATGACATTTTTTTTGTTTAATTTGATGGCAATGAGCAAATTTTCAATAGTTGAACTAGCTGCCAACCACAAAAAATCATAACTAGCCTTAGACCCATGCACTTGTAAAACCTATTCTGGAAGTAGAACGTTCATTCTACAAAAATCGAGACGTTGACATGGTACTGGAAAAGCATTCAAAATTAGTTGAGTCCATGAAGATAGCATTGAATGGTCGGATGAACGTTCTTTAAACATTCTCATCTGAATGGTCGAATGAGATTCTACAGGTGTAAGGCCAACATTATTAGGGACTCCAGCAGTGAGATCCATGCACCTGAATTCCCAGCTCTGCCCACTCTCCTTACACAGACATTATAACGGGTTATCACGAAACCCCCCCCCCCCTCAAAATATCACACTGAGTGGTTTCGGCAAGCAATTCAAAAGAGAAGAAAAAAAATTAATGAATCTACGGCATGCCCGCCCGCCTGAGCCAGCTGCCCGCTGGGTATAATATACTCCCTCGCATGATGTTCATTTTCCATTTCACTCTCTAAGCATGAGATAATGAGCTGCATGTCTGGCTCCACAGATAGACAAAGCCTTGATTTGAAAGGACAATTACATTAGACCGCTCGAATATTCTGCCTGTCTATTCCAAATGTCATTACAGCTCCCTGCATACAACAAACAAACTCATTTACAGAACTGGCACCTAGTCAGTTCCAGGGAGACGGGGGTCAGATGTAGATAAATATTTCATGGAATGTTTGGACAGAGCAGATCTGAAAAAAAAAACCCATATGTGCTTCCTCCAGTAAATCATATTTATAATGAGGATGGCTCTATTCTTTTGACAAATCTAATGATAAGGCAAGAGAGTAACGTCATCATACAGGAGCTATTGTTGACCCTTACACTGTCAGAGCCATTTTTTCATTTTTTTGCAGAAATGTTTTAGACCAGAAGATTACGTAAAACCCCTTAGCCATTATATATTTTCTGAAAGAAGAGACTGATAAATAAAATGTCATTTGCAATTTGTTTATGTCGCACAATCAGCGTAACTGTTTGCCAAACCAAATTTTCAGTAAAAAAATACACTAAAGTTAATTTCAGGGCACACAAACACAATTACACAATACAGAACCCATTTTTTTTGTAAAATATGAATAATGAAGTTGTGTTGAGTAAATAGATAACAAAAATGTCAAGCCTTAACCGTGTTAATCTCTCAACATGATTCGATTGTCAGTATCTGGCCACTAGTGGGTCTGTGATGGGTTAATCCCTCAATACCAAGTCTAGGCTACTTAAGGATGCTTACAATGGTGCTGAGTGGACTTGATAAAGGAGGCTACGCCCTCTGAAACATGTTGTTGAGTAAATAGATACCAAACATGTCAAGCCTTAACTGTGTTAATCTCTCAATATGTTTTAGTTCTCAGTATCTGGCAAATAGTGGGTCTGTGAAGGGTTAATCCCTCAATACCACTCAGGCTATTTAAGGTTTCTGAGTGGACTTGATAAAGGAGGCTATGCCTACCGAAACATGTTATTGAGTAAATAGATACCAAACATGTCAAGCCTTAACCGTGTTAATCACTCAATATGTTTCAGTTGTCAGTATCTGACAAATAGTGGGCCTGTGAAGGGCTAATCCCTCAATACCACTCAGGTAATTTAAGGATTCTGAGTGGACTTGATAAAGGAGGCTATGCCCTCCGAAACATGTTATTGAGTAAATAGATACCAAACATGTCAAACCTTAAAGTGGTTCTAAAGGCAGAAGGTTTTTGACTCCTGCTGCTGTCAATCAAAATCAGTTAGCCAATTAGAAGAGAGAGGGGGTGGGGCCTAGCTGCAGCTCCATGTCTGAATGGACACAGAGACCTGCGGCTCGGTTGCTGTGGGGGCACTCAGCAGGAGAGGGGTAGGACTGCTGAACAGGGACCCAAGAAGAGGATGATCTGGGCTGCTCTGTGCAAAATCATTACACACAGCTGGTAAGTATAACATGTTTGTTATATTTAAACACAAAAGGACGAGACTTTAGTATCACTTTGACCGTGTTAATCTCTCAGTATGTTTCGGTTGTCAGTATCTGGCCACTAGTGGGTATGTTGAGATCAATCCCTCAATACCAAGTCAGGCTATTTAAGGATGCTTACAATGGTGCTGGGTGGACATGATAAAGGAAGCAGCACCCTCCGAAACGAGTTGTTGTAGCAACAGCTCACACAGCCTGCTGCGTGCATCATGTGACCCCCAAGCACGTTTTCCTGTGCATGTGAACTGTCAGCATGCATGAGATCATGCACAGCGGTGCCTGTATTCGATCCAGGATTGCTGCCATATCCACACTGTCAGCTGGAACTTCTATCAAGGGTGGAGAGAGTATTTTGCTGCCCAGTACCGGGTGGGGAGATGTGATTGATAAGCTCTGAATAATTTTTTCTTGTGAGTGTATTTTTATCTAGTTTCTATCATAAAATAAAGGATATTGCACCAGAGCCTGTGCGCTCTTCTCTCTTGTTTGGTGTGTTTGCAGTTTTCAGTGCCCGCTGGTTGCAAGAGCAGCAAGGTTGTTGTGCTATTGAAGATTAACCCTTTCAAGGATGGAATTATATTGACCGCTTGCTGACCGCCACATAGCAAATTTACTGCCACAAGGTGGCCACACTGTGCAGAATCACATATACAGTATATACATGATTCTGCACTTCCAAGTTTTGGGCGCAAGTGCAAGCTGACGGCGGCTCGCTCCCGCTACAATTTTACACAGAGGGAGCTGATCAGCGGGTCCTGCAGACATGATGTCTGCCAGGACCCGCCGATCGTTCGCTACACTGACAGAATCCCAGTCTGCCTGCCTGTAAACAAGAAAAATTGCTGTTGTCAGTACAGGAGACATGGCTCCTGTGTTTCTGTGAAGCAGAAACATCGATCCATGCTTTCCACTAGTAAAAGCACCTCCCCCACAGTAGTAAAGCCCTGGTCAGGCACACAGTTAACCATTTGATCGCCCCTGATGTTAACCCCTTCCTAGTACAGTGACAGTGCACATTTTTAGCATTGACCACTGTAATAACATCACTGGTCCCCAAAAAAGTGTCAAAAGTGTTTGTCTGACACAATATCGCAGTCCCGCTATAAGTCGCTGATCGCTGCCATTACTAGTAATACATAAAAAAATAAGAATATCCCATAGTTTGTAGATGCTATAACTTTTGCGCAAACCAATCAATATACGCTTATTGGAATTTTTTTTACCAAAAATATGTAGCAGAATACATATTGGTCTAAATTGACGAAGAAATTAGATTTTTTACATTTTTTATATTGGATATGTTTTAGAGCATAAAGTAAAAAATATTGTTTTTTTTTTCAGAATTGTCGTTCGTTCTTTGTTTATAGCACAAAAAATAAAAACGCAGTGGTGATCAAATACCACCAAAAGAAAGCTCTATTTGTGGGGAAAAAAGGACATCAATTTTATTTGGGTACAGCGCCGCACGACCGCGCAATTGTTAGTTAATGGTCAGGAACAGGGGTAAAACTACCAGAGGTCAAGTGGTTAAACTTTTGGACCCGCTACCTGCGGGTCACCTTTGGCATTAGTGCAAGTACTGGCATATGTATATACATGACTCAGGAGGGGCAAAACAGGCAAATGCCTTTAGCGCTCAAAAGACTTCTATATAATCCAAAATGTTCAACAATTGTGTGGTGAGGAATGGAGGATTTGGTATGTATATCTCCATTATCTAATTCCCTAGAAAAAACGAGCAGTCACCCCTTGCAATGTGGGTAACTGGCAGGGAATTATTTTTTTTTGCCTGGAGTTGGGCTTTAACCAGAAAACAACGCAGGTTGTATACATGCATTTTCTATGTACTGCACAAACAGCGCCCCCACCCCACCTACTGTAAAGTCCAACACAGCAACACAGGGTACCAGTTCAAGGGATCCCAGGCCCAAAACACAAGGGGGCCACCCAACTGGAATTGGAGTATTCTGGTAACAGTTGGGGGGGGGGGGGTGGCTGAGTCTTTGGACATAGTTACATGCTATTAGGCTTTGACCGGTTCTGACAGTAGTGGGCCTCTCACCTGGCTGCAGAGCAATGGCCTCTGCCTCATTAGGTGTGGCCTCTCTAAGCTGTAGAGCAGGGGCGTTGCTAGGGGGTGGCTATTGGGGCTATAGCCCCGAGTCTGGGGCCCATAGCCCCGAGTCTCTTACCGGGTGGGTGCAGTTCTGCAATTAGCAGGTATGTCCCAGTCTGGAAATGCAGGAGGCAGGGGCAGACTGAGCCGCTGTAGCGCTGGTTCTGGGGCCGCCCTCATCTACACCTGACTCTACTCCTGGTCACTGGTTGCTAGAGTTGCCTAGTGTCTAGCAACCAGTGACGTCACAGCCACGACTCCTTCCTTGCCCAGCATTCAAAGCGGAGGATCTCTGGGGACCCTGATGTAAGTGGGCGGCTCTCTGGGAACCCTGATGTAAGGGGGATCTGCACTCAGATATGTAACAATATTTATATTTATACATATATATATATATATATATATACTCAAGCATATGACTTTCTTTACTTCGCTGCTATGGGCTTTAGCCCCAGATCTTTTGGAGACCTAGCAACGCCCCTGCTGTTGCGAGAGGTAAGTTGGGGAATTTAGACTCTAGAAACCCAGGGAATTGTGGGAAATGAGGTTAAAGGGGGCTGCCCCTGCATCTGGGTATGGTGAGTAATTGGCCCGCTTTTACACCATCACTTTCAGTTTTGCTGACAAAGACACAAATAAGGTCACAGAAAGTAATAAAATTCTGCCAGGGGTTCTAATCCTTCCCTTCTCCATCCAAAACAAAACATGTTGGCCAGATATCTGCACTTTGTTTTGGTAGAGCGCTGTAAATAAAACAGAATTACATTGTTTTGTAATAAAAATGAAGTTTTCCCTATACTTTGTACATGTTTTATAGGGGTGCAGAACACATGCTATAGGTAAGTCCACCTGTGTTGAGGTGCAGTTACCTTGTGATGTCAGCAGGTACTTGTGTAAGACTTTAAATCATTCAGTCAATCATGTCCCTGTCATAGGCGTGCACACAGGGTGTGACAGGTATGCCTGGGCACACCCTAATCACCCCATGTACATTATCATTACCGCTCTCTGTGCCAGCAGGAAGATGGGAAAGATTTTTACCAGCTCTGCCATAAGAGAAGTGCTTGTGCACTTCTCAATCATTGTGCCAGCAGTAAGATTGATCTCCCTGCCGGCACCATATATATGTAGGCACATATGTGTGTTTAAGCTTTAGGGTGCACACCCTAATGCAATAGGCTGCGCACACCTATGGTCCCTGTAGAGGACTCTTGGGTCCTAGACCCAAGCAGTACATGGGCCTCCACTTTTCTCAAAGTCAAGGATAAGCCCTACCCTCCTGGTTCCCAGGAATGAGCTTCACCCCTACAATTCGAAGTCAAATGACAGAACTTCACCGAGCATTAGAGACTCTCTCATTTGGCATGTATAGTTTGGGTCTAGAATCTAATGGTCCTTTATGTAACACAGGAATTGATTTGAAGACAAAGCTACTTGAAGCCAATATTTAACACTCTTGTTACCTTAGAAACTACAAAATATTGGGGTTAATTTACTACATTTGGAGAGTGCAAAATCTGGTGCAGCTCTGCATATAAACCAATCAGCTTCCAGGTTTCTTTGTCAAAAGTTAACTGAACAAGCTGAAGTCTGGCTATCATGTACAGCTGCACCAGATTTTGCACTCTCAAGTTTTAGTAAATCAACCCCATTTTATATAGACAATTTAGAGTTTCCAGCCAGCCAGTGGACCTTTAGGCTACTTTTCACATTTACTGGGCTAACCTTAACTGCTTTACTGAAAAAAAAACTGTTGTTAATAGAGTCCAACAGCTGAAGCTTAGAGTACATATACAGCTGAATGAATACGAAGTAACTCATACCTCTTTCTCCTCTGTTTTTTACTTCTCTGTATGATTCTGTACAGCGTGCAATTAACCAAAAAGTAGGGCTCCTAAAAATGAGTATCAACGCCACATGCCTTTATCGGAACATTTATAAATGACCGCAAGTAATTACATAAGGTACAATGTACAATGAAAAAGTCATTCTGCATGGGATCGGGCACACAGGGGGGCCCCAAACAGCAGGGGGGGGGGGAATGGGTGTGGTCTGGCAGAGGGGCAATTATAGGAGGATGTCCTGTGCAACTCCCTGCAATAGCTGAAAGCCAGTTTCTCCCCCTCCCACCGGATTTCAGCTGCTGCAGGGAGAGACACAGACACCGGATATTGTTCCTGTAATTGCTTCCCGGGCACTGATCCACCTCCCTCTTTTGCTTGCTTCTGAATCCCCCCCCGTGTGCCCCCCTGTCACTGTGCCGCCCTCCCAAGGCGATGCAGACCTCCCTGTCCTGTAAAAAAATATCAAAATGTAAAAAAAATTTAATTAAACATTGTCATAAATCATTTTTAAAATATTAATTTATAAAATGAATATACATTTTAAAATAAATTATTTTTTTTTAACATTTTAAAAATAATTATAATTAAAAAAAAAAAAAACAATTAAAAAAGGTCTAATTCACACAGGTTCTTTGTTATGTTTGTGTGGGCTAATAATGATTTCAATGTATTTTTAGTGAAAATATTGTAAATGAAACTGACCAGAAACGATTAGCAGTTTTCTTTAAATTAACATTGGGACTTAAAGTGAACTTGATCTAAAGCATTTTAAGGTAACATCAATACTAAAATGCAGTTACCTTGTGATGGAACCCTCTTGGATCCCAGGCCAAGGTTGTACATGGCACCTCAACTTTTGCCCATGTCAAGATTAAGCTCTGTCCCTAGTGCTATTCGAAAGCCAAAGCTTGTATCCAACTCCTCTCACCACCAAAACATCTACATTGCTCACCTCATTAATGGGCAACTAATAGGGTGGCCTGTGTGGTTGGAGGAGTTGGCCAAAACTCAACCTAAAGCATTTTAAGGTAACATCAATATTAAAATGCAGTTACCTTGTGGTGGAACCCTCTTGGATCCTAGGTCCAGGTTGTACATGGCACCTCAACTTTTGCTCGTGTCAAGATTAAGCCCTGTTCCTAGTGCTATTCGAAAGCCAAAACTTGTATCCACTCCTCTCACCAACCAAACCTCTACATTGCTCACCTCATTAATGGGCAACTTTTAGGGTGGCCTGTGTGGTTGGAGGAGTTAGCCAAAACTCAACCTAAAGCATTTTAAGGTAACATCAATACTAAAATGCAGTTACCTTGTGGTGGAACCCTCTTGGATCCTAGTTACAGGTTGTACATGGCACCTCAGCTTTTGCCCATGTCAAGATTAAGCTTTGTCCCTAGTGCTATTTGAAAGCCAAAGCTTGTATCCACGCCTCTCACCACCAAAACCTCTACAATGCTCACCTCAGTAATGGGCAGCCAATAGGGTGGCCTGTGTGGTTGGAAGAGTTAGCCAAAACTCAACCTAAAGCATTTTAAGGTAACATCAATGCTAAAATACAGTTACCTTATGGTGGAACCCTCTTGGGTCCTAGGCCCAGGTTGTACATGGCACCTCAACTTTTGCCTATGTCAAGATTAAGCTCTGGCCCTAGTGCTATTCGAAAGCCAAAGCTTGTATCCAACTCCTCTCACCACCAACACCTCTACATTGCTCACCTCAGTAACGGGCAGCCAATAGGTAGGTAGGTAGGCTAAGGCTGCTTCAGTGCTTCAGTCTCTGTTTTACCCGCTTGGAGACCGTATACTGTACATATATGGTGGCAAGGCGGCTTTCCTGTGCAAAATCAAGTATGGGTATGTGATTTCTCACCTCGGGGTCTGAGGCGTGCCTGCCTACCTGCCGATCACTCCTAAGAGAGGCAGAACAAGTGGTCTGCCTATGTAACCAAGGCAGATCGCTGTTCTGTTAGTAGGAAAGGTAGAGATCTTGTGTTTCTGCCTTCCAACAGTAAATGCAACTCCCCCACACAGTTAGCAAGCACTCCATAGAAGCACATTTAACCCTTTGATCGCCCCCTGATGTTAACCCCTTGTCTGCCAGTGTCATTAGTACAGTGACAGTGCATATGTTAGCACTGATTACTGTATTAGTGCCACTGGATCACTTTAAGTCACTAATCACCGCCATTACTAGTAAAAAAAAGATTCCATAAATCTATCCCATAGTTTGTACACGCTATAACTTTTGTGCAAACCAATCCATATACACTTATTGGGCTTTTTTTTACTAAATTTATGAAGAAATTTGTTTTTTTTTCATTTTTTATTGGATATGTTTTTTTTAGCAGATAGTGAAAAATATCGTTTTTTTGCAAAATTGTTGGTCTTTTTTTGTTTAGAGTGCAAAAAATAAAAACCGCAGAGAGAAATACCACCAAAAGAAAGCTCTATTTGTGGGGGAAAAGGACATAAATATTATTTGGGTACAGCAGCTTTTATTTAAATCCTTAGGCCAATCTTTGTCAACCTTTTTATTCCAGAGTAAGCTCACCAGATTTTCAAAATTAAATTTAGGGACACCCTACTAACCACACCCACTTTTAACCATGCCCACAACACCATGCTTCCATTTTTTACACTCTGAAAAGAGACTTTTGAAACCAGTGGCAGACATTTAAAGTCTAAGGACAAAATGCCTTGGGCACCATGAGAAGGGAAAATACTTGGCAATATAGATTGCCACACTCCAGTGGCGCCATTTTGGATTAACCTTTGCACAGTGTGACTTGAGTTGGAGCTTGCGCACCTCAACGTTTACTCTGTGCTGGCTCCCGGGGACGATTCCAGGGACAGACTCCTGACAACAGGCACTGTCTCTGGGAAATGGGGGTGAACGGTGATTTTACGATAGAGCAGGGGTCTCCAAACTTTCTAAATAAAGGGCCAGTACTGTCCTTCAGACTTGAGAGGGGCTGGAGTGCCAGTGGGAGCAGAAAATGTCCTGAGATAAGTGGAAGTAAAAAATACATAATTGTTGGTATCAGTGGGAGGAATAGTTCCCCATTGTTGTTGTCAGTGGCAGGAATAGTTTCTCCTATTGTTGGTGTCAGTGGCATGAATTATCCCCCAATGTTGGTGACATTGGGAGGAATAGTGCCCCATTGTTACCAGTGGAAGGAATTTTGCCCCAATGTTGGTGTCAGTGGGAGGAATAGTGCCCCATTGTTGGTGCCAGTGGCAGGAATAGTTCCCCCTATTGTTGGTGTCAGTGGCAGGAATTACACACCAAAGTTGGTGTCAGTAGGAAGAATAGTGTCCCAAAGGTCAGATAAAGGCATGCAAAGGGCCTCATCCAGCTGCAGTTTGGAGACCACTGTCCTAGAGCGGGGTTCTCCAAACTTTCTAAACGAAGGGCCAGTTTACCATCCTTCAAACTTTAGGGGTAGCCGGACTGTGGACAGTGGGAGTAGAAAATGTCCTGGTGTCAGAGGGAGTAAACAATGCCCCATGGTATTAGGGGGAGTAATAGTGCCCCATCATTAGTATCAATTGGAGGAATAGTGTGCCATCCTTGGCAACAATGGGGGGGATAGAGCCCCATCATTGGTGTCAGTGGGGGAATAGTGCCCCATCATTGTATATGGGGGGAATAGTGCATCATCATTGGTGTCAGTGGGGGAATAGTGCCCCATCATTGTTGTATATGGGGGGAATAGTGCATCATCATTGGTGTCAGTGACAGGAACTATGCCCCACTGTTGCAGACAGTGGGCAGAATAATGCCACAGGGGCCTGATAAAAGCAAGCAAAGGGCCGCATCCGGGACCCCCTGTCCTAGAGGAATGCTTGAAATAATTTTCAGGTGTCAAGGTACCCCTGTTAAAACCAATTAACTGCTGGTCAGTGGGAAAACTGCAAACCTTACAGTGGTGGCCAATAATGCATAAACATTGCTAAAAAGTTAATTGGTGTCATGCTGTTTCCCCTGCCAATTGGTATCGGTCCAAAAACTATACAAGCACCATCAAATGGAAGGTCAATCCGCCACCACTCAAGGTACCCCAGCCACCTCGGGAGGAACCCTAGGGTTCCATGGCACCCTGAATGAGAATGGCTGCCTTAGACAATGAACACAAGGCCCCGAAAGTCAGCACTATGTGCATACATCAAAGAAAAATAAAACACGTAGGCTTACCAATGATATCCAGCACCGTAGTTGATGTCCCCATGTAGCTTAGTCGAATGTTGTGGATGGAAGGAGCTGCATTTGCCATAGGAATCAATGACGGACAGAAGGGGTTGGCCTGTTCCTTGTGTGAAAATCCAGGATTAGGTTTTCTCGAGACTCTCACATTCAATATGGATGGATTCCTCCCTTGGAGCCGGCACTAGATCACAGAAAAACCATCAGAGCCCTGTATTGTAGGTGAGAATAGAGCAGAGCGGATAGATTCATGCTGACTGTGAGCTTTATGTGCTGGGAATGATAACGAGGGAGGGGGGACGGTGACAGCCGATCTCTGTAAAACACCTCTTTACAGATGAAATCAATGGGAAGCATACAGATCAAAGCATTCGCACCATATATAATCAATGAGATCTGTCACCTGGCTTCTCTTCTTCAAAGCAGGCCGAGAGATGCCTGATGACTTAATAGAGAGGGGAGCTGTTATATGGATGAATCATTCAATATTCATCACAGCGGCGGATGCTGGCTGCCTAGGAGAAAGCACAAAGGAAATTTAAAAATATTAAACTGGAATTGGAGCGTATTTAAAGTACACCTATTCTTTGGATAAAGATATCCAAATGGCAGGAGAACCTAAAAAAAAAAAAAATTAACACATAATTTTTTTTCCAGTAAATGTAAACCCAACCTAAATGACATTTAGCTTGTTAAAGCACCGCGCATCATTAAAAATTACCATAAAAAAAAAAGAAACTTGTTTTTACTTCTTTTTATAGGTTTCATTTCCATGCTGCTTATCCATTGCAGGCTTTTTGCAGCCATTTCCTATCTACGTGCACTGTGATGACTGTATAGCATTTGTCAGATCAAGGTTTTGTGATGGTGACGACATTGGATCATGCCTGTGTAATACGCTTTGAATCAGCCACTTGTGATTTCCTTCGGAAGTCTGTGTAACAGGGTGAGAACACGGGAACACCATTGAGAATGTTGTCTCCTAAGAATAGGAAGTCCCCACACAGGGACCTTCATGGCAGGATGGCCAGGTATTATTTTAAGAAGGGCCACGTCTTTAAAAGATTTGAAAATTACCTAATTACATCAATGTGTAAAAAAAAAAAAAAAAATCCTGATCATGTCCCCAGAGCAGTACAATGTCATTATGGTAACACTGTACTGCTCTGTTGGCAGTATGTAAAAAAAAGAAAAAATTGTAAGAAAAAAAAAGAAAAAAATTGTGAAGAAGAAAAAGAAGATTGTAAAAAAATAAAGAAATATATATATTATTTTTACACACTGTCATCAGTCAGTGTCCATGATCACCCCCATACCAGTCATATGAGGACGCTGTACTCCTCTGGTGATTGTATGTAAAAAAAAAAGTTGTAAAAAAAGAAAAAAAGTTAAAAATTTAAAAAGATATTGAAAAATTAAAAAAACAAAACAAAAAAAAAACAAAAAACAAAAACAAAAAAAAAATATATATATATATATATATATATATATTATTTTTACACACTATCATCAGTCAGTGTCCATGATCACCCCCATACCAGTCATATGAGGACGCTGTAATCCTCTGGTGATTGTATGTAAAAAAAAAGTTGTAAAAAAAGAAAAAAATTTAAAAAATTAAAAAAGATATTGAAAAGTTAAAAAAAAAAAAATAAATAAATATATATATATATATATATATATATATATTATTTTTACACACTGTCATCAATCAGTGTCCATGATCACCCCCATACCAGTCATATGAGGACGCTGTACTGCTCTGGTGACAAAAAATTGTGAAAAAAAAAATTATATTTAATTTCTTCATTTTCCAAGCAATTCTAACAAAAATTACAACTTCAAAAAACTCACCATGCCTCATACTAAACACCCCAGACTGTCTTTGGGGGTATTTGTACTGTCCTGGCATTTTAGGGCCTCAAGAAATGAGATTAGTCAGTTAGTACATCAGGAATGATCGATTTTCAAATATTTAAACTATAGTTTGTAGACTCTATAACTTTCATACAGACAAAAGAATATATTTTTACCAAATAAAAAAACAAGTGGTGATTAAATACCGCCAAAATAAATCTCTATCTGTCTAAATAGCCTTAAAAAATGTAATTTGGGTACAATGTTGCATGACTGAGTAAATGTCATTCAAAGTGTGACAGCGCTGAAATCTGAAAATTGGCCGCGACAGGAAGTGGGTGAAAGTGTCCGGTATTGAAGCGGTTAATATAAACCAGTAGAAATCTGTGTTAGACAAATAAATAAAAATGTAAAGACAGCCGCTGGCACAGGTCAACAGATACCAACTAATCAATATCATTTAAACAAAGTGCAGCGCTTATCATAATCAAGTGAAAAATAAATACAAACAGTACAAAATATAAGTGATTACAAATGATGATAAAATAGTCTCCAAAATACCCCATACATAGGCGATGATGTGTTTATAAGAATATAGAAAAGAAATCTGGAGTGGGATTATAACGGTGCCAATGAATAATAATGATAAAGGTAGGTATTTAAAACATAAGATTTATTATAAACATGATTAAAAGTTGGATCAATAAAAACATTGTGCGTCTTTATACATCTCCATATGGGTGAACACATAGAAATGGTTCCAATTACCTGGTGGTTACATATTCTTGTCTTTTTCCCCAACATGTTTCGCCAACATTGGCTTCTTCAGGGGATTATAAACCACCAAAATTGTATATAGGCCTACACAGAAAATACAAAATTCTGAATATATATATATATTATATATTATATATCTAATAATATAATACAAATAATATACATATTCTGGCTTTTGTAATTTTGTATTTTCTGTGTAGTTCTATATATAATTTTGGTGGTTCATACCCAAAGAAGCCAGTGTTGGCACTGTTATAATTCCACCCAGATTTATTTTCTATTTTAGATAATTTTTGGATGAGGTGCCGGATGTAAACGTGTTCACCTGGGCCAGATCCAACGTACAAATGTCTATAAGAATAAGCAAATGGATGGAAAGTCCACAGATGTGTAGAAGAAAGTGATGCTTCCCGGAACATCTCCAAAAGAAAAGACAGGCACACAAAAGCTCCCCAGACATCCAAGTGAAGGTAAAAATGGCCGCTTACCAAAGGTTGTTGGCTTTCAAATGAATGAAAAACCAAAAAGCGCTTTAGGGGATTAACTCCAAACCATTCCACACTGTGCAAAACAGCCTCAGAGACCCTTGGCTCCTCGACTCCACTCTCAATATAAGGGGGCAGATATGACATAAAAACTCATAGTGTAGTATATAATGATGAGAGTTCATTTAACCACTTAAGAACCAGAAGGATTTCCCACTTTAGGACCAGAGCACTTTTTGCGATTCGGCACTGCAATGCTTTAACTGACAATTGCGCAGTCGTGCGACGTAGTACCCAAACAAAATTGCGTCCTTTTTTCCCACAAACAGAGCTTTCCTTTGGTGGCATTTGATCACCTCTGCATCATTTCTGATCACCGCTATAAAGAAAGAGCAATTTCGCAAAAAAAAAACAATATTTCTAACTTTTTGCTAAAATACAAATCCAAAAAAAAAATATAAAAAAAAAACAAATGTATTCATCAGTTTTGGCCGATATATATTCTTTCTCATATTTTTGGTAAAAAAAAAATTGCAATCGCGTAAATAGATTGGTTTGTGCAAAAGTTGCCACGTTTACAAATGATGAGAATTGATTTATGGCGTTTTTATTATTTTTTACTGGTAATGGCGGCGATCTGCAATTTTTAGCGGGATTGCGACATTGCAGCGGACACGTAGGACACATTTGACACTTTTTTGGGACCATTGGCATTTACACAGCGATCAGTGCTATGAAAATGCACTGATTACTGTGTAAATGTCACTTGCAGGGAAGGGGTTAACACTAGGGGCGATCAAAGGGTTAAATGTGTTCCCTACTTTGTGTTTCTAACTGTATGGGGGCTGGGCTGACTGGGGGAGGAGAGTGACCACGGCTCCCATATACAGGGAGCCTACGATCACACTCCTTCCCCCTGTCAGAATGGAGATCCCATTCTGTCACTGCGGGGGGAGCAATTGCGGGTAGCCGATGGATCGAGTCTACACTACCCACTCCCTGGCTCCCCTGCTACACATCCTGTGAGCGCCGCTTATAGTCGGCGATTCGCGGGATGCTGCCACATTGCCGCCGACAATAGTCGTAAGGCAGTCGGGAAGTGGTTAAAACAAAACATTTCTGTATCGTAAAAGCTGCAGCTTTGAGCCAAGCCCCTGACTACGTCAAATGATGAAACGCGGTGGTCGGTGCCTTTTGCCCTGCATTATAAGGCATAATAAAAAGAATTAAAAATAAAGTATTTTGGGGCGAATTGTACACACAAGAACGTTGCATCAAGAAATAATGTAGCAAATTCCAATGGTCTCAAAGTGGGATCTAGGTAAATATAGCAATTTTGGGTGGAATGGTGGACTACACCTTCTTGGGGGGGCAAATACATTCTAAGGGCTGGTTCACACCATAAAAATGCATTGCAGATCATGCGTTTCTGCATGCACATTTTTAAAGCTTTTTTTAACACATTTTTCACAAGTTCCGGTGCATTTTTTATGCGTTTCTGGATGCATCCCAGGTGCTTTTTTTCTTCTTTTTTCCTGTTTTTTTTCCCCACTAAACTAGGGTCCAGTGCGTTTTTGATGTGCTCCAGTGCGTTTCAGTGCGTTTCCAGTACAGTCAGGTGCAGGAAAAATGCAGCATGTTCATTTTTTTCTGGAACTGGAACGCCCTGGAACTGACTGCACTGGTGTGAACTATGTCATTGGAAACCATATAACCTACTTTCCATGCTTCTTTGATGCAGAAAAAAAAAACGCACTGGACTGCATGTGGTGTGAACTGGCCCTCAGTGCATCAGATCAGAAGGCATTCAAAGTCTTAGGGCCAGTACACCCCACATGCAGTCCAGTGCATTTTTTTTTTTTGCATCAAAAATGCATGGAAAGTAGGTTATATGGTTTTCAATGGCACAGTTCACACCAGTGTGGTCAGTTCCAGGGCTTTCTTGTTCCAGAAAAAAGTAGAACATGCTACATTTTTCCTGCACTGGACTGTATTGGAACAATGTAAAACGCATAAAAACACGCATCAAAAAGCACTGAAACACACTGGAATGCATGAAAAACGCATAAAAAACCCACTGGACCATAGTATAGTGAAGAAAGAGGAAAAAATAAGTAAAAAAGAACCTGGAACACACCTGCAGAAATGAAATTTTAAAACGCACCGGAATACATCAAAAACACGTTAAAAACGTGCATGCAGAAATGCACCCAGAACAGATATGGAGTGCATTTTTGTGGTTTGAACCAGCCCTCACTACGTTCCAGTACAGTCCAGCGCAGGAAACATGCAGAAGGTTCTACTTTTTTTCTGGAACTGGAAAGCCCTGGACCTGACCGCACTGGTGTAAACTATGCTATTGGAAACCATATAACCTACTTTCCAATGCGTTTTTGATGCAAAAGAAAATGCACCAGACTGTATGTGGTGTGAACTGGCCCTCAGTGCATCAGATCAGTTGTTCAAAGTGTTAAGGCGCATACACATGATGCAAATTTTGGAGGGGAGTTTTCATTCGTTACCCTGTTGTCCGAAATTCTTCCCATTAGTACGCTCCTTTCAACAGCCGCTTTTGGTTTTTCGGCAGACAAAAGCTGGATGTGCAGACAAGTATTTTTTTGGTCGTACAACAATGCAACGTCCGATTTTCGTTCCGTTAGTACGGTTTTCGTATGAAAAAAAATGGACGACCAAGACTACGCATGCTCAAAAATATTCAAAATATTACGTCACTTCTGATGTTGAGTTCGGTCGTATGAAAATTTTCGTATTGTTATGCTCTTCTTTATCGACATGAGACAAGCATCCAGCAAAAAAAACGACGTTGTGTTGTCCGAAAATTGGATCGTGTGTACGAGGCTTTATTTAAGAATGCAGGCAAAGTCTGAGTAGAAAAGTCTGCTTCCTGCCAGCATGCTAAAAAGAAGAGCTCATGTTCTCTGTGTGGAAGCAGTGGTCTCTCCACTCCAGAGCAATGTTGCCAACCTACCAGATTGAAATTTACTGACACAATGCCAACAATTTCCTGGCACAGTCAAGTTTTTACTGGCATTTCCAAAAAGTTACAAAATTACAGTTTTAAGTGCAAATTTCGGTATTTTGGCTACAAACAAGTACAATATGCAATTAGTAATATGATTTAAGGTAGATGTAATGCAAAAAAACATATTTCATATTTTATTTTTGATATACAGTAAATAAGTAGCTCAGGGACAGTAGGGCAAGAAATTGGAAGGGGCAGCACACACATGAAATTGACTCTCACAGTGACACTGACAGCAGTGTGCAGCAGTACAGATGATGATGAGACCTCATTGACACAACACATTCTCTCCTGTGTCACAGTGGCAGTCTCTCTCCAAGCCAGGTGGTCCCTTCAGTTCACTCCAGTTTAAACAGCACTGACAGTCCCGCTCCCAGCCTGCCTTGATCCTATACCAAAGACACGCACACAAGGCTTGCACTATGACATCACACGACATGCTCAGGCACCGCCTCCGCCAGAGCCACCCGAACACACTGTAGCAGACAGTCAGATGTTCTTGGCCGGCTCCAGACTAATCCTAGCATCACAGCCATATTTTTTACTGGCAAACTTCTCCTTTTACTGGCATTTACTGGCAGGAGAAAATTGGCTGTTTTTTACTGGCTGCCAGTAAAAATACTGGCAGTTGGCAACACTGCTCCAGAGAGGTCTGACATGCCCCCTTGCTGAGTCAGAGTCAGCTTTATCCAATCAGCAGGAAGCTTAAGCCTTAGCGATTACAGAGCCATAGGTCTGATTTGAAAGGGGGTATGTCAGACCTCTGCGGAGAGACTTCTGCTTCCATACAGAGTGTCTGTGCAGGATACTGGCAGGGCCCACCTCACAGCACAGGAGATTTTATCTGTTGGTGCTGGCAGGGGACTGGCTTTCCTACTTAAGATGCGCCTACTTTCTAAAGAAAATGAACGGTAAGATTTTGAAAACAGTTTGTTTTGATGCCCCTGGAGCGAATTTCTCTGATTTAAATTTTCCAAAACCGTTTCCATAATATTTACCCCCTCCCCCAAGAAGGTTTATCCCACCCTTCCCCCCAAAATCGCCAAACTTACCTAGATCCTGCTTCAAGGCCCCTGGCATTTGTTAAATTATATCTTGATACAGTGTCGTTTCATTGCGTGCGCAATTTGGCCCCATAGACTTTTATGGGGGTCAATCCATTTACCATCCACATGGATGTCTATGGGCAAAATCAGATCAAGAAGTCAGCTGAAGAATATAAATACAGTAAAACCTTGGTTTGAGAGCTTTTTGCAAGACAAGCAAAAATTTTTAATAAACTTTGACTTGATATACAAGCGATGTCTTGATATAAGAGTAGCGTCACGTCACAACTAGGTATAAAAGAAAAGAGAGGCGCCTCTAAGTGTAGCAATATGGTTACATTTAATGAAGGTACAGCATTTAGCAACTCACATGGTAATTATTAAAACAGGCAGAGCTAAGTATGCAGGCATCCAGGGTAAAGCTGTCCACATAGACCATCCTCCGCACCAACATCAATGTCATCCCTTCCACGCTGAGCTCCACGAGCGCTTCAAGCTCCGCTTTCAGGATGGTCTATGTGGACAGCTTTACCCCGGATGCCTGCATACTTAGATGTGCTTCTTTTAATCATCAACCATGCGAGTTTCTAAATGTTGTACCTTCATTAAATGTAACCATATTGCTACACTAAGAGGCGCCTCTCTTCTCTGTAGCTCCTGCTGGAATTAGCTTCTTATCCACTTGTGGAGGCTGCTATTTGTGGATGGACATTTTATGGTTACGCAATCACATTGCTATAATCTTTTTATATGGACTATAAACTGAAAGACTTATGAATAAATGGTTGTGGAACAAATCATCTGAGTTTCCACTATTTCTTATGGGGAAATTTGCTTTGATATACAAGTGCTTTGGATTACAAGCATGCTTCTGGAACGGATTATGCTCACAATCCAAGGTTTTACTGTAGTGCCATGGGTTTGGTGCGGGATCTAGGTAAGTACAGTATAGCAAATAGCAATAGTAAGCTACACCTTCTTAGGGGTGTGGGGAAGCGTAAGGAAACTTTGTGAAAAAAGTTACC
This sequence comes from Glandirana rugosa, assembly GCA_018402905.1. NCBI lineage: Eukaryota > Metazoa > Chordata > Amphibia > Anura > Ranidae > Glandirana > Glandirana rugosa. Next base: position 631,854 of record BLSH010333605.1, on the reverse strand, counting down.
TTGCCCTAAAGCAGTGGTTCTCAACTCCGGTCCTCGGGACCCATTAACAGGCCAGGTTTTCAGGATAACTGAAATACATCACAGGTGATATCATTTGCTGCTCAGTGATTGCAGTATTCTAGTCTGCGTCCCCACAAGGTAATACTTAAAATCTGGCCTGTTGGTGGGTCCTGAGAACCGCTGCCCTAAAGAAAGGTTCAATTTGTATTTTCAGGATTCTCAGAAACTGTGACATTATATCACATACATGGATACTACATTGTAGTATACTGCCACCTACTGTTGGTGGGATGTTATCAACAGTAATATATATGACTTGTATCCAGTTAAAGGGGACTATTTATCAAAGATTTAATGGGCTTTCTTGCTAAAAAAAAAAGATTAATGCTACGTTCACACTGGAGGTCGGGGATGCTCACAGCAGGGGTCTGGTGCGTCTCCATTCACCATTTCCGGTCTGATTTCAGCCTGAATTTTGGGCTGAATTTGGATCTGAAATGGACCAAAAGACGCACAGGACACCTTTGCAAATCGCAGCGGAGCCGCTGCGGAGATGTATGAACCGACTCCATAGAGAGCCGGTTGCTATCTCCTGACATGCGAATTGGATGCAGGGAAACCAGCCTTAATGGGCAGTTCATTCAGCAAAATTATTACTGCCCATTGTCCCAAGTGTCATTTATCCATCCATATCTGTCTGCATTGGCTTTATGTATCACATGGGTCATGCCCGCAAATGTAAATCATGATCGCACCACCCGTGTGAGGTGTCGCCACAAACATTATAGCAAGAGCAATCATTTTAGGGCTAGGCCTCCTCTGTGACTGTAAACTGGTAACCTGTAAACATTTTTGAAGTGTCGCCTATGGAGATTTTTAAGTACTGCAGTTTGGTACCATTCTATAAGCTTGCACAATTTTAAAGCATGACATGTTAGGTATCTTTTTACTTGGCATAACATCATCTTTGATTTCTCTAATAAAAAATTGGGTTATATATGGTATGTTTTTGCATTAAAATTCATTAAAGTTTATTTTTTCCTAAAGAATTGCATTTGAAAAATCTCTGCGTAAATACCCTGTGACATAAAAAATTGCAACACCCGCCATTTAATTCTCAAAGGTCTCTGCTTAAAAATATATATAATGTTTGGGGGTTTTGAGTACTTTTCTAGGAAAAAAATGATATTTACATGTAGGAGAGAAATGTCAGAATTGATCTGGGTGGCAAGGAACTGCAGTCTGCTCACATAATTCGTAACAAAAACATCTTTGCCATTCTGAAGCTTCCCTCTAACGACTTTGCATATTATTTTTATATATACTGTGATTCTGCACTTGTCAAATATGCTGCAGAAATCTCCCTCCACTGAGTCTGGCTGCAATCATTTTAACTGTGGGTAGCTGACGCTGCTGCCTATTCCCTTCCTGGATTCACACAGACACACAGAGGCACACCTCCAGCTCTGCAGCTCTCATTGGCCCTCTTATGACTCAACCCCCCACCCTTCCTGGCAAACTCTCACGAGTGAGAGAGCTGTGCATGATGTCAAACGCCGAGGCATTTTTCCAGACAAGAAACAGGTAGTGGGCTGTATAAGGTATTTACTGGCAGAAAAAAAGTGTTTTACTATCCAAAGTTAAAACAACAAGGGCAGAAGATTTAATATAGATCGAAAGATGAAAAAATTACCGAAGTTCCACTTTAGCACTCCTTGAGCAGCATACCATGTATAAGTCTCGTATTGTATAATTGCATTATTAGACTGCTTTGCTGTAACTATAGATTATTCATTACATAAAGGCAAAATTGTATCATACTTACAGTAATTTTCCTTTCCTGGTGCCTATCCTTGGCAGCATACCCATGATAGAGCTCTGCCTCGACTCCTCACTCAGGACCAGTGAATAGCATAAATTAAAGATGTAGTCTCTCCCCCAACATTCTCCGTAGTATAGAATACTCTGGGTGGGAGCGTATGCTGCCATGGATACGCACCAGGAAAGGAAAATTACTGTAAGTATGATACAATTTTCTGTTTTCCTGGTGCCTCCATGACAGCATACCCATGATAAATAACTAACATACAAGTGTGGGTTCAATGCTAACAAGAAATTTTAATTAGACACAGCCATAGCAGCATGAAATGCCTTCCTTCCGAACTCTACTGAAGTAAAAGCCCCTGGGTCGATACGGTGATGTTTGAGAAATATGTGCCGAGAAGACCAGGTAGCCGCCCTGCAGACTGTCTCCAATGAGACGTTCGCCCTTGCTGCCCATGATGCCGAGACTGCCCTGGTTGAATGAGCATTCATTTGGGAAGGAGGCTCCGTGTTCTTTGCCCTGTAAGCCCTCTGTATCATCTTAACCACCCAGGATGCCAGGGTTCTGCTGGAGGCTTCATTGCCTCTGTTTCTTCCCCACGGGATAACAAACAGTCTCTTGGAGTCCCTAAATTTCCCAGTAGCTTCTAAGTAGGCCCTGAGGACTCTGGAAATATCCAGCTGATGACAGGCACCTGAGCTTGAGTCTGTGAATACTGGTAATGCCCATGGTTCCATTAGATGAGCAGGTGTGGTGACTTTGGGTGTAAACCCCCGGAGAGGGCGAAGCTCTACTCTGTCCTGCAAAAAGGAGATATGTTCGTCTCAGATCCCTAAAGCATGGAGCTCTGAGATTCTCCTGCCAGATATAATGGCCAAAGGAAAGCCGTCTTCAGAGTCAAATTCCAAACTGAGGTTTCTTCTGTGGGTGCAAACGGATGGTTGAATAAGACTTCTAGAATTAAGGGTAGAACCCACTTGGGACAAATGATCCCCCTTAAGAAACATGACCACTAGGGGTCTTCCACCCATCTTGTATTGGTTGCCACGGAAATTGCTGCTACCTGAACCTTAAGGGCGCTCAGGCCAAGGCCCAGATTCAGCCCAGTCTGGAGGAATCCCAATATGTTGGAAGTAGAGGTGGGTGGGTCGAAGACATTTCCGGGAGGGTAAGAAACAAATGTATCCCAGATCCCTGTGTATATTGTATTTGTTGTTGGTTTTCTGGCTTTAAGAAGGGTAGATATGACCTCCTGAGAACAGCCTAATGACTCAAACCTCCTCCTTTTAACCTCCACAGCCGAAGATCCAACTTCTGCAGGTTTGGATGAGTTATCTTGCCCTGTGTTAGAAGTTGAGGGAACGCAGGAATCCTGATAGGAGGGTCCACACTAAGGTGCATGGCTAGTAGAAACCATGGCCTCTTTGGCCAGTATGGTAAGACTGCTAGTATTTATCCTGGTTCTCTCAGGAGTCTGAGGGGAAATCTCAAGATGAGTGGGCGAGGAGGAAAGGCATATGCCATTGTGAAGTTCCACGGGCATGATAGAGCGTCCACCTCCTCTGCTTGTGGATGTGGAAGGCGAGAGAAGAACCTCTTGAGTATGGTATTCTCCCAGGTAGCAAAGCGATCCACCTGCGGGGGCTCCCAGAGCTTGGCAATCTGGTGAAATATATGAGGATGCAGCGACCACTTGTTGTTGCTGATCATGAGGTATGAGGAAAAAAAGGAGAATGTTGGGGGAGGGACTACCTTTTTAATTTATGTTATTCACTGGTCCTGAGGGAGGAGTCGAGGCGGAGCTCCATCATGGGTATGCTGCCATGGAGGCGCCAGGAAATAGGATTACCAAAAGACGTTGTTTTGCCTGGTCCCTAACCACTTGCCCTCTAGAAGGTTTTACCCCTTTCATGACCAAAGCATTTTTTTGCTATTCAGCACTGTGCTACAAATATAGCTTTCTTTTGGTGGTATTTGATCACCACTGTTTTTTTTAAAAATCTTTTTGTGATATAAATGAAAAAAGACCAAAACTGTAGAAAAAAGAAACCATATTTTCTACTTTTTTGTTATAAAACATATCCAATAAAAACAAATAAAAAAAACTAATGAATACATTTAGGCCAAAATGTTTTCTGCTACATGTCTTTGGTAAAAATAAAAATCCCAATAAGTGTATATTAATTGGTTTGTGCAAAGGCATAGGGTCTACAAATGTTATATGTACTGGAATTTCCACAGCTATGACACGATACTGGTAATGGTGTTGAACAGCCACTAGCTGGGAAGGGGTTAACATCTATGGGCAATCAAGGGGTTAACTGTGTACCTAACAATGTGTAATGTGTGCTGCTTTTACTTTACTTTCTGTCTGTTTTCCCCCTGCTTTTCAGGGAGAAGAAACTGCCATATCTCTGTTCACAGTACACTGAGTTCTGTGTTTTTGTAAACACAGAACTCTATGTGTGATTGGCCACAGCCGATCAACTGACTTCAGCCAAAATCACTGGCTGAAATCAGATGCCAAACTTGTGCTGTGTCCAATCAATGGGAATTTCATTTGAGATTTTGTGATATTCGGAACATTGGAAAGTGCTAAACAGTTTTCTTGCAAAGACAAAAGGATAGGAGCACATCCACTCTTTATTAAATAAAGTAGAACAGCACATCTACACTTAGGTACACTATATTATCAAAAGTATTGGGATGCCTGCCTATACATGCACATGAACTTTAATAGCATCCCAGTCTTAGTCCGTAGGGTTCAATATTGAGTTGGTCCACCCTTTGCAGCTATAACAGCTTCAACCCTTCTGGGTAGGCTGTCCGCAAGGTTTAGAGGCCTGCACAGAGTCCTGACCTCAACCTGGTAGTACACCTTTGGGATGAATTCGAGTGGAGACTGCGAGACAGGCCTTCTCATCCAACATCAATGCCTGACCTCACAAATGTGCTTCTGGAAGAATGGTCAAACATTTCCATAGACACTCCTAAACCTTGTGGACAGCCTTCCCAGAAGAGTTGAAGCTGTTATAGCTGCAAAGGGTGGGCCAACTCAATATTGAACCCTACAGACTAAGGCGCCATCAAAGTTAATGTGCGTGTAAAGGCAGGTGTCCCAATACTTTTGACAATATAGTGTATGTGGTCCCACTAGACTGAGCTTTTTTCTGTGGGGTTGCATATTTGCTTATCTCGCTTTGTGCTGGAAGCACGCATGGAGCACAGAGACCAGGGCCTAACCGAGAGCCCTGGGCACCGTACTAACTATTGGGGACTTCACAATTCCAGGTCACCTGATTGCCGTGATAGCCTTTGATTGGCTACCACAGTGATCAGTCACTGTGAAGCCCGCCCCCATGTTTTCTCTCTGTGTGAACTTTACCTGGTAATTGAAATTGCTCAGCCATGCAATGTTGTATGAAATTTATATACTTTTTTTCACACAAATAGAGGTTTGTTTTGGTTCTATTTTATCTCCACTGTTTTATTTTTTATTATTTAAATGAAAAAAGACTGAAAATTTAGAAAAAAAAATGTTTACTTTCTATTATAAAACATATCCAATAAAATCAAATTTCTTCATTAATTTAGGCCAAAATGTATTCTTCTACATGTCTTTGGTAAAAAGCAAATTGTGTTTATGAGGACACTATACTACAGTGGTTCTCAGCTCCGGTCCTCGGGACCCTCTAACAGGCCAGATTTTAAGTATTACCTTGGGGAGATGCAGACTAGAATGCTGCAATCACTGAGCAGAAAATGATACCGCCTGTGATGCATTTCAGTTATCCTGCAAACCTGGCCTGTTAGTGGGTCCTGAGGACCGGAGTTGAGAACCACTGCTATACTAGGACACTAGTATAGTTCTGGTCATGATCAAGATACTGATCCGTACAGACACTATACTAGTAATAGCGGTGTGACTGTGATAGTGTGGTGGACAATCTGGTACTAACTGACAGTGGCAGGGAGGGACACTAACTGGCTAACTGACACTGATAGCACAGGTTAGCAGGGGGTGCGCCTCTAAACCAGCACTTGGGGGAGCACATTTAGTGCTGGCGGTCGGCAAGTAATTAAAGCATGAAATAAAAAGAGAGCTCACCGGCATTGTGTAAGATCCTCAGCACTTTCATTTATTATTGTAAGAAAAGACCTTGCTATAAACTCATGTCACCAATTATCCATCCTCAATGTCACAAATCATTCATCAGAGCTCTGATGAAAAGGTTTCCCTCCTCCCCAAAACTCACATGCCAGGGTGCGTTACTGAGGCAGAGCTTATATTGGCAATTAGGCAATGTTGGTCGGGGATGTTTTGGATTTTTGGGATGATTTATGACATGCGTTTATGCCATCTTCTTTTGTGAATACAATACAATAATAAATGAAAGTGTTATTGAGGACCTTACTCTAGGCGTGCTCTCTTTTTATTTCACAGTGCATACAAAGGATTTCCCAGTCTAGAGAGAGTTACAAGGTTGTGGATCTCAATTTGTATTCAGCTTCTCTGAGCGAGACATTTTAGAAATCTTGATACTATTATTGACTGTACTATTGCATCCCTTCCTTTTTGGGCGGTTATTGTTTCGTTTGAACAGTTATATATATATATATATATATATCCGACACGTGTGGCTACGTATACGACGTTAAAGTGCGTAGATTTAGTTTCAACGGAATGGGGACACACGCCCTTTACGTTGAGTGTAAAGACCCAGACAGCGAAATAGTACAGTACGGGTATTTAGTTGTGACCCACCGTCACACGAGTAAAGAAGGATACTGTAACGACGAGGGTCAAATTAACCGTCAAGTACCTTTATGTATTACAAACTAGATTGACTGTATTGTTTTTTAATTATTTTTTGTCTTCTTATTACTTTCAAAACTCAGATTACAGATGATTTATATATATATATATATATATATATATATATATATATATATATTGACAAGTTTGCTTTGTTATTGGCGG
>BLSH010333605.1:609424-625038 GCA_018402905.1 Glandirana rugosa | reverse complement strand
CTCTGGTCATCTCCTGTAGTATGTGTGCAGTCTCTGGTAATCTCCTGTAGTATGTGTGCGGTCTCTGGTCATCCCCTGTAGTATGTGTGCAGTCTCTGATCATCTCCTGTAGTATGTGTGCAGTCTCTGGTCATCTCCTGTGGTATGTGTGCGGTCTCTGGTCATCCCCTGTAGTATGTGTGCAGTCTCTGATCATCTCCTGTAGTATGTGTGCAGTCTCTGGTCATCTCCTGTAGTATGTGCGCAGTCTCTGATCATCTCCTGTAGTATGTGTGCGGTCTCTGGTCATCTCCTGTAGTATGTGTGCAGTCTCTGGTCATCCCCTGTAGTATGTGTGCAGACTCTGGTCATCTCCTGTAGTATGTGTGCAGTCTCTGGTAATCTCCTGTAGTATGTGTGCAGTCTCTGGTCATCCCCTGTAGTATATGTGCAGTCTCTGATCATCCCCTGTAATATGTGTGCGGTCTCTAGTCATCTCCTGTAGTATGTGTGCAGTCTCTGACCATCCCCTGTAGTATGTGTGCGGTCTCTGGTCATCTCCTGTAGTATGTCTGCAGTCTCTGGCCATCCCCTGTAGTATGTGTGCAGTCTCTAGTCATCTCCTGTAGTATGTGTGCAGTCTCTGATCATCTCCTGTAGTATGTGTGCGGTCTCTGATCATCTCCTGTAGTATGTGTGCAGTCTCTGACCATCCCCTGTAGTATGTGTGCGGTCTCTGGTCATCTCCTGTAGTATGTGTGCAGTCTCTGGTCATCCCCTGCAGTATGTGTGCAGTCTCTGGTCATCCCCTGTATATGTGTGCAGTCTCTGGTAATCTCCTGTAGTATGTGTGCAGTCTCTGGTCATCCCCTGCAGTATGTGTGCAGTCTCTGGTAATCTCATGTAGTATGTACGCAGTCTCTGGTCATCTCCTGTAGTATGTGTGCGGTCTCTGGTCATCTCCTGTAGTATGTGTGCAGTCTCTGAACATCCCCTGTAGTATGTGTGCAGTCTCTGGTCATCTCCTGTAGTATGTGTGCAGTCTCTGGTCATCCCCTGCAGTATGTGTGCAGTCTCTGGTCATCCCCTGTAGTATGTGTGCAGTCTCTGGTCATCCCCTGTAGTATGTGTGCAGTCTCTGGTAATCTCCTGTAGTATGTGTGCAGTCTCTGGTCATCTCCTGTAGTATGTGTGCAGTTTCTGACCATCCCCTGTAGTATGTGTGCGGTCTCTGGTCATCTCCTGTAGTATGTGTGCAGTCTCTGGTCATCTCCTGTAGTATGTGTGCAGTCTCTGGTAATCTCCTGTAGTATGTGTGCGGTCTCTGGTCATCTCCTGTAGTATGTGTGCAGTCTCTGGTCATCCCCTGTAGTATGTGTGCAGTCTCTGGTAATCTCCTGTAGTATGTGTGCAGTCTCTGAACATCTCCTGTAGTATGTGCACAGTCTCTTACCCTCCCCTGTAGTATGTGTATTAATGTGCTGCTTTACTTGCTCATATATTTGGGATTACCACTCACTGAGCAGTGGAGCAATGATGTGCAGTAACCTCTAGCAACCAATCAGTGAGCGATAATGTTGTGCTGTAACCTCTAGCAACCAGTGAGCGATAATGTTGTGCTGTAACCTCTAGCAACCAGTGAGTGATAATGATGTGCTGTAATCTAAAGCAACCACTCAGTGAGCAGTAATAATGTGCAGTAACCTCTAGCAACCAGTCAGTGAGTAGTAATGATATGCTGTAACCTCAGGCAACCAATTGCAATCGCTGCGTGATCTGCTGCAGCAAACTGATTTGGAGTCTACTGGCTATTTTTATGAATGTCTCAGAATGGGGAAGGGGGGGCAAGGAAATGTTTGCCCAGAGTCCAATCAATATTAAAGACTGCCCTGTGTGGAGGGACAGAGCATACATTTTCAGATGAGACATTCAGATGATGAATGTAGAGTCAGAAGTGCTCCCACTTATAGAAATACCCCCACTTTAAGAAAGAGCCCCCACACCAAGTGTGCCCCCCTTGGCAAGTGTGACAGACACCAAATAACTGGAGTCAAGTCCACCTACCCCACCTCTTACCTTTACTCCAGGTCTGTAGCAGCCATTACCCAACACATGTGTGATTGAGCCTTAAACAAATGTTGAGTTTCCTTTATGCAAAAACAGTCGTGAATGCTGAATACATGTTCTACAATGCATAATATCTCAGCACTGGAAATATGGAGAATAAACAGGTGCTACAATTTTAAAAATATTTTTAATAATTTTTCAAATGTAAGTAGACATTCCATTATTAGAGGACTGTATTTAAAAAAGTCAAGGGCAGAATGCAAAATGCATATTTCATTTTAAACATCCATTGAAAAGGCTTGTAATATATTACAGATATCCAAAAAGTTCGGTCCCGTCTGCACGGTTTACTTTGGTTCGAGGCCGACTATTGTTATTACCGGGTATCAAGCCTTAAAGGAAGTGTTCACTGATTATGGCGATGCTTTTCTGAATCGAGGAGCCATGCCCGTGTTTGATCGTCTCTTCAAGTTTGGAGGTGAGAAATATCACTTATCTTCTAATTAAATGTTAATGTTGTGCATTGGAGCTGACCCAGCAAAATAGCTACCTGCTATCAATGCAGAGGGAAAAAGATTAAAGTAAAGAACTAATGCATTGTTTTGTGAAGCCTTGTGATCTGCTATGATACCTGTTTTTATAGGGCTGCTAGCACTATTCACATTATCTTAGATGTGTGCAGAGTTTCAAGCTGATATACAGTATCTCACAAAAGTGAGTACACCCCTCGCATTTTTGTAAATATTTTATTCTATCTTTTCATGTGACAACACTGAAGAAATTACACTTTGCTACAATGTAAAGTAGTGAGTGTACAGCTTGCATAACAGTGTAAATTTGCTGCCCTCTCAAAATAACTCAACACACAGCCATTAATGTCTAAATCGCTGGCAACAAAAGCGAGTACACCCCTAAGTGAAAATGTCCAAATTTGGCCAAAAGTGTCAATATTTTGTATGGCCACCATTATTTTCCAGCACTGCCTTAACCCTCTTGGGGATGGAGTTCACCAGAGCTTCACAGGTTGCCACTGGAGTCCTCTTCCACTCCTCCATGACGACATCACAGAGCTGGTGGATGTTAGAGATATTGCGCTCCTCAACCTTACGTTTGAGGATGCCCCACAGATGCTCAATAGGGTTTAGGTCTGGAGACATGCTTGGCCAGTCCATCACCTTTACCCTCAGCATCTTTAGCAAGGCAGTGATCATCTTGGAGGTGTGTTTGGGGTCGTTATCATATTGGAATACTGCCCCGCGGCCCAGTCTCCGAAGGCAGGGGATCATGCTCTGCTTCAGTATGTCACAGTACATGTTGGCATTCATGGTTCCTTCAATGAACTGTAGCTCCCCAGTGCCGGCAGCACACATGCAGCCCCAGACCATTACACACCCACCACCATGTTTGACTGTAGGCAAGACACATTTGTCTTTGTACTCCTCACCAAATATGTTTATCTTGGTCTCATCAGACCACAGGACATGGTTCCAGTAATCCATGTCCTTAGTCTGCTTGTCTTCAGCAAAATGTTTGCAGTCTTTCTTGTGCATCATGTTTAGAAGAGGCTTCCTTCTGGGACGACAGCCATGCAGACCAATTTGATGCAGTGTGCAGCATATGGTCTGAGCACTGACAGGCTGAACCCCCCACCACTTCAACCTCTGCAGCAATGCTGGCAGCACTCATACGTCTATTTTCCAAAGACAACCTCTGGATATGACGCTGAGCACGTGCACACAACTTCTTTGGTCGACCATGGCGAGGTCTGTTCTGAGTGGAATCTGTCCTGTTAAACCGCTGTGTGGTCTTGGCCACCGTGCTGCAGCTCAGTTTCAGGGTCTTGGCAAACTTCTTATAGCCTAGGTCATCTTTATAAAGAGCAGCTATTCTTTTTTTCAGATGCTCAGAGAGTTCTTTGCCATGAGGTGCCATGTTGAACTTCCAGTGACCAGTATGAGAGAGTGAGAGTGATAAAACCAAATGTAACACACCTGCTCCCCATTCACACCTGAGACCTTGTAACACTAACGAGTCACATGACACCGGGGAGGGAAAATGGCTAATTGGGCTCAATTTGGACATTTTCATTTGGGGTATACTCACTTTTGTTGCCAGCAGTTTAGACATTAATGGCTGTGTGTTGAGTTATTTTGAGGGGACAGCAAATTTACACTGTTATACAAGCTGTACAGTCACTACTTTACATTGTAGCAAAGTGTCATTTCTTCAGTGTTGTCATATAAAAAGATATAATAAAAAATTTACAAAAATGTGAGGGGTTTTGTGAGATACTGTATATATATTGTTAGCAGAGACTATAGAGAACAAAATGGCGGTTGTTGCAATATTTTATGTTACACTGTATTTGCGCAGCAGTCTTTCAAATGCATTTTTTTTTGGAAAAATACACTTTAATGAATTAAAAAAAACTAAATAGTAAAGTTAGCCCATTTTTTTGTATAATGTGAAAGATGATGAGAATTGTGAGCGAATCATGATCTTTATGCTAAGCAACAAAATCACAATTATCGTTTTAGCCAGAATCGTGCAGCTCTACTGTGTGCTGTGAGGTGGAGGAGGGGAGATGAGGCAGCTGGAAATGCTTTAGAAGAGTCCTTCTATGTCCTTTGATAAAGCAATGTGTACCATCAACAATTACCACTCTTTATGTGCAGCTGGGCTCCAGTATTTCACGGTGACCGGAAACCCACCAGATCAATGAATAGTCACCGTGGGGGGGAAACACATGTAGGTAGGAAGTGGTTACAAAGAGGCAGCAGAAGATCAGCATCACTGGAATACTTCTATCGCCTTTTTTTTTCGTATTTTATTTAAAGTGTCACTAAGGCTTCATTTAGATGTGCAATTGGATGGTAAAAATGTGCAGTAGAGACATGTTTTTGCCACCCACCAACAGCCACCCTTAAGCTCCATTAGGCAGCAGATGAGGGCGTTTTATATGCCGCAGTCACCATACATTAGGCATAATAAGGAGTTTCCCCCATAACAGGTTTTTACTGTCACTCTTTCTGGTCAGCCTATAACCCAGATGTAAAGGTGTTACCTTGGAGTTATTGACTGGCTGCTCTGCTGTGAGTTAGGGTAAGGGGGGCGCCAATTACTTGCCTTACCCCGGGCGCTGACTACCCACACTACACTAAAGAAATTGGCTCCTAACTTTTTTAGCTGGCTCCTAGATTCAAAGCAAATTTGTCAAGCCATGGCTTAGCAGACTGCTTGCTCCTTCTATGGTCGTTTTCTGTATATTTACATTCAGCACACCTGATTGGCTTATAGTCATGCCCTTCCATTCCCATTCTGAGTTATTACACTGTACTGGGAATTACAAGAATATAAAGTTGTAGTAAACTTTGATTTTTATTTTGTACCTACAGTTAAGCCTATAATAAGGCTTATCTTTAGGTACAGTAAATATGTGCACATTTTAGGAGATATTTCAATGTATAGCAGCCGTTGACGTCATCGGTGCATGCGCACTGCACTCCCAGTGGATGCCACTCTCGAGTATGCTGTATACCGAAAAGAGTGCAGTGTCGCGACTGTGGCTCCTGTGCGCATGCGTGGGAGTGATGTCATCATGGCTCGGCCATTCCAGATGGAATTCCTGTCAATGTTAACAGTGCGCCGCTGGAGGGATACGTTTTATAGGTAAGTTTGTCAGAATGTGCTAGTATGTGGTGTGTACTAGCACATTATGACATGAGCCTACAGAGTGGTGTGTACTAGCACATTATGACATGAGCCTACAGAGGGACCTTTTTATTTTTCTGGCAACTTTACTATAGTTTTAAAGCAAAGTCAAATTCAGCTACTTAAAACGGAGTTCCAGACTCCTAGCCAACATTATGCTAACAAAATCATCAAGATCGTTGTAATTCACCAGAACCACAACGGAAAGTGATGCCCATATGCACATTCTAATTACTTATGTAGGGGTTGCTGGAAGTACTGTCACACTGCCCTCAATCACTCTTTTCCACACTTTTTTTTTCATTAGGGGATTTAACTTTAATGAGGTATAGGGTGCTTATGGGATGCCCAGCAGATCAAACAATTCTTCAACGGGACCATCTATATACACTCCTGTATATACACTTCTTCACTCCTCCAGCACAGCCTTGCTTGCAGTTAACTTTTCTTCCTCTCTCCTGCACAACACTTCTCAGGCTTAGCTAGCACGTGGTGAGGCCTGCCTCTGGCTCTGGCCAGGCCTTGGTGGAGCGCCCATTACAGGCAAGGGGTCGCTTACCCCTTTGGTGTAGCAAAAAGTACAAAGTATGCTAGCAGCCTTGCTGGACTACTGCTCCCAGTCATTCCCTCTTCAGGCCCTGCCAACCCTCTTGGCTGCAGCGACCCAACTCCACTGCCTGGTGACACCACAGTCCCAACTGGCTCTTGCACCCTACTCAGACTGTCTCTCTCCCTCTCCCCACTCTGCTTCGGTGTGCCTCTTCCAGCTTCCCTGGGTGTGAGTCACTCACCAACCTTGGTGGATCCCTCCTGGAGACATGCCCGGCAGCACCACTCCATTGCTCCCTCCTGCTCCCTGGTCAGGACTCCCCATGTGATGTACTGAGGGGTCTCTTTCACTCCCGCGCTTTCAGATCCAAGGTCACCCCCCCAGACTGGGGGCTCCCTCAAAGGTCTCTGCAACTAGTGCTCCATCTCCCAGTTCTTCCACCCGAACTCTCCTCCCTGGCTGGGCTGACCCCAGGTATTTAAGGAGACCTGCCCCCCTGCCAATCCATGTTGGGGATTGGTCAGGGCTCCCCAAACACCCCAGGCAGCTCCACCTCTCTTCCCCACCCTTTCTTCTAGAAGCAAAGAGGAAGTAACCAAGAGGTGTCACTGCCTGTGAGTCACCAACCACTCCCTAGGCCACTCCCCAGCCCAGGATCAAAACAATAGGGCATGACAAAATTTACCTCACCTACCAAAATCCTAACACCTAGCACCTACCTAAAAGTAGAGGGTGCTACACTTACCCCCCACCAAACTCCAGCTGGTTCCCAGCTGGGAAAATTTGCAAACACAAATGGTTCCTGGGCCCAGGAGCAATGGCATCCCATAAGATAAAGGGGAGGGGAAACGGGAACAAAATTGTATGGGGACTGTACAAATAAGTTAAGTACAAAAATAGACATCAAACTGAGAGCTATTTACACTTTTACAGTATAGATAAGGCACTCCTAGCAACAGGTCCATGCAGCTAACAATGTACAATATGGCCAGAGAATCTCTCCCCAGAGAGAGATACTCTGCTCGCAGAATGTCTTTTTCTTCCGTCGGCGGGGATGGAGAGCCATCCCATCCCAATGATCCTAAGAGAAGACATAAAACAAAAACAACCTAACCTAAAACCTAACTAAACACAACACAGGTAGTCTGGTGGGAGGGGGTTATGGTCCTGCCAGCAGAGTAACCAGAAATAACACATTACAGCACTTTCCTGTCTGTTTTGTCAGGAGGGGGTTATGGCCTGCTGACAGAAATAGGTGTCGGAAAAAGAAACACATAAATAACTGCAGGCAAATCTTCCTTGAATTCCTGGTGGGAAGGTCCCTTCAAACAGGTTCCTGAAGAAATGGATATGTTTTATGTTTTATTTTTAGAAACAGACCTCATCCCAGTGTCCTTTGCAATAGGAACAGTCCATCTATTGGGCACACGGGGTGGCAGGCTGGTTTGTCCCAGCAATCTCAGGAACAGGTTCACTCCGCTGCCCTCCAGCAGTCTGTGTGAATTGTCCTATGTGGCTGAACTCTCACAGTCCTCAAACATAGAACCTTGGGTCTGGTAGTCTCCTTCTTCCTCCCCCTATCCCGCACAGCAATGGAAAAGCTCTTTGTAGGCCAATCTGCCTTGACAATAATCACTTTGTCCCCATGAATAGCACACCCCAGGCTCCATTCCTTCTGCAGATCAATGAAGCTGTCCCAAGCGTCACTTTCTGGTCTGCGCAGGGGTTTGGGGACACGTAGATAGTCCCAAATCATGATGTTCCCCTATTCCTCGTGAGAGCTCTAAACCATGTCCATAGCTTGGGGAGGGATGTAAGGGAAATCCAGGCCTCACTCCAAGGCAACCCTCCTTTGTACCTCCCGCTGGAACCGGGAGAGCCTAAGCAACTCCCTAGCTTTTCCTCTCCCCGGCAAGATGTAGGTGTCAGGGGATCTGATCACCCATTGGCAGTAGGTGGGTACCCTGGTCTGATTGGTGGAGGGCCTGTTTATGAAGAGTTGGCTGCTCTGAGTGGGGGCTCTTACTGCATCCTCTGGGTCCAGCACCGACTGCCCCCAGTTCCTCTGATGGGGTCTCCAGGTTATAAGATCCTCCCGTTTCCCACTTCTCCTCATCTGAACTGTCCCCAAGAGATGACCACTCCACTAGGTGTTCTGTGGATCCAAATTCAGCCAGCAGTCTGGGTGACCCCCAGTCAATGGCCCTGCCCTCACATTCCCCTCACCGGAGAGTGCATCCCCCTCCAACACTAACTCCGGCTGAAGAGGGATAGCTATGGGCATGGATTCAGACGGCATTTCAGGGACCTCTAGCTCCTGCATAGCAGTAATTACAGTCGCTGAGTCCCTGAACAGGCCGTGAGCCATGACAGCCTAATTGCTTCCTATGTCCTCGCTCTTCACAGGGCAGTTGCTGGGCCACAAACTCCACTCCACCTTTTGGGGATGTCTTCTGGCCCGCTCTGGGCTTCCTGGGTGGTTAGAGGTGCAAAGTCCTGTGAACAGGTTCACACTATAGTAACGCGGTTCCTGCGGGATGGGTGCTCGCTGTAGCAGCGGTTCGCCGCAATGGCCGCACCGAACTCATGCACTCACTTCCGCAATCAGCACCTAGCTGTCAGGACACACCAGACAGGGCCGATCCATTCCATCGACTGTCCCCAGGGCAAAACCCCCGTAGTGCTCCAATTCGACACCAGGGTCCACCAGTATCCTCTCTGGCAGTTCAGACCTCCATGTCAGCGCAGGGAGCATACGATCACTATCCGCCTTCTTCTCTTGCCTCCTGGTGTCTGATGCTAGCAGGAGATGCTGGGTCTTTTCCTGGGTGTGGCACTTCCAGACAGGCTCGCGCTAGTTGGACTGATAAGCAGACCCCTCCTGAGACATGCTGCTGTAACCCCTTGTGTGAAGAACTGAAATTTGCAGGCATGTTATGACTAGCAGGACTTGCCCAGGCATGTTGCCCAGCACCGACTGTGCTCAAGCAACAGTAGGTAGATGGCTGCTGACTTCCCCCGGTGGTTGCCGGTGGCAACAGTAAATTCAGTAACCCCTGTCTTCATGAGGGGAACACTTTTAGCACAGACCCGCCCATAGGCACCCGCAGGCTTACATCGATCACCCCGGGCCACAGGAAACAGTTCAAAACAGGAGTTTGGAGCACACGTTTGTAATCCAGTGTGAAATGTCCAGCCTTTGCAGAGCGCTGGACTTATTTGTAATCTATGGGCGCGATCACCCGCTGTGGTTGCAACCAGTGACAGCACGTGTTACAAAGTCACTGAATTGCAGAGTTTGGTTCAAGTGTCCATCCCAGCACTAGTTGGAGCAACCGGGTAAGCAGGAGCAGCAATTGGCAACGGCTCCCACTGGTTACCATGGATAACCGCACTTGTAGAATGACATTGTATAGCAGTCAAAACACACAAATCCCTCCCCGAGTTCAATCCTTGCTAATAGTAGAAAAACAGTTCACTGGCTCAGTCCACTATGATTGCTAGGTGTAACAACTGGCACGTTTCTGTGCACAGGTGAATCCCAGACGAGCCCCCAAAAGTAGCCATGCTCCCTTAGGGGTTGCTGGAAGTAGTGGTTCACCTGTCACACTGCCCTTAATCACTATTTTCCACACATCCGGAGTCAGGAAGAACAGGCCGGTGCTTTTGTTTTTTGCTTTTTTTTATTAGGGGATTGGATGGGGTATAGGCTGCTTATGAGATGCCCAGCAGATCAAACAATTCTTCAACAGGACCACCTTTAAACACTCCTGTTTATACACTTCTTCACTCCTCCAGCACAATCTTGCTTGCGTTTAACCTTTCTTCCTCTCTCCTGCACAACACTTTTCAGGCTTAGCTAGTACATGGTGAGGCCTGCCTCTGGCTCTGGCCAGGCCTTGGTGGACCGCCCATTACAGGCAAGGGGTCGCAGACCACTTTGGTGTAGCAAAAAGTACAAAGTGTGTTAGCAGCCTTGGTGGACTACTACTCCCAGTCAGTCCCTCTTTAGGCCCTGCCAACCCTCCTGGCTGCAGCGACCCAACTCCACTGCCCAGTGACACCTGTCAGGGAAGATGAAGAGCCCGTGTATCTGTGAGAAGGGATACAGTGCGCAGGCGCATGCACAAACGAACGACCGGTACGAGCGTTCGTGCGCACGCGCGACCAGGAGGCATGCGTTCCCATTCGTAACCCTTCTTGGCGCCAAAGAGACTATTTAAACCGATGTCAGGAACTGGTGTGACCAGAAATGTGTGAACTGCTCAGAGAATACCAGGCACAACATAAAGGGAATAAAGTGATTTATTAAGGATATAAGTAAAATGGTGATCCAAACGCACATCTAATATAATAAGCAGTGTAAACAACCACAGAAACAGAAATAGTGAAAACTGCTAAAACAGGTATAGGGAAATGTCCAAACCATAAATGTAGCCATGCCAGGGTCATGCACGGGAGATCAATCAAAGGGGGTAGGGAGCAAGATAAGGCAGAAACCAGGAACAGATGACAGGAAAGCCGGTGAGACAGGATCAGACTGCAGACAGGGGTCCAGGAGCAGATTCAGAGTTCAGAATACAGGGTTCAGGATTCCAGATACGGGATTCGGGATTCCAGATACAGTATTCAGGATGGCAGATACCGGATTCAGGATTCCAGAAACAGCATTCAGGATTACAGATACAGGGTTCAGGATTCGGGATACAGAGGCACATGGAGGACAAACACCAAGGCACTAAGCATATGGTAAACAGGATTTAAATATCCTTCCTGTAACAAGGTAACTCATGAGCCTCTGATTACTGGGAGACATCCGCTGATGGACACTGGAACTGCAGCCCATGGATCCTCGAGTCACAGCGCCATCCGCTGGAGGAACTATTCCTAAAAACTGAACAGTGACATGGGATTAATGCCGTTTAGTCTTCCACGTTCCTGTGATTCCTGCTATTCGTTTTCCTGCTGAACCTGTTCCTTTGATCTACTGGCTTGATCTTGACATTGCTGCTTATCCCCCTGCCTTGACCCCCGGCTATTCCTGACGATTCTCCTGCCTGCTCCTTGGTACCTAGCTGCCAGCCCGTTGCCGACCAGGCCTGTGTCCAACCATTCTTCTGTCTGCTCCTCGGTTCCTGATCTGCCTGACTGCTATCTGACCCTGTCTGCCCCTGGACTTTTCATCCAGCATCACCTGCTCTTCCAAGCCAGACGGGGCTTCCATCACCTGTTTCCCAGAGTTCCTCCACTGCTCCATCAAGCTGCATCTTCAGCCCTGCCTGTGACCACCGCACCTGTGTTGCTGGCAAGCACTTGTGCCATTCTGCACTCTTGAGCTTCCTGTTCACTATATCAGGAGTTCCTGAGTCAGGATTGTAAGAGAGGCTATCCTCTGCATCTGAAGACTCCACCACCAGGTACGTGACACACCACAGTCCCAACTGGCTCTTGCACCCTTCTTAGACTGTCTCTCTCTATCCTCAATCTGCTCCGGTGTGCCTCTTCCAGCTTTCCTGGGTGTGTGTTACTCACCGACCTTGGTGGATCCCTCCAGGAGACATACCTGGCAGCACCACTTCATTGCTGTCTCCTGCTCCCTGGTCAGGACTCCCCATGGGATGTACTGAAGGGTTCCTTCCACTCCAGAGCTTTCAGAAGCAAGGCCACCCCCCTAGACTGGGGGCTTCCTCAAATGTCTCCGCCACTAGTGCTTCATCTCCCAGTTCTTCCACCCAAACTCTCCTCCCTGGCCGGGCTGACCCCAGGTATTTAAGGAGGCCTGCCCCCCTGCCAATCCAAGTTGGGGATTGGTCAGGGCTCCCCAAACACCCCAGGCAGCTCCACCTCTCTTCCCCACCCTTTCTTCTAGAACCCTCTAGAAGCAAAGAGGAAGTTACCAAGAGGTGTCACTACCTGTGAGTCACCAACCACTCCTTAGGCCACTCCCCAGCCCAGAATCAAAACAATCAGGCCTGACTTTAAGTCAGGCCTGACTAAATTTACCTCACCTACCAAAATCGTAATACCTAGCACCTACCAAAAAGTAGAGGGCTTTACACTTGCAACCCGATTAGTTGACTTTTCTCTCCCTTATTTTGGCTGAAGCCATCCTGGTTTCGTTTCCGGCTGCGCAGTTGCGAAATCTCACAATAATACGAGATGCCTGAAGACTTCTGGGATTGATTACATAGATATAGAGTCAACAGGCTAGGCTACTGACGTAGTCGCCTAGGCGGCCGTGACTGGTAGTCAAGGGGAAGACTAAAAAAAGGTACTTGCTTTAGAAATTTCAAGATGTAACTATCCAAACATTTCAGCACTATGGGTGGACATTACAATGAGGGCAATAATTAAAAATGATTGGAACTCCACTTTAACCACTTGCTTACTTGGCCCCTAAAACCCCCCTCCTGCCCGGACCAATTTTCAGTTTTCAGCTCTTTGAATGAAAATTGCGCGGTCGTGCGACATTGTACCCAAACAAGATTGGCGTCCGTTTTTTCCCACAAATAGAGCTTTCTTTTGGTGGTATTATTTTTTGCGCTATAAACAAAGAGCGACTTTTTTTTTTACTTTTTGCTATAATAAATATTCAAAAATAAAAAATAAAAAAACAAATGTATTCATCAGTTTAGACCAACATATATTCTTCTACATATTTTTTGGTAAAAAAAAATCGCAATCGGCGTATATTGATTGGGTTGCGCAAAAGTTATAGCGGGGATGAGGCTAACAGGGGCATAATAGATCTAACTGATCCCGATCACAGGGTTCAGTAGATCTGTCGTGCCCCCCTCACAGAACGGGAAACCGCCGTGTTTACATCGGCGGTTCCCCGTTCTGGCTCTCTGTGACCAGACCATGGGTCTCCGGCGGACATCGAGTCCGCCCGACCCGCGGGCACACTCACGCGCGAGAGCGCGCCTGGCACGAGCCAAAGGGCAGGACGTCTATTGACGGCCTCCCGGCAATTTAGATCTGCGCTGTAGCCGTCAATCGGCTATGGCGCGGATACGAAGAGGTTAAAGTGATATTAAAGCCTCATTTTTAAAAAAAATAACAAACATGTTATACTTACCTGCTCTGTGTAATGGCTTTGCACAGAGCAGCCCCTATCCTTCTCTTCTCGGGTCCCTCTTCGGTGCTGCTGTCCCCTTCTTCCTGCCGAGTGCAGCTTGCTATGGGGGAATCAGAGCCGAGCTGCAACTCTGTGTGTCCATTCAGATACGGAGCTGCTGTTCGGCCCCATCCCCTCTCTCTCCTCATTGGCTCACTGACTTTGATTGACAGCAACTGCAGCCAATGGTGTCTGCTGCTGTCTCTCAGCCAATCAGGAGGGAGAATCCTGGACAGCCGAGACACTCGTGCACATCGCTGGATCGAGATGGGGCACAAGTAAGTATTAGGGGGGCTGCTGTACACAGAAGATTTTTTTATTTTAAAGCATAGAATCCATTAGAATAAAAAAACACCTCCTGACTTTAGAACCACTTTAACCACTTACGGACCAGAAGGATTTACCCTGTTCCTGACCAGGCCAATTTTTGCGATACAGCACTGTGTCGCATTAACTGATAATTTCGCAGTCTGACACAGTTACTTTCTGCTATAAAACATTTACAAAAAAAAATTGTAAAAACCTAATTTCTTCATCAGTTTAGGCCAATATGTATTCTTCTATATATTTTTGGTATAAAAGATTGCAATAAGCGTATATTGATTGGTTTGTGCAAAAGTTATGGCGTCTACAAAATAGGGGATAGGTTTATGGCATTTTTTTTATTTTTATTTTTTCTAGTGATTGTTAGCGGGACTGCGACATTGCGGTGGACAGATCGGACACCTAACGGACACTTTTGACACTTTTTTTGGACCAGTGACATTTATACAACGATCAGTGCTATAAAAATACACTGATTACTGTATAAATGACACAGGGAAGGGGTTAACACCAGGGGCAATCAAAGGGTTAAATGTGTTCCCTGGGAGGTGTTTCTAACTGTATGGGGGACTGTGTGACTGAAGAAACACACAAATCCGTCTTCCTGCTTGGCAGAAAGACAGGATCTGTGTGTCATTCCCTGACGGAACAGAGATCTGCCTTGTTTACACAGGCAAATCCCCATTCTGTCACTGCGGGGAACGATCTGGAATATGCAAACTGCAGCCTGCATAGGTGTGAATCAGGCCTAAATGGGAATATGTCAAGCTAGAGACATAGCAACTGCCATTGCTAACCATTTTTTTTCTATTTAAAGTGGTAGTCAATGTTAAGAGAAAAAACAAATCTCCCTGCAAGGTAAAGGCATAATGTGCTAGTATGCATTGCATACACTGCACTAGCACATTATGAAAGACATACCTTGAAACAAAGCCCTCCAGCGGCATGCTATCACCGCTACAGAGGCTTCCATCTTTTCCTGGTCTTCCTTCTGGGTTTGTGCGCTGTGGCCGCATGAATGGCTGAGCCATGATGACATCACTCCAGCGCATGCGCACAGGAGTCAGGGCCATGGCAGAGAGCTCTGAAGGAATGACGTGGGTATACTGTTCCTTCAGAGTGCATGCACCAGTGACGTCATCAGCTGCTGCTCACTAGAATATCTCCTAACTGGTGCACGTTTAAGAGATATTCATTTAACCTAAATTTAAGCTTTATTATAAGGTAAAAATAAAGAAACAGAGTTTACTACCACTTTAAACCACAGGCTATATGACTGCCATTCATAGGTGTGCGTAGCATATTGCATTAGGGTGTGCACCCTAAGGCTCGAACGTGTGTGTGTGTTTCTACAGTATTTCACAAAAGTGAGCGCACCTCTCATTTTTGTAAATATTTTATTACATCTTTTCCTGTGACAACACTGAATAAATGACACTTGGCTACAATGTAAAGTAGTGAGAGTACAGCTTGTATAACAGTGTAAATTTGCTGCCCCCTCAAAATAACTCAACACACAGCCATTAATGTCTAAACCGCTGGCAACAAAAGTGAGTACACCCCTAAGTGAAAATGTCCAAATTGGGACCAAAGTGTTAATATTTTGTGTGGCCACCATCAGGGCTGGCCCAACACATTGTGCTGCCTGGGTCCAAAATGAAATGCTGCCCCCCCACCCCACCAAAAGCCCCCCACATCCATTATTTTCTATCATGATAGTTAAAACTAAAATTAAATTTATCAGGAAGTCAGATTTGCATGCAACAGCATCTTGTCTATATGCAATATTATATGACATACCATTATGTTCAATTCCAAGGGGCCTTTAAGGCAGCAGTATATTGACTCTCCACGTTACTCTCCACG
>BLSH010333605.1:598381-608508 GCA_018402905.1 Glandirana rugosa | reverse complement strand
CACCCCTTCAACCTCTGCAGCAATGCTGGTAATACTCATACATCTATTTCCCAAAGACAACCTCTGGATATGATGCTGAGCATGTGCACTCAACTTCTTTGGTCGACCATGGTGAGGCCTGTTCTGAGAGGAACCTGTCCTGTTAAACCGCTGTATGGTCTTGGCCACTGTGCTGCAGCTCAGTTTCAGGGTCTTGACAAACTGCTTATAGCCTAGGCCATCTTTTTTTCAGATCCTCAGAGAGTTCTTTGCCATGAGGTGCCATGTTGAACTTCCAGTGAGCAGTATGACAGAGTGAGAGCGATAACACCAAATTTAACACACCTGCTCCCCATTCACACCTGAGACTTTTGTAACACTAATGAGTCACATGACACCGGGGAAGGAAAATGGCTAATTGGGCCCAATTTGGACATTTTCAATTTGGGGTGTACTCACTTTTGTTGCCAGTGGTTTAGACATTAATGGCTGTGTGTTAAGTTATTTTGAGAGGAGAACAAATTTACACTGTTATACAAGCTGTACACTCACTACTTTACATTGTAGCAAAGTGTCATTTCTTCAGTGTTGTCATATAAAAAGATATAATAAACAATTTACAAAAATGTGAGGGGTGTAATCACTTTTGTGAGATACTGTACATATATATGACTCTACTAAAGAGATCTCCTTGCTGGCACAGTGAAAGAGAAGTGTGCAAACATTTCTTTTATGGCAGAGCCAGTAAGAGGGAGGTTTTTCCCGTCTTCCTGCCAGCATACAGAGATTGATAATGCTAATGAGCATGGGGTGATTAGGATGTGCCCAGGCACATCTGGCTCACCCTGTGCTCATGCCTTTGCTGTCTTGTGTGTATCTATCCTCAGTATCTAGTGGAGCAGCATGCAGTCTGTGAAGTCTGGATTGTCTAAACACATGGTCTTGCAGACTTGTTGGAGGTCACTGACCTGCTAATAGTAAGTGAAGCCAGGATCAGGAAGCTTGCATCTTTAAAAAACAATTTACATCAGGAGCTTTCATAATAGAAGTGAGCTAACTAGACATATGCACTGCCGAAAAATTTGTTAATTTTTGTATTCTTTACTTTTGTTTTTTTCCTCGTGGGGCATTCATTATGATCGAAATTCGTTATTTCAAATAAATTCGTAACTTCGGAAAAATTCTCATTCATTATGTTCCATTCAATTAAATGCGGTAATCGTTATTTCGATAGATCAGAAAGATCCAAAATTAGAAATTCTAAAATTCGGAAATTCGGACATTTGAAAATTCGAAAATCTGAAAATTTGAAAATCCGAAAATAAGAACAAAAATCCAAAAATTCAAAATAATAACTAACTAACTAATAATAAATAAATAACTATTAAATTATAGGTAGGTATTGGAATTTCCTTTCAAACCTGGATGCTGAACGTAACGTATATGAATTTATGCAAAGCTACGAATTAGCCAAAATAATGAATGCCACATCTAAACAAATGTAACGTAACAAATTAATAATAATAAATAATAATAATAAAAAGTTATTATTATTAATAATAATAATAATAGTTATTATTAATTTATTATGCTCCATTCGTTTAGATGCGGCATCGTTATTTCGGATAAATTCGTATTCGTTACATTCACTAATAGCCAAATTTGAAAGAAAATTCCCATACCTATAAATTAATAGTTAGTAATAGTTATTATTATCAGTTAGTTATTATATCGGAGTTTTCAAATTTTCAGGTTTTCAAATTTTTTTGGATTTTTCGTTCTTTTGAATTTTTGGATTTTCATTCTTTATTTTGGATTTTCAAATTTTTGAATTCTCAAATTTCAGAATTTCTGGAAATAAATTTTAAACAGGTTTTTGTTAATTTGAATATTTCTGAATCTGTCAAATTTCATTGAAAAACGAATTAGGAACGAAACGAATTGCACATGTCTACTATGAACCTGGAACCATCATCCAGCCAGTGAATCATGAAAAGCCTGAACTCTCATCCTGTGTTCTAGCTCAAGGTCAGAAACTATGTAGCTGTGATGTCACGCTCAGGATGACAGCCTTTAAAGCGGGGGTCAGCAACCTGTAGATCGCGATCTACCAGTAGATCGTGGAAAAGTGACTGGTAGATTGCAGTCTAGTTGCCAAATGCAACTAGGGCTCGTTCACAAGTGCAGAAGACACTGCTGTTCCTTTGGAAAGCGACCAGAGAGTGTTTGACAAGTGGTGAGGAGGCGATATGTTGCCTCCGCATCACCTGATTTAAACCCATGATTGCCATGCAATGCTCGCAATTGCGACATGGTAGTACAGCATGTAGACGTATAAATCAGGTGTGAGGAGGCAACACTGTGCCCGATGATCTTCAACTTCTCCCATATTGTTCAAGTAGATCTTCATCTCTTGAAGGTTGCCTACCCCTGCTTTAAAGTGAGCCTGTGCAAAGCAACAGGGTCACTTACCCTTTCATTGTAGCTTATCCTCACCTGTCCGTCCATCTGTCCTTTGCCAATCTTACTGCTCTACTATCACTTCAATGAATCAATACTGAGGGTGTGCTTGGTAATTTTTCAGGTCTAAACACTGTCTTATGCGGGTTGGGATAGAGTCCTTAGCCATGTGTAAGCTCCAACCACAGAGACTTGGAGCTTCATCTGGATGGGGCCACGAGAGGACAATTAGTTCTGTCGCCCTAATCCTGAGGGCACCACTACCTAAATACAACAATCCAATAACACCAAGCTCCAGATCCCTCGCGGCATATCATTCTTCTTTATTTAGTCATAAATTCCAGAGTCTAAAAACAATAAAACACATTCAGGTGGTGAACTTTTGTCATGCAAAGTGCAGACTTTCTCATGGAACTTGGATCTGCTATTACCTAGCAATTCAATAACTTGCAACAACTATGCAAGACTGGGGTGGTTTTGGTGTCCAAGACTTTGCCTACTGCATGCTGATTCCATGTAAATACCTCACTAAGACCTGAAGATGAAATTGGGATAACATCCATGGAGCATAGAGTGACTTTGCTGGGCTGCAATACCCTTGCAAGGGGCCAAGGACTGCATTTGTGCAAAACAGCACGCATTGGAAAACAATGAGTAGCTGAAGCTGGACTTTGACAGCTCCAAGTTCTTTCTTTGAAGGTAGAAGAAAACCTCTCAGAATGTTGAAAAAAGATCCTCAATTCAATCAGTGTAAAGTATTTTATTATTTTAATAAAAAAAACATGAAAATGGCAAAACGGACATTATCTTCCTGTACAAATATATAGTACTTTTAGAAAATGTTGTAATACAAAAGACATACAAAAAATACTGACAATAGAAATAAAATTATAATTAAAAAACATAATTGTTATTAGTCTACCACAATTGTAAGTACATAATATATTGTGATATAATCCTGCTGACTAATCTGTGGTTGGAAAGAAAAGTAATAATAAAGAGAATAATGCTGTTTTTAGGATAGTGCAAGATAACGTCTTTCCATGGTATGCTTAATAAGGAATGAAAAGCAGATGTCATTATTCTTGCAACTGTCAGGGACAGGGGAATCTGATTAATCAGTAGCTATATTCAAGTATTCATGTAAGTGTCCCTGAGGAAAAAAAGGTGAGTATATACAGTATGTTGTCTTTTAATAACAGAGTAAAGGGCAATGGTGTAGTCTTGGATACTCCAACATCTAGGTCTACCTCTATCCAAATAACAGGCTGTACATCAAAGGTGTTCAACTCCAGCCAAGGTTTATTGCAATGACAGCACACCAATCATTTCCACCCAAAGCAATGCCCCCAACAGTCTCATGGTTAGGGTTAGGATCCCCATGATTAAGACCTGTTGTTGGTGAAACATGTTGGGGGCATGGCTTTGGGTGGGAGTGAGTAGTATACTGTCATTGCAACAATCCTTAGCTGGAGTTCGTTGACTTCGGTGTGCAGCCTGCTATTTGGATGGTGGGTTACAATGGGGCAAGAGAGGGGCTTTGAGGAGGATACAGGCTGGCCTGTGAGGGGTAAAACTGTTTGGTTTCAACTTAGTCTACTCTCCACCTGACATAATTCAGAATCTGTCTCATTCCACTTGGGAGTTTTGGGTGTTCCTGCCCACCTTTATATGTTTTAGCTCCTCCTTAGATTTTCTGTAATACAAAATAAGTAAGAATTCCAGAGAGTAGGAACCCCAAATAATGGCCACAACAGGTGTGCAGGGCCTGAAGGGCAATGGTTTACATGCTTTGGATACTCCAACTTCTAGATCTAGTGGCTATAACTCCAAATCAGTTCCTGTTCACCTGGGAGTTTTGGGTGTTCCTGCCTACCTTTCTTTGTTCTGGCATCACCTTATGTTCTTTCTAATATACTGTAAAATAAATACAAGTTATAGCATCAGAGTGGAAACCCCTCATATTGGCCACGGCAAGTATACAGAGCCTGGACCTCAAAAACAGAGATCTCATCAAAAGTGTCTTCGAGAGATATAAGAAATTGTCTGATGGTTTTAATTTTCCAATAACTATCAAACACTGAAATACCAATTTTGGGTAAAAAGAGCCTAATGACCCATTATTGTATGAAAGCATGTATACAAAATATGTTTGTAAATATAGGTTGGTGCTTCATTTTCCTTATATATGATGTGGGTGGCATGCTCAAATCACATAGGGCACTGTTAGGCAGGCCATACATGGTTCGATTCTCGGCATCTCAGCAGGAAAGAAATTTGCTCCGTTTGTGGCCGGCCTTACTTCCCAGCAGTGTTGCCAACTGCCAGTAAATTTACTGACAGTTTGTAAAAATCAGTGATTTTTACAATTGTCTATAAATATCAGGTTCTGATAATTTGTCGTGCTATGCTGAATTTTTAGGTGTAAACCGGGCAAACTACTCGATATGGGTATTGTCAGTGTTTCCATGTTGTGTTTAAATATCAATTGTCTTAGTTTTTAATAGGAGTTCAGTTATTTTTCAGGTTGCCAGTAAAAAATGTGCTCCGCCAGTAAATTTTCCATGTTTTGCCAGTAAAAAACGCTGCGGGAGGTTGGCAACACTGCTTCCCAGCCACTGCATGTATTTTACACTTGCGGTTGTGTACAATACTTTCTCCTTCACAACAGGATGTATGAACCAGTGAGAGGAATTACAGTGTGCTATGGGGGAACGAATACTGAAATCATCAGTCCAAAACTGGCAGTTTTTTTGACACATGGACCTCTGGAAAGGTAGTATATAACCTCCTATTTTAAAGGTAGACTGTTGAGCAAAAACAACCCTGTGGTGGCAGGGTCACTTTACATTAAAAAGGAAATTGTACATTAAGATTATAACGTGCTCCATATTAAAACATAACATTTCTCAATAGTGTGAGGATATTTTCAACATACTGGAGAATCTAAAAATCGCTTCAACCTTGCCAGGACACCCCTACACTGCCAGACACATTGAAAATAATGTTCAAGTTTGCTGCATGGCTTGTGTAGCCGGTACAGCTGCCCTTACAGAACATCACTACCCATTGTGTTACTAAATTGGACTAAGAGTGATAACAGTAAGAGACAGCTGCTGGAGGAGTGAAAAACACAGAGTAGATGCTACAGATGCAGAATAGATGCTACAGACCATTCAAGTGTACCTATTATTCATGCATAGTTGTGGAGACCATTATGTGTCCTGGATCAATAAAGCAGGCAACACAGTTGAATTCCCCTATGAACTGTCAACATCACAGTGATGTCACAAGCTTCTAATCAAGTCTAAGTGTTCAATGTCCAAAAGGGTTCTCTCTGCAACCCATTGGCAAACTTTACTGTTTAGATTTGAAGACATTATATTTAGGTGCCCTAAAGAAAAAATATTTGAGGACTTACAGAAAACCTCCAGTCTAGGAAGAAATTTTAATTTACGTAATAGTAGGCTAACATGTTTTTCTTTTTTTATTGTGAGTTTTTTGTGGTTGGGTGGGTGTTTGAGACAGTTGACAAAAGTTGATGGAACATTCATTTTTCAATGTTATGGAATATGGAAATTTAAATACTTTCTTAGCATTTTTCTTTTAGTTCTTTTAGGTCTTTGGTGCATACAACGTCATTGTGTTGAATTTTTGTTATCATAGATTATATATAAATAGTGCACATACTGTATATATAGATGATTATACAGACAAGATTATATTTTATTTTTACATAGAGTTTTCAATTTAGGCAAAAAATCTGGTTTAGCATTTAAATACCAGCCCCATCCCTTAACCAGCTAATGACCCTCACTCCACATTTCACAGTCTTTGTTCCAAGATACAGCTACTAGTGAAGTTAACAATTAAAACTCTAAACTAACTAAAACGAAATCTCTAACTCTAAAAAAGTTATTGTCTGAACTTAGATGGCGGGCATTATATTTACATTATAATGGTTTGTTTAAGCAATCATTGCAGGCTAAGTAGGGGCTGACTTCAGTATTAGTGGCAGGAAGTCAGCATTGGGAAAGATCTTGGTTTTTAGGAATTCTTTTAAGCTTTCAGATTTTGGAGGCTTCCAAAATGTGGAAGCTTTCAGTTTGGTCAATTGCATAGTCTTGTATAGACACAATTTTTTTAAAATTGCATTATGTTTAACAAAGCAAAAATTAGCCCATATCACACATGACCTTCCTTGTTTAGGCACAGATTTTCAACCTTTCTAAAAGATAGAATTTGTTAAATGGTTGTGGTTTTTGCTTGGGTTGCTTTGTTTCTAGACAGGGTTCATGCAAATAAATTGCATACATTTCTCAAATTAGAAGTTTTAACGGAGACATTTAGTCGTTTTAATGATTTTTATATAAACATGTTAAACCTTAAAATCCTTACTGTTTTAAAAAATCTTGTATAAATTGTAATTATACATGTACAAAGAGGCGGACATATTTGCTCATTCCATACACAGCATCTGCTTATTGCTTTTCAGTGCTGGCACAATGATTGTACTTGTACTGCTTTTTCTAACAATAGCTGCCCGACTCATTTAAAACAATACAATACTTGCATGGCTGATATCTAAGTAGTTGTTAAGGAAACTTGCAGTGGTCATATTATCTGCTTGTAGGGGCTAAACTACAGCTGGTGGTGATGGTAGGGCAAGCAAAAAAAAAAAAAAAAAGTAAAAGTGTGAAATGCCAACTAAATAATGCTTTTGGGCAGTATTTTTTCTTTTTAAAGTATAAAAATCAGTACAGGTACAGTGTATTATTTGTTACAAATATTGTGTTCAAAGAATCTGACAAACATTCAAAGTATCTCTAACTGGGTGACACTTATTTGCTAAAGCATGATGCATTATAAGCAATTGCCAATATACATATTTTTTTCATCTTCGGTGCATCTCATTGCTGCTGATCTCCTCCATCCGCTTTTAGTCAGTTCCTGTCTAGATGCACTCCAGCATTGGCTGGACATCGTTGCTCTAGACCGGCTTCCTGATAGTGACTATTGTGTACAATCTGCACAATGTGTGCTGCTGGTACAGCTATGCAGTCTCCACCAGGGGGCACGGGATAGGTTATCAATGAAGAAGTCTGATTGGGAGACAGCTGTCTCCCCATAACGGGAAGTGCCTGAAAAAAGACATTCATGGCAGAATCATCAGGTATTATTTCATTGAAAGCTGCAGATTTAAAAAGATTGAAGATGTCTTTTGAAATTACCTTAAAATGTTAAAACTTATGTGAGAATTTAGTGTTTGGGTGTAGATCTAATTTACGTAATTTAGGTCTAGAGCTTAAGCAGTATTAAGTTTGGTCAATGAATTTATGCAACACAGCAAATGGTAATATAGTCTTTAACAATATTTAAAAAAACTTTAGAAAACAGGGACTATTACAAGGTATCAGATGAATACAGAAATTCTGAAAAGTATTAATTTCTTTTATGGGGGACTGTGAAGAGCTAGGTTATCTGTGCAAACCCACAGGGACCAATCAGATCTCAGTTTATTGCAGTCGGATCTAACAAGAATAGATTTGTGTACTGGCTCTTTGACGCATTCAAAAAGCAGATAGGGTTTCAAAGTGAGTTGTGTTAATAAGGAAACTCTTCAAGATGTTCCAGCCCATACAGATCAGCCAGCATCTTAAATCTGGGACCCCATTCATTTAATACGTCATAGTCAATTTCAGAATCTGAAGATCCAGACTCTAGAGAGCTGAGAGACTCTACAATGGATTCTGACCCTTCATAGCCAAATATATGGAGAGTGTCATATGGTAGCTCTTCGCCATCATTGTCTGCTTCGTCTTTCTTTGCCTCGACCATCGAGAACATATCACCAGTTCTGGTTGGTTTCTGGACGTGAGCATATAGGGTGGGACCAGGATCCATCTCATACCTAGGCATCACCACATTTCTTCGTACTGAGTTGAGTACAGAGACATCGTAGCTGTTGGTGTCCATCTCTCCACCGCCTTCCTCATCGTAGGTGACCAACTGCTCGTGTATCTCTGCAGGGTTCTTTCCCAAAATAAGGGGGCTCTTGCTCTGCATTCTTCTTACAAATAGCACTGCCAGGATCACTGCTAGATGAAGGATAAGATAACAGTAAAGATGTAAACTTTTCTTTGGAACACATAAATAATTTGGTTCTAGAACAGTTGTGCATCTTGGAACAACTCCATGTACGTTGCAGAGTATTTTAGTGTTGTTTAACAAAACATAACCCCTTACAAGGTACCAAAATATTGGCACTGCAGGATTCTGATGCCGATTAACCACTTCAGCAGGATTTACCCCCGTAATGACCAGAGCATTTTTTACAATTTGGCACTGTGCTGCTTTAACTGGTAATTGCGCGGTCATGCAATGCTGTAACCAAACAAAAATTACTTTTTTCCCCACAAATAAAGCTGTCTTTTGGTGGTATTTGATCACCTGTTTTTTATTTTTTGCGATATAAATGAAAAAAGACCGAAAATTTTGAAAAAAAAAAGATATTTTCTACTTTTTGTTATAAAAAATACAATAAACTCAAATTTAGGCATACATCTAGGCCGAAAGCATTCAGCCACATGTCTGTAAAAACAAAAAAAGTAAAAAATAGTAAAAAAAAAAAGCATATATTTATTGGCTTGCGCAAAAGCTATAGCGTCTACAAACTAGGGTACATTTTATGGAATTTACGCAGATTTTAGTTTATGACTGCCTATCTCATTTCCTGAGGTGCTATAATGGAAGGGCAATACAACCCCCCCCCCCCCAATGACCTCATTTTGGAAAGAAGACACCCAAAGGAATTTGCTGAGAGGCATGTTGAGCCCATTGAATATTTTATTTTTTGTCACAAGTGATTGAAAAATGACAAAAAAAAAGTTGTCACTGAAATGATATATTGCTCACACATGCCATGGGTATATGTGAAATTACACCCCAAAATACATTCTGCTACTTCTCCCGAGTACGGGGATACCACATGTGTGAGACTTTTTGGCAGTCTAGCTGCGTACAGGACCCCGAAAACCAAGCACCGCATTCAGGCTTTCTAAGGGCGTAAATTTTTTATTTCACTGCTCACTACCTATCACAGTTTCGGAGGCCATTAAATGCCCAGATAGATTAAATCCCCCGACAATGACCCAATTTTGGAAAGTAGACACCCCAAGCTATTTGCTGAGAGGCATGTTGAGTCCATGGAATATTTTATATTTTGTCATAAGTTTCGGGAAAATGACCAAATTTTTTTTTTTACAAAGTTGTCACTAAATGATATATTGCTCAAACATGCCATGGGTTTATGTGAAATTACACACCAAAATACATTCTGCCCCCAGTAAACCCCCCCCCCCCCAACACGATAGACCCGTAAAGTACCACAGGTTTTGACACTATCCTCACTTTAGTTTTTAAATGTGGGAATCTTTCGGACTTCGGCCAAGAACCAAAAGCCCCAGGACATGTATCGATCTGACGGTTTTTCAGAGTGTGTACACCATAGGGGTATGAGTCCTCTTCGTCGTCTTACATAAAACCACACATTAAAGTGTATTTGGGTACCGTACAAACTCGTTATATAGTAAATCACTGTTGAAACATTTTTTTTTTTAAACCAGTAAAAGGGCTTTGAATACTGTTTTATATTTTATAAGGTACCTGAGTTGTACGGAGAGTCGTTT
>BLSH010333605.1:559816-579883 GCA_018402905.1 Glandirana rugosa | reverse complement strand
GATGGATGGGTGAGCATGGATGGATGGCTGGGTGAGCACGGCTGGGTGGGTGAGCATGGATGGGCGAGCATGGATGGATGGATGGGTGAGTGCGCACGGCTGGGTGGGTGAGCATGGATGGATGGATGGATGGGTGAGCACGGCTGGGTGGGTGAGCACAGATAGATGGGTGGGTGAGCATGGATGGATGGCTGGGTGAGCATGGATGGATGGATGGGTGAGCAGGGATGGATGGATGGGTGAGCAGGGATGGATGGATGGATGGGGGAGCACGGATGGATGGATGGTTGAGCACGGCTGGGTAGGTGAGCATGGATGGATGGATGGATGAGCACGGCTGGGTGGATGAGCATGCATGGCACAGCGGCCATTCACCCCGATCCGTGATCAGTCGGGTCCCCCGGACCCGACGGTCACGGATGTTCCCGTGTGCGCGCCCCAGGGGGCGCACGGGAACCGCGATTCTGGGAGGACGTCAATAGACGTCCTCCCAGAATTAAGCAACCGCCCTATAGACGTCAATTGTCTATGGGGCGGTTGTTAAGCGGTTAAGCTTTGATTTAAAAAAAAAATGGAAGCTGATTGGTTTCTATGCAGGGCTGCACTAGCTTTTTCACTCTCCAGTTTTAGTAAATCAACCCCAATATGTGTTCTGTTATGTTCAATGAATACAACCAGCTTTATTCCCAAACTGTATTCTTCATTCAGAGGCTTGTGTACTTACAGATAAAACTTCTGTTAGCTATATACAGTCGTATAATCATGAAATGTAGGCCCTGCCATATAAGTGTTTATCTAGTCAAAACTTTATTTTTTGTTAGGCATACTTTGGGTAAGAACTAGACCCTCAGGTTTTTAATGCTATCTGGCACTTGGTTAAATAGATTTTCCCATCTCTTACTGTCCTTGTGACTATGGGTTCACTAGACAGGGCATAAAGGCAAAATCCTGTTCTCTTTAGAAAACAGTGCTCTGGGAATCCTTTGTCATGTGTGTAACTTAATTTTACAAGTCCAACTTTTGAAATTACCTAAAATTTTCCCAACAGACCCTCTGTTCCACCCTCTAGTGCCAGTTCTATTTTGGGTTGAATGATGCCCATTGTGGGTCCAGAGCATAATGGTTCAACATAGATATTTGTCAGTACACCACAGATTATCAAATGTCATCCGAGGTTTTATTGAAGAATGATCACAACACAAAGAATGAGGTGCACTGTACTATATAGCTGCCCAACTTCAGCACCTCGTTGGATGCATGTCGCCCAAGGCCAAAAACTCTTCCGCCATGCTCCTGTGTGTGGGTGCGGATGTGATTGGAAGCCCAGGCCTTCCACAAATCCAACAAACTAATGCCCACCTATAACATGCTTCAGAAGTTGTGGAATAAGGTGAAACAACTCCAACATGTGACTGGATATACTAATTACAGTCCCATTTGGGGCAATCTCTCATATCCTGAACTAGCCAAGCTTCAACACGGGCCTCGGTGGCGCAAATGTGGAGTCACCTTACTCTCACAGGTGTTTCACCAAGGTAAACAAATATCATTCTCAGAGCTCCAGAATTAATTCAATATGCCTTCACACATGTTATACTATTACATCCAACTGTCCCACGCGGTCAAAGCCCAGGGGCACGCAATGGACTAGTCACTCCTATTTTTCACCTTCTTCAATCTGTCACAGAAACTAAAGGCTTCATCTCACAGTGCTATTGCTTGATCCTCTCAGAATACTTGAAGGCCCATCCCATAAAAGCCATAAATAAATGGGAGGCCGACGTGGGTTAGCTGACAGGTGATCAATGGGAAGAGGCCCTACAATCAGTTACCGTGTGTTCCCTTAATGCCTCTCAGAGGGTGTCCCAATTATACATATTACAGAATGAATGGCCAGATTGACTTGCTCTGTGGTAGATGTAGACAAATGACAGGTGACCTCATTCACCTCCTGTGGCGGTGCCCAAAATTGCACCACTACTGGAAAGAAGTGGTATCCTTTATCAACTGGATCTTCCAGGTGAGGATCCCGCTGAGTCCCATACCATGCCTACTTGGAATCATAGAGGCCGAGGTACCAGATGAGTCAGCAAGGACTGCTGTCTCTAGGGCCCTATTTCAGGCTGGGAAAATCATTCTTTTAAATTGGAAAGTTGCAAACCCGCCATCCACAAAAAATGTGGATAACTCACATGGGCAACAGCCTAAGGTTGAAAGATGCATCTACCAACATAGGGGCCAGGTCCACAAATTCGAAAAAATTTGGTCATCATGGCTGGATACCCCTGGCCTTTCTCCCAGAGAACTGGTTATGATGAGGGTGCTTCAGGGACTTCCGGAATGTTAGAGCGAGAGGTAATATAGATTTACAACCCAGTACTAAATATTCCTAACTGTGACGAGGAGGAATTAGAGATATCTTTGCATACAGGGTAAACTGAGGCATTACTTAAATGTTTATTCATTGTATTGAATTCAGTCTACTTTACCTTCTCTCATTACCTATTATGATGGCTGTATCCACTTGTCTTTTCTATATGCATATTTTGTCTCAATAAAAACCTGACGAAAGGGTCTTACACTGCTCTGATACGTTGCATCTTATTCTTTGTGATGTAATCATTCTCCAATAAAAACTTATCGGACAATATTTGATGATCCACAGTGTGCTGGCAAATATGTACATTGACCTGTGATGTTTCCAGTCCCCAACTGGATGTTGCTACAGCACTTGCCACTCCTGAGCCTGTTCCAGGAACGTGTGCGATGGGAATGTTAACATTATCTAGAGCATTATGAACACACTCCCAGGGAAAGGGTGGCATCACATTGACCCAACAATATAATGTGAATACCATTCACTACTTCACTGAGTGAGTACTGGACTCCACCGACACCGAAGCAGCAGAGGAAGGACCCTGCTTTTCACATGACTGGCCTACTTTTTTCCACTGCAAACTAGCGCATATCAACACACCAGCGTGAACTGTTTCTATTCACATACCTTATTTTTTACAGGTAGTTGCGTTGGCATGTGTTAAAAAAAAAAGTGCCAATGCACCTCGTGTGAATGGACACTTAAGGTATGTATGTTTTTTTTTAAATATGTGAGGAAGAGGTGAAGCAGGGCTTTGATAACTCACTAGTTAAGTGTTGCTGCATATGGCAGGCAAACTGGGGAGGCTCTGAGCCATGGTGGGGTGTTTTATTTTAACCACTTCAGCCCCGGAAGGATTTTTTCACTTCCTGACGAGGTCATTTTTTGCGATGCGGCACTGCGTCGTTTTAACTGACAATTGCGTGGGCGTGCGACGCTGTACCCAACAAAATTAACATCCTTTTTTCCCCACAAATAGAGCTACATATAAAAAAAAATATATAAAAAAACAAATCTATTGATCACTTTAGGCCGATATATATTCTTCTACATATTTTTGGTAACAAAAAATCACAATAGGCGTATATTGATTGGTTTGTGCAAAAGTTATTGCGTTATTGATTGGTTTGCAAAAAGTTATTGCTTTACAAACTATGGGTTAGATTTAGGGATTTTTTTAAAAATAGTTTTTACTGGTAATGGCAGCAATCTGTGATTTTTAGCGGGACTGCGACATTGCGGCGGACAAATCTGACCCCAAATTACACTTTTTGGGGACTAGTGACATTACATTGATCAGTGCTATAAAAATGCACTGATCAATGTATAAATGACACTAGCAGGAAAGGGGTTAACACTAGGGGGCGATCAAGGGCTTAAGTGTGTTTCCTGGGTGTGTTCTAACTCTAGGGGGGGATGGGCTGGCAGGGACAGGGACAGAGATCGCTGTTCCCGATCACTGGGAACAGAAGACCTCTGACATGTCATCTGGCAGAATGGGGATCCACGTTGTTTATATAAGCAGATCCCCGTTCTGCCTCTGTACACCGTGATCGCAGGTCGCCGGTGGCCACCGAGTCCGCTGGACCCGCGGCACGCGCCCACAATCTCTCATGCACGGACTGCCATACAGCTATGGTGGTTCCCGCAGGAGAGCCGACCTGCCGCTGTACAATGACGGCAGCTGGTCGGCAAGCGGTTAAAATGTCACCTGATTCCTATTACATCAACACCAGATTATGTCATGAAAGACACCATGCAGACACAGACACCCTGTTGCATGAATATTAATACAATGAGTAAAAGATGCTTCAGTTCCTGTGCTCCACCTGTAGAGAACCCCTCACGATTAAGCCCCAAGATGGGTGAAATGCATCTGGAGAGTTCTCTACAGGTGGAGAACAGGAGCTAAAGCCATCTGTACACATTTTATTCATATTCATGCAGAATAAAACACAACAGAGAGTAGGTATCTGTGTGCAGACGGACACCATTTTGTTCAAGTCTACTAGAGCCTGACAAGCCTATCCTGTCTGTCTTGTACCAGTCTATTCACATGTTGATCCAACTGAGCATTCATTGTTTTAGGCTACATTTGCAAGACACCGTGCCATAATAGTTTGTATTCTGCCACCATGTTGATCTTTTTTTGGTAATACTTCTCCTCTAGGTCACAGCAGTGCACTTACTCCTGCTTTCCTGTGACCCAGATTCAGATGACAGCAGGCTAAAGCTAGCTGTTGGCTGACATCGCTTAGCTGCTCCGGGCTCTGGAAGGATCCCAAAATTATGATCGGGATCCACCCGGATCCCTAATTGTCAGCTCAGCATCTCAATGTCTGAAAATCTGAGCCAGCTGCTCCCGACCCCTCTCCCCAGTGCTCCAGTGAGTGCTGGAGGAGAAGAGCAGAGAGCGGTGGCTAAGAGTCACCATTTATGGTCCAGGAAGACCGAGAGCAATGCTGAAGCATGGAGGTCAGTATGTATGTTTGATTTTTTTTTTAAACTTCTCCTTTAAGTTCATAAATCAGTTTACAAGTTCTTACTTCACACTTCTTTGGGCTACGTCAGGATCCCTTGCAGTGACTGTGCCAGCCAAGATGTCTTTAATGTTCTCCTTAACTTGAAACAGGTAGAATGGTTTTGTGAATTCAGGGGGCTCGTCCACATCCAAGACATTGACAACAACTTCGGTGAGACTTTTGCGCTTGTCCGGTCGTGCCGCTCCTATGTCAATTAAGTAGTCTGTAGCATCAACTGTCATTTTGAATACTTTATAATCACCTTCAAAATTCAAAGGCTGAAACAAAAGAAACAAATATTTACGAAATTGGGCACATCATCTGTAGGCATTGCTGCAAAGCTGAGATAAAGAATTCCAGAGGAGAGGTGAAAAATTATCTGCTCTGAAATTCAACCATGGGTGTGTTTTGTTACTTAAATCATAAAGTTAGCATTATACAAACAGGACATGCCAAACCTGCCTGGAAAGACTTTGGAACTTATCAAGAGTGTAACTGTTGAGAAAAACCTGGGCAGGACTTCTTAGTTTGTTGCCTCACAAGTCTACTAAAATTAGTAAACTTAAAACAGATAGATGAATGAATTGATGTAAGTAGATTCTTGTCAATTGCACATCTCGTTGGCCATTGGTCATGCCTTGTATTATATAGAACTTTCCTTTGTTGCAACTGAACTGTGCAATCTGTCTCCAAAAAGGCAGAGGGCAAATGGCTATTCACCAGCACTGCCTATAGGCTTTTTAGCTGATGCTTTCTCCATTATTGACATATGATGCCTTATTTTACACTGTCTCTGTATGGAGGCATCCATCTTGGTAGAGGCAGACCTTTGCCTACTCATGTCAGAGTTACCCTCCTGATGACCGGTGGATTAGTGATAAAGAAGCTGCAGATTTAAAAAAATCACAGATCCACAGAAGGAATAACGTAGGAGCAGGGAAACTCTTGCACTGCAGGTCCTTAGCTACAGCTTCTTCTCCAACAAGGACAATGAGCAGCATAGTAATAAGATGACCAAATCTTAGAAGACTAGCATTTAGAAGCATGGTGCCTAGATGATGTCATACTGCAGATATAAAGCTATGGGGCTCAGTGTACAAGAGTGCCTAGGTAATGCTTAGGTACAATTAACATGCCTAAATATTCCATACAACACAGCAAATCTTCACTTTTTGAGTTCAAGTCAACTTTAAAGATGATTTATTAGTCATAAGATATACAGACACAATGGAACTAATTCATAATTTATGTCAATGTGAAAATCCACTAACTTTTTAAAGCATGGTAAATTCCCAAACTAATTTTTTGAATCTTTGTACCTTTTTTAGAATGAGTAGTCCTTCGTTGGTCTGTTGGTTAGGTTTTATCTCAAACCACGCTTCAAACATTTGTTTCTTGAAACTGTACTTTGTGTGCCTGTTTTGAGGTTCATCAATGTCTATAACCGAAAGTTTTCCAATCACATCCCCCATTCTCCGATCTTCAGGAACATCAAAGGTAAACTCATCTGTGGAGAAAAAATTGTTGACTCCACACTAGATGTAGTATACTTAATAGAAATATGCAAAGTAAAGGCTTTCTTTTCCATGTGAGCAATTAGAGGATATTACATTTACTGACACCAAATATTGCATCAAAGAGTTCTTTGGGACTTATTTATTGCATCCAAGGTTCACCATTTTGCTGTATGGACCTTACATGTGGGGGGCAGAGTGATAAATTGACTGCTTATCAATGAGTTAACATTTAATCTAGGGGTTTCTGAACTTCTCATGGTTTATGGTTCCTGTCCCTTTCCTGGAAAGTGTGCGCCTTGGTGGAGTGTTTACTGCCAAAAATTTCTGATGTTTTTATGAGGCCAGAAGAAGTGGGTGACCCTGCGAAGTATGTAGACTACAGCCCTCAGTGTGAATATTTATACACTTTTTGAAGAATGTCTTTGCATTTTTAATATAAGATTGCTGCAATAAAATTGAGAGAATTTTAAGGAACTATTGAGATATTTGTTATGTGTCACTACTGGAGGCATAAATAAGTCCCAAATAACTCTTTGCAATATTTGATGTTCAATTTAGGGATGTTGCCTCCCATGGTTTCATTGTATTTTTGCATTGATCCAACATTCCACCAATGTATACTTATATGAACTGTTACATTTACTGACCAGTTATGGACACCACCAGCCCACCTCTGACCCCATTTACTATCACCTTAGATTGCTCTGTTTCCAAATGTAACACGTTATTAATTGGACAGAGTTGGTGTATGTTGCCTTAATGGCTGCTACATATGTAAAATTGGGCAGTATAATTTTGAATCAGCAGTAGTACTGTTATGACAAGAGTTGCAATCAATTCAAACTGCCGGACCACGTGGGCCTCCAACCCTGTGGCCTTGTTACGCATTGTTGCTATGAGTGTAGTTTCTTCTGTTCACCATTGACTGCTTACGTGAGGTTAATGTGGGATTTTCAGTGACTTTCAGTACCTGTCTATATTAATACATTCCTGACATGTTACGAAATTCAGCAGCAGTGTCTTCCTGCTGCAGTATATATCAATCAAAAGCAGTCCTTGAGTTCTTGTTAAGAGGCTTTGCCTGGTCATACATGGGGTCAATTTCGTTCAACTGGCCGACATGCGTTGAGTGGGCGACCCAGATGGCCCTTCCTCACGTTATTCCTTTGGGGATATACAGTAAAGGTCATCAACAGAATGTCACAAGGAGGCCTCTGACATGGAGTGTGCACAAAATGGTGGAGGGGTAAAGCTTCAAGCAGGAGGGTCGCTGTTCTAGCAGAAGAGAAAGTGGGGCAGGGACTTGTGCTTCTGGTGCCCAGTTATAGCCATTCACATGCCAACTTTACACGTGCCTAACGTGGATCATAGATCTGCTACTCTTTAAGGAGTGATGTCAGCGCAGATGTCACCCACCTGAAGGCCAAAAAATCATATGGAATTGATAGCATACCTTACAGGCTTGCCCGCAGTTCATGCATGGAGCTATAGTGAATTGGTGGATGGAGCCACCATACAATCATAGGAAAATAAGAATATTCACTGGCATACCTTGGTATAGTGACAACATGGTCCTTTATCCACTTTCTCAAAGCACTCATTCAGCTTATGGTGCTTGTTAGTTTATGTGAATAAAGGTCAAGATTATCACTATACCAAGTTGTGCTAATGAAGGTTCCAATTTTCCACCTGAAGGTCATTTATGGGCAGAACAGTGACTAATTGGTTAGCACTTCCACCTAGTAGCAGTAGCAGTTCAAATCCCAACCATGGCACTACCTGCATGGAGTTTGCATGTTCTCCCTGTGCCTGCGTACTTTTCCTCTGGGTACTCCGGTTTCCTCCCACACTCCAAAGACATGCTGGTAGGTTAATTGACTCCTGTCTAAATTGGCCCTAGTATGTGTGAGTAGGAACCTTACATTGTATGCCCTTTGAAGGCAGGGACTGATGTGAATGTACAATAAACAGTATGTTAAGCGCTGTGTAAATTCATGGCGCTATATAAGTACCTGTAATAAATAAATAATTTTTTGGCTGTAAGAATGTTTTCTATAACTGCTACTGTCATGGAAAGCCTGTGAAGGAACAAGGGTTTTGGTGGATGTGGCATTCCTCTATCCAGCCTCTGTGGCCTTTGGTAGCTCTTCCACTGACAATGGGAACAAGGAAACACTGTTTCAGGTGATTGGATTCAGGTAAGCTGGAATAAGGACTCCTCCCACGGGTGCAAGCTACGGCTCGCCTGCCATGCGAAGTATATGGAAAAAGGAGTGGCTGCACACCGAAATAACAAAAAGTATTCTTCTTCCATAAAAGAGTATAAAGCATAAAAGAGTCACACACCACAGGACAGTAGCAAGTGCATCAGGTAGACACATTTCACACAGTTACATTGTGCTTATTCATTACCCATAATGTAAGTAAGTAATGAATAAGCACAATGTAACCGTGTGAAACGCGTCTACCTGATGCACTTGCTACTTTCCTGTGGTGTGTGACTCTTTGTTTTTATGGAAGAAGAATAAAAGGACTTTTTGTTACTTCGGGGTGCAGCCACTCATTTTTCTATATAGCTCTTCCAGTGCATTGACTCCTAACCTACAGAAAGTTCATTGAGAGTTTCCATGGCTTTGTGTTTGGGATCATGGTCTTGCTTAAATGTCCATCCTCATTTCATCGTCATCATCCTGGTAGATGGCAGCAGATTTTTTTCAAGAATGGTACATTTTTCCATTTAGCCTTCCTTCAATGATATGAAGTTTGCCAGTACCATTTGCTGAAAAACAGCCCCCCACCATGATGTTCCCACCTTTAAACTTCACTGTTGGTATTGGGGTGTTTTTGGGGTGATGTGCCGTGCCATTTGACCTCCAAACATGGTGTGTATTAAAGCATCCAAAGAGTTTAATTTTGGTCTCATCTGACCAGAATATATTCTCCCAGTATTTCACATGCTTGTTTAAATGTTGTGCAGCAAATTTTAAACAAGCTTCAACATGCTTTTTCTTCAGCAATGGAGTCTTGTGTGGTGAGCGTGCATACAGGTCATGGTGGTTGAGTGCATTACCTATTGTTTTCTTTGAAACAATTGTACCTGATAATTCCAGGTCTTTCTGAAGCTCTCCACAAGTGGTCCTAACTCTTCTGATAATTTTTTCACTCCTCTGTAAGAAATCTTTCAAGGATTACCTGGTTGTGGCCAGTTTATGGTGAAATGATGTTTTTTCCACTTCCGGATTATGGCCCCAACAGTGCTCACTGGAACATTCAGAAGTTTAGAAATCCTTCTGTAACCAATGCCATCAGTATGTTTTGCAACAATAAGGTTGTGAAGGTGTTGAGAGAGCTCTTTGCTTTTACTCATCATGAGATGTTTCTTGTGTGACACCTTGGTAATGAGTCACCTTTTTATAGGTCATCAGTTGAGACTGAACCAGTTGATATTAATTTGCACTGACAAGGGGCAGGATTGCTTTCTAATTACTAATGCATTTCAGCTGGTGTCTTGGTTCCTATGCTTTTCTGCACCTCTCTTTCTTCACATGTTCAATACTTTTTCTCTGTGCCATTCCATTTTATTAC
This sequence comes from Glandirana rugosa, assembly GCA_018402905.1. NCBI lineage: Eukaryota > Metazoa > Chordata > Amphibia > Anura > Ranidae > Glandirana > Glandirana rugosa. Next base: position 569,882 of record BLSH010333605.1, on the reverse strand, counting down.
ACATAGCTTAATTTCTTAAAGTATAACTAAAGGCAAAACTTTTTTTTTTAGTTTTGGACAGAGTGGAGAGGGATTAGAGCCCCTGTCAGTTTTTATTGCTGTCTGTGGCACTGTTAAGGAAATTCACCGGCTCTATTTGTCCAGTTTACCATTATCATTGAAAGTAAAAGTAAAAAGAAAACCACAATTTTTGGGTTGTCCCCAGAAAAGTAATAGATAGGAAATCTTCCAATGGGAACACTAGTTCTGGTTAGCTGGGGGGTCCTCAAAAATATCCCTTAATTTACGGAGATATCCTCTCACTTTCTGTTTGACTATGGGACAGGAAGTGAAGGGAAATCTCTGCAATGGTACAGAGATGGCGGAAAAAAAAAATCTGACAGCGTTTATAACCTTTCCTTTCTCTATCGAAAATGAAAAAAAAAGTTTTGCCCATAGTTCTACTTTAACTTATTTGCTTTGGTTTCTTTGTATGTATGGATTGCATGGGTTGTTACTGACATGTGGTGGATATTTCATGTCAATAGTACCTTTAGAAATATATTTACATAGATAAAGGGTGACGTGTTCAATACTGATTTTACCTTCTGTATATATAAAAATATGCATACCTTGTGTGAACATTGGAAAGTTGTCATTGATGTCCTTCAAATGAATGGTTACCGTGGCTGTACTTGATAAACCTCCGATTTGGCCAGGACTGTCTCTGGCCTGCACAATGATTTCATAGGTCGCTTGCTCCTCTCTGTCCATATTGGAGACCGCTGTATAAATGTACCCTACAGATGAGGGAAAAATGCAATATGATGTTACCTGAATCCTCCCACGAGGATGGTGTCACGGTACATGATCTTCAAAAGCAGCTTTTGTGCATGCTGGCAACTTTTACATAGTTACATTAGCCCAGCTTAGACCTATGTAAGTGTGTATGTGCCATACCAGTAGAAGCCTGAAAACACTGTAGTAGGCATCATTACTGAACAACAGCTACAAAAGACAGAAGGTGCACCTACCTATTATCATAATACATTTATTGAATGACTAAAACAAGTATTATAATTACAAGCACAAGCGTATCATGCAAATTAGACTACCTTTGGGTCCACAGTATTCAGCTAATGGCATGGGAAGAACTCAAAGCGTCCATGATGGCTTATGCATTTTGAGGGTCAAGCCCTCTTCCTCAGAGCCAAATGTATGGATGGCAGAACCCCAACTTATACTTATGAAGCTACCCATGGACCAGACTGCAGGAATGCCATTTGGAAGCGAAGAACAAAAAAGTTGTTATGTGTTATTATGGTGTAGCACCCTCTAGGTAGGTAGGTGCAAGAGGTTAGATTTTTCTGTGAGAGTAGGAACATTTAGACAGGCCTAGCTGGTGGCTAGGCCTGTTTGTTTTTATTCTGGGCCGGGAGCGGCTCAGTGTAGAGCTTGTGACTCACAGGCAGTCTTTCTGAGACCTCCCTCTTCTTTTGAGAGCTTGCTGGAAAGCTCTGGAAAGAGAAGAGTAGAGTGGAAGTGGAGCTGACTGGGGTATTCTGAGGAGCCTTGACCAATCTCCAACCTGGATTGGCAGGGGGAAGGCCTACTTAAAATACCCGGGGTCAGCCCAGCTGGGGAGTAGTTGTTGGGTGGAAGTACTGAGTACTGAGGCTGTCGGGGCCTTTGAGGGAGCTCCCCAGTCTGAGAGGGGTCGCCTTGGGCCTGGGCTCTGGTGTTGACAAGGGCCCTCCAAGAAAACGTGGATGTGTCCGGGTTCAGAGGGGCAAAGGAGGACAGTGGGAGAGGGCGAGTCTCCAGGGAGTGGAACCACCGGTCACAGCCAGGAGGGCTAGGGAGGCATGCCTGAGAGGACTGAGAGGGTACAGTCGGAGATGGGTGCAGAATCAAAGGAGCTGACTGTGGTAACAGGGGCGGTGGAATTGGGCAGCTGCAGCCAGGAGTGCTGGCAGGGCCTGGAGAGTGCTGACTGGGATCAGTAGCTGCATTTGAGGACAGTTAGCACCATACTTTTCTCTACACTATAGGGGCCCATGGCCCCTGCCTGCAAAGGGCAGTTCTCTGAGGCCTGATTGAGCTAGTGTTAGGCCTAACCACATGGTGCTAGCTGATCCAGGGAACTCCAGCAAGTGAAGCGTTGGAGGAGAGTAAATCTGAAGCAAGAGTGGTGCTGGAAGAGTTAAGGAGAAGAAGTCTGCAGCAAGAGTTGTGCTGGAGAGAAGACTGGAGTGTATATACAGGAATGTGTATAGTAGTCCTAAGCATGTTGTACAAAATCTTACTGGGCATCCCATATTCCCCTTACCCCATCCAAGTTCAATCCCCTCAATAGACAAAAAGAAAACCTAAGTATATGGACTGTTCTATGCCTCGGAGTGCCTCAGAGGTGAATGTCAAGCTGTGCAGGGTGATGGGTGAACCACAAAATTCAGCAGCCCCTGTGGGGGTACCACTACAATGGTAATGTGCTAGGTAGGTGCGGCCTTTCTCTTTGTTGTTTTCTAGTATACATGCAAAGATACAGTCTTGAGGAGGCGTTTTGCATTATATCTTTAGCACTACCCCCTTGAGGGCTGTTTAGAATTACCTGTTCTTCTGTACCGCCCTGACCTTGTGAACCCTCTAGCCCACCTGACACTCTGGGTTCAGACATATTTTTGCAGGCACCTTTAAATGACACTCCAACACAGTTTAGATGGATACTCTTTTAGGTTTTACTGGAACAGAGATATATGTACAAAGAGGTTCTGATTAACTGAGCCCTGGATAACAGCCAAGACCCAGGGGGAGAATCCCCAGAAGAAACAGCTAAATTACAGTTCAATAACACAGATACAGGATGTGCATATATATACAGTGAAATAACAGTTAGAGAATAAGCAAGTGGTTGTAAAGAATCCACTAGTTTCTATATGTTACCACACTAAGGGGAAATCCCTGACTGGCCTATCACGCTCTAATGAGAAACCAGATAAAAAAGGAATAGGATAGGGGCCCTTTAACTGATGGCAACAGCAATGCCCAGAGTACAGGTCTGCAATTGTCTTCACCGGAAGTTGGAGCTCCTTGAATTATATCCAAGAGGTGGCATAGTGATGTAAGGTAGGTAGGTTAGCTTAAGCTGACTAGTGATATTCCTTAGAGAACTTCAGGATATGGATGTCTATGTACAGTGTCTTAAGTAATGCAATTAAAGTGTTTCCAGGGGTAAGGTGTCTGTACACAGTGTCCAAACAAGATAACCAAGCAGGGGTTGTGAATGGTGGACTGCAGCCCTCTCACCAACTGAATTGAGTCGGATATGAAACTCCCGAACAGTGATCCCAGATAAGATGTCCTTCAGTGAAATGAGCGGAGATGACTGATCAGCTGCTGGACACTGGCCGTCGTTGCATCCATTGGATAAAGTGGTGCTGCAGTGATGTCTTGCGAACAGCAAGCAGAGTTGGGCCCTCTGGGGCTGGGCTAGAGTCACTGGATTGCCGCGTGGTAGGCCGCAGCCGTCTCGCACAGCAGCAGAGAGGTGTGCACTCGATGAGGCCCAGGAAGAAGAGAACATGTGCTGGATCTGCTGGCCCTTTTATAGTTTCTCCCAGAGGTCTTTGGTGTTGCAGAGAGCACTCTGGGATGGGTAGTTCAAAGATGGTTTCACAACCCCAGGATGTCTGCTCAGGAGACTACTAATCCCACAATCCTCCCTGTTTGGCTCAGAGATATGATGTCAGTTTACTGGAGCCCAGCACTGAAGGGACACAGGGACAGATATAGAATGACGGGGGTTGTCTGCAGAGCAAGGTAACTGTAGTCCATTGTCGGCTACATATCCATAAGCCCGTTATATGGAGAGCCCATCAAGTCCTTAAGCGCCACACTCTTTTTCTTTAGTAGGCACAATTACTCAAGTTGCTTTTACATCCTGTGCCGAGCTGGTGATCTGCTGCTTATTAAACACAGGAGGTCGCCTGTTTGGGATGGGTGCCATTCAGGGAGCACTTTGCATTTCTCAGATTGGGCAAGGTGGAGAGCTGTGGTGTCGACATCACAATCTGGCTGCAGTGGGGACTTCACAATTACCACCTCGTCCAGTCGGAGAACACTTTGCATTGAATGCCTGGCGTGAAGCCTGTGTTCAATAAGCAGTAGGGCAGCACGGGATCTGGAAGCCAGCGGAGATCACTGCCCACTGGTTTGATTTTCACCTTCCATGGGAATCCCACAGGCATGGGACATGCATACTTACATTGGTTCAAACTGGACCAACGTAACTATGTAAACATTGCCACACCTGGAATTCAGCTTTAAATATATATATTTTTTATTTTTGGAAAGAGTAGGAAGGGTTAGCATCTCTGTGAGGTTTCTATTGCTGTTTCTGCCCCTGCTGAGATTTACCCTCTAAATTTGTCCTGGTGACCCTTGTTACTGAGACAAAAAGTAATGGAAAGCCCTAAATCTTTTAGTTGTTACTGGAACAGGAGTTGAAAGGAAATGATCCCATGAAGACCTAGCTCTGGTGACTACTATCTAAGTGGGCATTTCCCAACATGTTGGAGAGATTTCCCCCTTATTTCTTGTTGTTTCCATAGGACATGCAAAAATTCCCCAATGGGACACAGGTGTGCAGTCATTTGTATAACTCAGTACACCAGTGGCGGCCGCTCTATGCGGGGCGCAGGTCCCTCCCCAATCCATGTGCTTTTTTTAAGCACATAATTAGAGCCTGAGGCTCTAATTGGCTTAAAAAAAGGGGGGTCTTGGACGCAGAGCACTGCTCCCTGAGCCCACCCAGTTGTGTGACATTAGCAAATTAATATTCACTAATGTCTTCCTGTTTTCTAAGACCCCATTGGCTGGGAGTCGGAAGACCAAATTGGCGGGAATATGAGAAGCAGCGACTGCCGAGATATGGAGGAGACGTAGGGGGGAAGCCGGGAGTGTGGAAGAGGGGGTTTATGTTGGCGGCGGGTTGGAGTGGCTCGAGGGTAGATGTCTCAGGTTTGTTTGCCGCCCCGTCAGACTTCGGGAGCACCAGCCACCACTTTAGTGCATATAATATTACATTTACATTATAATGTCTACTCACCAGTATCTTTATTAATTGAGAATTTGTCTTGCCCTTGAATTATTGTGTATTGTACAATGGCATTTCCAGACATGGTGGGGTCATCAGCATCCTCTGCAGTGACCACTGTCACAGAGGTACCTAAAACAAGTAATGTTAGACTTAGCAAAGGTCCCTATGCTGGCAGCTTAACGATATATAGTAATGGGCAGCAATATGCTAGAATCTAAAAGGATAAGTCCACTCGAAACTGATATTACACTTTATAGTTACATAGTAGGTAAGGTTGAAAAGAGACAATAGTCGACCCAGTTCAACTTGCGTAGGTGTATGTGTGTCAATGTTGATAATGTTCCGGTATGTTGTGTTCTTAAGATGCACATCCAAGAGTCTTAAAAATACTCCCTGCTGACACCACCAGTTGTGGAAGAGAGTTCTATATCCTTATCGCCCTGACAGTGAAAAACACCCTATGCAGCTTAAGGTTAACCACTTCCGGACCGCCGTACGTCGTTTGACGGCGGTACTTTGAAGTGGAATACCGTTGTTATGGTAGCAGATAGCTACCATAACCCCGGTATTTATTTTTTCAGGAAGCGATTCTGTACAAGATAAAAGTGGTCTTAGCGGCGGATTCGCCGCGAGATCACTTTTATCAGCGGCGGGAGGGGTGCCCCCCCTCCCGCCGCTTTCCGGTCATCTCCGCCGCTTACCGGACCCACCAGCAGCAGCGGAGATGATCCGATGCTCTCCCCCCAGTGTCCGTGAGCCGACTGAGCGGCTGAAGCCGCTCACTCGGCTCCATAACATGGCTGGCCGGAAGCTACGTCACAAGTAGCTTCCGCCCAATGCTCTTAAAGAGGACATTTTTTTTTTCCCCTGCCATTTTTTTCAAAATTTTTTTTTTTTTTTTAATGCATTTTAGTCTAAAAATGAGATCTGAGGTCTTTTTGACCCCGGATCTCATATTTTGGAGGTCCTGGCATGCTTTTTTCTATTACAAGGAATGTTTACATTTCTTGTAATAGGAAAAAAAGTGATCAAAAATAAATTTTTTTTAAAAAAAGAAAGTTGTAAAAATAAAAATTAAAAAGTAAAATACATAATTAAAAAAAAAAAATTTTTAAAGCGCACTGTCCTTACGAGCTCGCGCGCAGAAGCGAACGCATACGTAAGTCCCGCCCACATATGAAAAGGGTGTGCAAACCACACATGTGAGGTATCGCCGCTATCGTTAGAGTGAGAGCAATAATTCTAGCCCTAGACCTCCTCTGTAACGCAAAAATGCTAACCTGTAGAATTTTTTAAACGTCACCAATGGAGATTTTTATGTTGCAAAGTTTGTCGCCATTCCGCGAGCGGACGCAATTTTGAAGCATGACATGTTGGGTATCATTTTACTCGGCGTAACATTATCTTTCACAATTTGGAAAAAAATTGACCTAACTTTACTGTTGTCTTATTTTTTAACTAAAAAAACTGAATTTTTTCAAAAAGAATCGCGCTTTTCAGACCGCTGCGCAAATACGGTGTGACATAAAGTTTTGCGATGGCCGCCATTTTATTCTCTAGGGTCTTAGAGAAAAAATATATATAATGTTTGGGGGTTCTAAGTAATTTTATAGCAAAAAAACTGTTTTTAACCTCCAAACTCCAAAAAGAGGCTCGGTCTTAAAGTGGTTAAACTGTCATTGGGTGGCCCCATGTCTTCTTACACTCCCTGAGACTGAATCGTTTTTTCCTACGTTGGGAACACCATTGAGATATTTATACATCGCTATCAAATCCCCTCTCAAGTGTGAACATGTTTAATGCTTGCAGTCATTATATGGTTGAAGCTGGAGGGTTAAACCATCTGACAATGTATCCCTTTGTGAACTTCTACTCTGTTGGTAAAATATTTAGTTTTGTTTGTGAGCCCCATACATACACCATATTGTCAAAAGTATTGGGAGACCTGCCTTTACACCCACATGAACTTTAATGGCACCCCTGTCTTAGTCCCTAGGGTTCAATATTGCTATAACAGCTTCAAATCTTCTGGGAAGGCTGTCCACAAGGTTTAGGAGTGTCTATGGGAATGTTTGACCATTCTTCCAGAAGTGCATTTGTGAGGTCAGGCACTGATGTTGGACGAGAAGGCCTGGCTCGTAGTCTCCGCTCTAATTTATCCCAAATGTGTTCTTTGGGGTGAGGTCAGGACTCTGTGCAGGCCAGTCAAGTTCCTCCACCCCAAACTCGCTCATCCATGTCTTTATGGACCTTGCTTTGTGCACCGGTCCAAATCATTTGGTGGAGGGGGGATTATGGTGGGGGGGTTGTTTTTCAGGGGTTGGGTTTGGCCCCTTAGTTCCAGTGAAGGGAACTCTTTAAGGCGTCAGAATACCAAGACATTTTGGACAATTTCATGCTCCCAACTTTGTGGGAACAGTTTGGGGATGGCCCCTTCCTGTACCAACATGACTGCGCACCAGTGCACAAAGCAAGGCACATCAATGCCTGACCTCACAAATGTGCTTCTGGTGGAATAGTCAAACATTCCCATAGACACACTCCTAAACTTTGTGGACAGCCTTCCACAAGGGCCAACTGAAAATTGAACCTTACGGACTAAGACTGGGATGCCATTAAAGTTCATGTGTGTGTAAAGGCAGACGTCCCAATACTTCTGACAATATAGTGTATAAGGCCTCATACACAAGGAGGGTGAGAGGATGAAAATATATTGCGTGTTTACCTATCATCAGCTCAATCTAGTGGCCAAAATGAGGTATTTCTTCTCATTAAGGTATTTCATAAGACACTACCACATTATGGCCACTAGATGGAGCAGATAATACAGGAATTAATATATTAGAAAGCATACGGTGACAATTAGTTCAGCTTGCAGGAATGTTTCTGACTTTCATTCAACAACTGTTTTGTCAATAGACCCTTATGCGCCCTACGGGGACAAAGCTGCCCCTCCATAGATATAAGTGAACATTTGCATTCTAATAAGGTGTGCTGCTGGAAGAATCACCATTTAAAAATAAAGGGACAAAAAACCTGCAGGGCAAAGAGACAGTGTCTTTGGAAAGGGCATCCCTGACTCCTTTATACTTACATTACTTGTGCTTCTTCACAGCTCCTTCTTCCATAGCAGTTAGCAACATTACCTGGCACTTGTGGGTATGGAGGAGCATGTGACCTGGTCCCCTGTGACGGTGCTTGGCTAAGCACTTTCACATGACCTGGGAAGTGAGGTTACTGCTCACCAGGATCGCTGACACAGCCGATCTCAGTGCCAGCTGTGGAGAAGCAAGGACCTGCCATGGAACTCCAAAAAGATAGGTACAAGGGGGTCAGGTGATACCTTTTCCAGGGCAATGTCACCTTGCTCTGCATGGGTACAGACAGGAACTATTATAGGTATTCAAATATTATCTTTCAATTATTTTGTATGTTTGAAGCCTATTCACACTTGTGTGTTGTGGCAAGACATGCATTTTAGCATGGCAACACACCTGCTCTAAGTGTGGTGCCATTCATTGTGAATGGAACCCCAGCGTATTGTACAGTAGAACTCAATGCACCGCAACACACCCAGTGCATATACCATGTGTTGTGGTGCCCTGCATTTTAAAAAAGGGTCATGTTTGTTTCTTTGCCCATTGTGGTACATGGGAACCCCATTGATAATGAATGGGCTGCCTTAACGCAATGCATGTTAACCCATGCTATAACGCATGTTATCGCTCAGCAACATAATTCTTAAGTGCGAATGGGCCCTTTAACGTTTTTAGTTAATACATACCATGTCTGGACATTTCTGGGACTGATGCATTGTATGATTCTTGCTTGAAAACAGGAGCATTATCATTAATATCGGTCACTCTTATAACAAACACCTCCGGAGGCTCCAGGGTTTTCATGGTACTTTTGTCTACTAGCAGAGCTGTTAGATTATATGTTGCTTTCTTCTCACGATCCAGTGTTTCCCATCCATGGATGTCCCCTGAGACCTCGTCAACCTTAAAGTAGGAGTTGGCATATTCTCCTTGAAGGACATACTTGCCATTTGGCCTATCAGATCTTAGCTGTAAAACATTAAAAAAAGTTAGCAAAATTATTTTACTATGAATGCTAGGCATAGATATTATTTGTCATGTAGCAGGGGTTCGGGACTCTTAGGGGTCTGTGTATAAAAACGTTTGCAATTCGAATGTGTTGATCTTTGGCACAGGTGCAACAAATCTTTATCATAATTTTATGAATACGTTTATTTTCTAGGATCGTTAGTGCCCTCTAATGGCAATAATGCGGTATTTTTCCTGACATAACTCATTCAGAATAAATACTGCATCATTGCCATTAGATGGTGCTAAAGATCCTAATCAAACACCGTATAAAGAAAATGGTGTAGATTTGTTATGCCCGTGCGAATGATTGGCACATTCCTACAGCAAATATTACATAAACATTACATAAGCCTTACAGTATTGAAGGTTTTGGATCAACATGACAGCCAGGAAAATACAGTTTTCAGTGTAGACATAAGCGAAGGCAGCCTCTGTATTTTTTAGTGATAATATGTGAACAGGGTTTAGTAATAATATGTGGTTATTGTTTTTAGTAATGATATGTGAGCCAGGGTTGCCGTGATGAAGCAACCCCGTAGGTCCATGACAGCCAAGGGACACAGTAAGCGGGTTTTATGACGCTGGCTGTCATTAAACCTGGAAGGGGAGCTCCATCTAGTGGTGTAGATGAGTTTGCTAGAATGAAGGTGAACATTGCAGCTTTTTTTTTCCACGCAAATAATAAATAAAGTGAAAAATCCAGTGCAAAATATGGGTTCAAAGGCTGCAGTGCAAATTGAAGCGTTTTTTTTTTTTTTTTTTTATGTAATACAACTTTAGAGGAATTTATTTCTAATGTATTTTTTTTTTTTTTTTTTTGCGAAGTTAAACGTGACGTCGGAAACTTGGGTATAAAACGTGACCTAAAAAGTGAAATAAA
>BLSH010333605.1:533599-559182 GCA_018402905.1 Glandirana rugosa | reverse complement strand
GCCACCCATTCCTCCGCCGCCATGATCTCCCCCACCTTCCCAATCCACTCCGACTCTGTCGGGATATGGTTGCTCTTCCAGTATATTGGGATAAGGCGCTTGGCGGCGTTGAGAAGGTGAGGGAGAGCGCTCCTTCTGTAAGCAGCTACAGACGACGTCGGGAAGTGTAATAGGAAATGCTTAGGGGAATCGGGCAATTGTATTCCCAGCCCGTCCATTATATGTTTCCGTACCATCTGCCAGAAGGGCTGCAGGGCAGGGCACTCCCACCAAATGTGTAGAAGTGTTCCCTCCATCCCGCATCCCCGCCAACAGAGCCCTGAGGTGGATGGGTAATACTTTGCCAACACCGCTGGTACTCTGTACCAGCGGGTTAGGAGTTTGTAGCTATTCTCTTGGGCTTTGGACTCCACTGAGCTCGTATGTGTCAAGTGGTAGAGGTTCCTAATCTGCTCCTCAGTGAACTGACATTGTAGGTCTCTCTCCCATTCCTTTAAAAAGTGTGGTTCCTCGCGTGCCCTAGTTCCCTCCAGAAGTCTGTACAGTACCGAGATCATATGTGGCGGTGGGTCTTGATCCGCCCATAGGCTTTCAAAATCGGTGAGTGTGGACCTGACCTGTGACCTATGGTGCCTTGAAGCAATGAAATTAGTTAGTTGACGGTGTCTCCCAAATTGAAGCGTTTTAATTGCAGTGCACTCTTCTAACTCTTTCTCTAAGCATCCACAATCCTTTTTTATATGCTGGCATCTGTTCTTTGTTCGGCCAAACCCCAATATGATCTCACCAAAGTCATCTCTATTTATTTCTTGGGAATGTTTTCCCATCTAGCAGCATTCGTGATCAGTTTTTAATTTTTCTTACTTAGCTTCTGTTTCTGACCTACTCACCCCCCTGCATTGTTCATTTACAAATCTACTGTAGCGGACCTCAGTAGGAGCCACAGGTGAATTTGGTTCTATTTCCCCCTTAAAGCACACACAGCCAGGCACACTGCATTTTCAGCACTCTTCCACTGGTTCCAAAGAACAATCTAGGGGCATCTTTTTTTCCCCTTTCATTGGAAACAATGAACTTGGATAGGGGTAGGGAGCATGGGATACCCCGATGAGCTGCAAAACTGAACAACTTGAGGACTCCTCAATTTCTGGCTGCGCTGCACAAACTAAATGTCCCACAGAATCTCTTATGCTGTTGGGGACCTCTGCTCTTTCCAGAGTTTAAAAGCTACACCCAGTCACTATTCTTTAGCACTGGGGTTCTACTCCCATAGCCACAGAATCGATTGCCTCCTGTCGATATCCACCAGGCTCTCCCTAGTGAGGGAGATGTAGACTCACACCATCATAGGACAGCTGGACTTTCCCCACCAACCTCCTCTTGGCTCTATCTAGTGAGCTTCTCCAGAACCAACATGGATTTGCAAATAGGCCCCCCAGCTAAGCCTATTTGAGACCTCTATGTCTTCCTGAAGACTTCCTCTAGGCTCCTGCACCAAGGGGCAGAGCCCCCTCACAGGGGTCTTTTTTCTGCGGGACTGGACCCAGGAACACTGCGCCATGCTGCCCAGCCCTTAGGCTAGTTATGGGCTCTCCAGCCACATACTGGGCATACCTCCCCAGGGATTGGCTAGAATTCCATAAATATTCAGACTACATACTTTGTCCTTATTTCCCCTATAATTCTAGAATCCTACAGAAAACTGGGGAAAGTAACAGAGCAGCAGCTTGTTAAACACTGAGCAGCCTTAAAGTTGATGTAAACCCTCCATATACCCAGTAAAGTGAACAACTTCAGATGAAACAAATCTCCCTATATATGTATCACATGTATATCTGCTGTCTTCTTCTCTATATATCCTTTAAAAAGTGGAGATTGTGTTAACATTTTTCTCCTTCTGGTTACATCTGGGAGTGGATCAATGGCATACAGCCAAGACAGCTAATTGGAGGAAAGTCACACAACCCCTCACCCCCTCTTCTTATAGGCAAAGGCAGAAAGTAATGTGCTTAGCTCTACTCTTAGACGACAAGCAGTGTGCTAATCTATGTATAGCTACCTCCTCCGACACACACGTCTATCTCTTGTCTCGGAGCACATGTGAGAACTTATCAGGATGATAACAGAGCTACGAAGCAAAAGACAGCTATGAGATTAAGTGCTTTCAAGAGAGATAGAAAAACACTACAGATCTGTGTGCCCAGCTCAAATTTCATGAATCGGGTTTACATCCACTTTAAATAATAAAACCCCTACTCCACTGACTACAAGGGAGCCAAACTATATTTACCTGGTGGCCTACTCTACCCTTGGAGGGTGCTACACTGCTGTCCTTCTCCAGTTTCAGCCAACATCCCCTCATATCCAACCCCTTCATCTGCCTTGTTCAGACCTCCTTCCCCATAGTCACTCCCTGTTCCTTTCAATTAGATCCCTCTGTGACTGCTGGGTGATCCAAGTAGTATCAGCCAATCGGAGCTTAGCTGAAGGGAACTTCCTACAGCCCAGAGGAAACTGATTAGCTGGAATCTCTGGGCCAAAGCTGGAGAGTGCCCACCTTTGCCACCGAGGTACCCTCTGACATGTCAAGGTAACCTAGCTTATCATAGGTTCAGAACCACAGTATTAGAGGTAGAAAATGGAAACTGGCACTTTAAAAAGCCTTTAGATATTTCACTTATTTATGTCTCACCGTTCCGATGCGGTAGGGAAAACGTGTTATTCCCTCAGGAGTGGACATCTCCTTCCATATCCAGCCCCTTTTTACGCGGTTGTGGTGCTTCACTTGATGTCTCTCCTGCCAGGGGTTTTCCTTGGTACACAATGCCAGAGGGGCATAAATGCACACCAGCAGATGAAGCCACAGCAACTTCATCATTGCTGGTGCACCAGCAATCTGTAAGCGATTAAGAAAAATGGCATATTAATATAGTACCCTTTTTACACATGGCCAGAGCTGAATTATTTATGGTATAATTCTGTATAAGTTGTTTTAACACTATAATCTGAACAAGGAAAAGTAAACATGTTTTAATAATATTTTCATAAAGTAAAATATAGGATAGTCATTTTTTATTTTCTTATCCGTCCAGGTGGAGTTTTTGGTTCTTTTTCTTCAATATATTTTATTGAGGTTTATCAAAATTACAAAAGAACAACAACCAAAAAAAAAAACAACAAATACAGAGATGAGGCGAGAAAGTAAAATGACAAATGCAATATCAAAAAAGCAAGTGTTTAAGTTTTTCATGTGTTCTAGGACCAGTTGTTTACAGAGCTCAGTAGCTCAATTCACAATGTAAACACAAGTAAGTGGGATAGAGAGGTGACCTCCTTATCTTTCCTCACAATTTTCAGAGGGGTTCAGAGGCTCAAAACATCATCATGCATTTTATGAATGGGGAGCAAAATGTAGGATAAGTGTTGAGTAATACTGTGGAGTATAACAGAGAGTGGGTGATACCCACTCTCCATTATTAATCAGACTCTGAATTGTAATTAACGACAAAAAGACCAAAAGGAAACAGCAACAGAAAAACCAAAGTATTCTGGGAATCCTATTTCATAGATGCACAGTGCATTAAATGCTTGTATGAATATAAATGTTACAATATAAATGGTGTAGCGTTTTTCCGTTAGGAGCCGCAGGAACACTGTCCAGGTTGTCCCACAAAGCTTTGACCCGCAGCCAGGCACACAGGCACGCTCACACATTTCTCCGATGACCAGTCTAAAAAGGGCCAGTTTACCGCCCTTCAGACTTTAGGGGGGCTGGACCGGGGCCAGTATGAGTATGCCCTGGCGTTAATGGGAGTAAACAATGCCCCATTGTTGGTGTTATTGTGAGGAATAGTTCCTCATCTTTGGTGTCAGTGAGAGGAATAGTGCACCATTGTTGGTGTCAGTGGGAGGAATATAGCCCCATAATTGGTATCAGTGGGAGGAATATTGCCCCATCATTGGTGTCAGTGGGAGGAACAGTGTGCTATTGTTGATGTCAGTAGGAAGAATATAGTCCCATTATTGGTGTTAGTGCAAGGAATATTGCCCCATCATTGTTGTCAGTGGGAGGAATAGTGCCCCATTGTTGGTGTCAGTGGGGGGGAATAGTGTCCCATCATTGGAGTCAGTGGAGGGAATAGTGCCCCATCACTGGTGTCAATGGGAGGAATAGTGCCCCATCATTGGTGTCAATGGGAGGAATAGTGCCCCATCATTTGAGTCAGTGGGGGAATAGTGCCCCATCACTGGTGTCAATGGGAGGAATAGTGCCCCATCATTGGTGTCAATGGGAGGAATAGTGTCCCATCATTTGAGTCAGTGGGGGAATAGTTCCCCATCACTGGTGTCAGTGGGAGGAATAGTGCCTCATCATTGGTGTCAGTAAGAGGAATAGTGCCTCATCATTGATGTCAGTGGGAGGAATAGTGCCTCATCATTGGTGTCAGTTGGAGGAATAGTGCCCCATCATTGGTGTCAGTGAGAGAAATAGTGTCCCATCATTGGTGTCAGTGGGAGGAATAGTGTCCCACTGTTGGTGTCAGTGGGGGGGAATAGTGCCCCATCATTGGAGTCAGTGGGGGGAATAGTGCCCCATCATTGGTGTCAGTGGGAGAAATAGAGCCCCATCATTGGTGTCAGTGAGAGGAATAGTGCTTCATCATTAGTGTCAGTGGGAGGAATAGTGCCTCATCATTAGTGTTAATAGGAGGAATAGTGTCCCATCATTAATGTCAGTGGGATGAATAGTGCCCCATCATTGGTTTCAGTGGGAGGAATAGAGCCCCATCATTGGTGTCAGTAGGAGAAATGGAGCCCCATCATTGGTATTAGAGGGAGGAACAGTGCCTGATATCATTTGAAGAAAAAGTACCCCAAGGGTCAGATAAAGGCAAGCAAAGGGCTGCATCCGGCCTCAGGGCTATAATTTGGAGACTACTGGGCTACAGGCTCAAATACTTTTTATGACCTACTGAACCAGGTGCCCTTGGGATAATGGCAGCTCATCCAGGTCTACAATCAGCCTTGGATATGGTGAGCCTCCTGGACCCGTGGTCTTTAGGTAGCCTCCTCTTTTACCTGTATAGCCAAAGCATCCTGGGTTACAGGAAGAATATACAGAATATACTTCTGTGCAAGGTTGCTCTTGAAAAAGCCAGACGTAATAGGCACGAAAACACACATGACCGCACAGAATGTGGTGCGACAAAGCAGAGAACATTGATTTACCTTTTGCGAGGTGCCTTCCGCGTACTTACAAAAACGAATGTGCGAGACAGCCATGAAATTTCCGAAGAGAGACATTTAATTTACAACTCCCTACAGAAGCTATTAAACCGCACAGGCCTGTCTCGTTCATACTAAACCCATCTTCATAACGCCGAAAGTATTGGCTTCTAGATTTTTCAACGCAAGGTTAATGGAAGGTTAAGCATACTCTGGTATCGACTGGCAATTGCAGTGAATGGGAGGACTCGTTGGCTGCAGACAGTCACGATTTTATTAGTCATATTACCACAAGCTAAGGGAAACCAGGCAATTAATAAACGTGCCATTTCCACAGGTGAACTCTGGGATATCCCATTCATAAACGCACACAAGGCAGCCGACACAAAGCTTTTCCTAACGCCGGGAGATTTTTCATGTTCTGTGGGCTTTTTTTCAATGTATCCCTCCAATTTCCCCGAGGTACTTTACAGAAAATAAAGATAATATTTGTGGTATTTATGAAATGCGCTCCAATTTATTTTTTCGCTCCCCCCGCTTGGAGTGCATCTATACTGTGCGCCTTCTCATTGAAGTGATGTGGTTTATTATTTCATTCCTGAGCAACGGAGCTAGGAAAAATGTTCCAGTAATTCCTCGGGAGCTTAAAATCTAACATTAAAAGAGAGATAAAATTACCGTTATTAATATCACAAGCAGAGCAACAAAATTGCCTAGGGGATATCCTAGAACTTATTTTTTATCTTTTCAGATTTTGATTGCAGTTGCAACTGTTACATTGGCTTTTTTAAAAAATTCTGCCACAGGTACATATTTACTATATAGGTTCCCTAAAGTGGTCGTAAACCTCAGACATGAAATATGAACAAAGTATATCCTCCTATAGTGTGCACTCGTCTTAATTAAGAGCACTAAGTGCCATTTCTGTCTGCTGCTGAGTCTAGCAAATCCAAAGAATGTATAAGTACACAGTACATACAGTGCTCCTAGGAGAAGTGCAAAGTCCCTTGGTCCTTTCATCTGCATTTTTAGACCATCAACAGGGTATATGGTCCTACTAGCGAATGGTTATATATCTTCCTTTTATAGTACTACATCTGTTTGACCACTCTTTTTATGCCTGCGGATTATACTCCCATGTGTCACGACACCTGGGGTCAGGTGACGGAGGTGACGGATCCACACCGCAGGAATCGCACCACTGAAGTGTGAAGTGCACACTAAGGTTGCGATGTGCACTGCAAGGTTGTGGACCTATGGCTGACTGCTGCTGAGTAGTACCGGCTGATACGGGGAGAAGGCCCCCTAGAGCACGGACACTGGAACACAGGGAGTTAGTGCATCCGTTTCCCCAGGGCGCGGAATCTAAGAGCCAGTGGGTATTCACCAGAGCCTCTGGTGGTGAGGATGGATTTGGCTGCAACTGGATCCAGGTCGTGGCCCCCGGGGTCCCCTAGCTCAGGCTCGGGCTGGCTACAGGTGGAAGAGGGGAAGCAGCAGTACAGGTATAAGCAAGAATAGTCAGAGGAATAGCAAAGGGTCAGGGCTACAAGTAGACAGGAGAAACCGAGAACAAGCCGAAGATTGAGGTATCAGGCAGGAAGGGATAGTCAGACAACCAAGGATCAAAACACGGATAAGACTCAAAACAACCAAAGGACACAATCACACTGAACCCAAACACAAACAAACGTTGATCAGCAATGCAGCCTTGTGCTGCCAGGCTTATATCATGTTACCAATTAAGGCCTGGGGCGGAGGCCAGCTGAGGAGGGCCTACTAAAGCTCACGGGTGACGGAGGCCCGGCCTTTAACTGGACACATGCAGCAAAGCTAGGCAACAGATAAGAGATGAACGTTTGCTTAGGTTTCAAGACAGAATGTTTTCTATGGTTTCATGACCCATGGACTGGTAGGCTTTGGTGGACCATTAACCCCTCCATTTTACTCCACTCTGCATGTTGTTCCATCTTTTGGGGTGAGTAAACCTCCTAAACATAAGTCATACTTGGTTCCACTTTGTTTGGGCATAGCATTATAGACTATCAATTTATTTATTTTATATATACAGTACATGAGGCATGTTCTAATGTGTAAATGGTATGTTTTCTGTGTTGATATCATGACTTGACCTAGACCAATATATGACCATAATGCAATTATTGATAATAGCTGCATGTACAGTTGTGCTCATAAGTTTACAGACCCTGGCAGAATTTATGATTTCTTCACCATTTTTCAGAGAATATGAATGATAACATAAAAAACTTTTCTTTCACTCATGGTTAGTGTTTGGCTGAAGCCATTTATTATCAATCAACTGTGTTTACTCTTTTTAAATCATAATGATAACAGAAACTACCCAAATGACCCTGATCAAAAATTTACATACCCTGGTGATTTTGGCCTTATAATATGCACACAAGTTGACACAAAGGGGTTTGAATGGATATTAAAGGTAACCATCCTCATCTGTGATCTGTTTGCTTGTAATTTTTGTGTGTGTACAAAAGGGCAATGAGTTTTTTTGACTCCTGACAGACCCTTGCATCCCTCAGGAGAAGGGACCGAGATAGGAACCTCTGCAGCTCCCACAGAAGATCTGGGTAGGATCACTGCAATGTAAAAGAAAACGAACAGCAGGGCACTGAGGTCAGTATCAAATAAAAAAATAAGCAGCACACTTACATTAAAGTTAGCATGAAATAGCATGGATAGGGAACGCCTGAAACCAAGCAGCTGTGATCAGTGTGATCCTGCAGTCATCACTGAGCAAACAGAGACCGAGGATGACAGGGAGCCAGCCAGCCAGCTCAAAGTATGGATATTAGCGGTGGCATTCTAGGCTGTACACAAGGATAACAGCTGTCAAAATGCCTGGTGGATGTCGGGAGAGGGAGTGTGCATGACACGTTTCCAGGGACTTTGCCCACTTTTTCAAATGTGTCGGCTGCACACCCCCTCTCCCGACATCCACCAGGCATTTTGACAGCTGTCATCCTCCTGTGCAGCCTAGAACGCCACCGCTAATATCCATACTTTGAGCTGGCTGGCTCCCTGTCATTCTTGGTCTCTGTTTTCTCAGTGAATTCTACAGCCTCACACTGATCACAGCTGCTTGCTTTTAGGTGTTCCCTCTCCATGCTATTTCATGCTAACTTTAATGTAAGTGTGCTGCTTATTTTAATTACGTGTTTTTTACTTGATACTGACCTCAGAGCCCTGCTGTTCATTTTCTTCTACATATCAGCATGAGTAACTTCTGACAAGTTTTCCTGACACAAAGAAAAAAATGGTGACAGGGAAGGGATCTTCAGCTGATTGACATCCTCAACTCTGTTCCTGGGTGCTATGTGAAGGGGGATGTACTGTATCTCTTCCTTTCAATCAGCTTTCAGAGCTCTCCTCGCTGAGCTCTGCAGTGTGTTATTTCAGCTCTCTGCCCCCTTTTTTTCTGACAGCTCAGACAACCTTTATAAATTCTGGACTTTGAATGGACGTAGAAGAGAAGATGGCAGATAAACAGGTACAACTTATGTATGAGGATTTGTTCCATCTCTGTGTATCACCAGACTCTTCACCAGAGGCCAGACTCTTCACTGGGTATATGTAAGGATTTACAACCACTTTAATTGCTTCCAGACCTGCCTATAGCAGATTTATTTCTACAGGGCGGCCCTTCTGTACCAGATCATGTGTACATACGTGCTTTTGCACCTCTGCCTTCAGGGGGTTTCAGGGGTATTATTCACAGCAGAAGTCGATCTGAGGATGCCAGGCACTGGATATCTGCTGGCACCCGCTGATTGTTGGTAAAACCACACAGAATGGAGAACAAGGCAGATCTCCGTTCTGATAGAGGGGAAGGAATCAATTTTGTGTCCCCGCAAAGCAGGGAATAAAATCCATTACTTCCCTTAGTAAAAGCACTTCACATAGTACACATAAACACCAGCTAGGCACACATTTAACTTTTTGATCACTCTAGATCAGGGGTCTCATACTGGCAGCCCCCCAGCTGTTGCGAAACTACAAGTCCCATCATGCCTCTGCTTCTGGGAGTTATGCTTGTAACTGTCAGCATTGCAATGCCTCATGGGACTTATAGTTTTGCAATAGCTGGAGGGCCGCCAGCTTGAGACCCCTGCTCTAGATGTTTAACCCCTTCCCAGCTGATGTCATTAGTACAGTGACAGAGCATATTTTTTAGCACTGATCACTGTATTAGTGTCACTGGTTCTTAAAAAGTGTTAAAAGTGTCAGTTAGTGTCTGAATGCCTGCTGCATTATCATAAGTCGCTGATCATCATCATTACTTCATTCATCATTACTAGGTCCATAAAGACATGGATGAGTGAGTTTGAGGGGGCCTGCACAGAGTCCCGACCTTAACCCGACAAAACACCTTTGGGATGAATTAGAGTGGAGACTGTGAACCAGGCCTTCTCGTCTAACATCAGTTCCTGACCTCACAAATGCGCTTCTGGACGAATGGTCAAACATTCCCATAGACACTCCTAAACCCTGTGGACAGCCTTCCCAGAAGAGTTGAAGCTTTTATAGCTGCAAAGGTTGGTCCAACTCAATGCTGAACCCTACAGACTAAGACTGGGATGCCATTAAAGTTCATATGCGTGTAAAGGCAGGTGAGACTTTAGGGTTTTGTAGCTCAATGGTAGTGAGTTTACTCCATGCCAGAAGTATTTTCAGGGCTTTCCTGCTCATTTTTATTTTAAGAAACATCAAAAGTTTATACAGGTATGAGTTCCTACACAGACAGTTCTCACCATCAATGCAATAAACATAAAAATTTAGCCACTTGGCTCTCTTGTGGCTACTTTACTGCTCTGATTAGTACCACAGTGGTCCTCCTGACCATCAAACACGTCCTAATGTTTGTGCAGAGACGCTGTATCAGCTCTGCATCTTTATTTCACAGCCCCCTAGCTGCTTTATCCCTCCTGAACTCTCTCTCAGGCTCGGGCCTTGGTCTGTCCTGATCTGGACAGTATGATGCATACCAGCACCTCTCATGGCTCCCCTCACACACTGACCTCCATGGGTGGGCGAGGCACTGAGCTGTAACTTTGGCTCTAATATGAAGCCAGCACACACCTGTGCCATTGGTATGCCATTAGTGTGCTCGTTTCTTACAAAACCACCATTTTACCTAGTGGCACGGGGTCACCCTGCTACAATATATATTATAATTTTTTTTCAAAAAGCCAAATAACCCAGTTTCTAAATAAGCATACTGTCAGATTGAACTGAATCGGTGCAGAGACAAGTCTCCCCAAGCATACTATATCCAGGTTTACTTTCTGCAGCCTTGGATCTGATTTTGCTCCTTATAAACAAATAGGTTGTCAGCTTTGTGTTGCTGTAATTAATGGTGTGCTTCATGAGTCAGCAGACCTGTGACAGTTACAGATTGAAGAATCCAAATTGCTTTGATCTGAGAGGAATGATATTGGAGGTGCTTTATTGTGAGCTTTTAATCTACCCAGTAAAAAAAATGTTTAACTGTCCCACCAGCCAAGAGAAACAGCAAACCATCAACGGTACAGAGTTCCCATCTTATCAAAGATCAGGGAAATAATACATTGTATCTGCTGCATTTGGAAATGTTATTCTGGATGGGCTGTTTTTTAAAAAAAAATATTTATATTAGGATACTTTTTTTAAAAAAAAAATCCTGAATTTACGCAATTTTGCTGTTATGTTAATATATACCAGATATGTCTTTGTTGTATATGATAAAAGATTAAGCAGACTGTATGGGGGTTATGTATATCTTTTTTTGGCCCGGTAAATAAAAAATTAAATGAATATTTGTATTCTTATACTTAGCCAGCAGGTGGCTCTTAAAGCAAACAAGCCAACGTTAGAATCTGATTGGCTACCATGCACAGCCGCACCAGGTTTTGCACTCTTCTGCAGATTTACTTTAGTAAATCACCCCATAGTGTGTTGGTAACTACCTAACACCGTGTTAGGACCAAATACCACCTCCCTCTCTGCTCCATAACAGGGGGAAGTTGTTTGTAGGCCACAGACCTAGCAGGGAACAATGCTAACTAATGACAGGAGAGAGAACACAGGATGTTATTAGCTTACAGGATTTCTGGCTGGATGAACAGATAAAATAAAATGCTTTTAATGGTTTATTTAACCACTTCAGATTTTACCCGTTCATGATCAGGTCATTTTTTGCGAAACGGCACTGCATTAATTTAACTGACAATTGCGCGGTCGTGCGATGTTGTACCCAAAGAAAATTTATGTAATTATTTCCCCCACAAATAGAGCTTTCTTTTGGTGGTATTTGATCACCTCTGCGGTTTTTATTTTTTGCGCTATAAACAAAAAAAGAGTGACAATTTTGAAAACAAAAACAATATTTTTTACTTTCTGCTGTAAAACATTCCCAATAAAAAAATTTAAAAAAAATCAAATTTCTTCATCAGTTTAGGCCAATATGTATTCTGCTACATATTTTTGGTAAAAAAAAAAATCCCAATGAGCGTATATTGATTGGTTTGCACAAAAGTTATAGCATCTACAAATGATGGGATATTTTTATGGAATTATTTATTAATTTTTTAACTAGTAATGGCGGCGATCAGCAATTTTTAGCAGGATTGTGACATTGCGGCGGATAAATCAGACATCTAACTGACACTTTTGACACTTTTTTGGGAACCAGTGACATTATTACAATAATCAGTGCTAATATGCACTGTTAATGTACTAATGACACTGGCAGGGAAGGGGCTAACACCAGAGGCGAACAAGTTAAGCGTGTCCCTAAGGGGTGCTTGCTAACTGTGTGGGGGTTGCCCTGACTGGGGAAACACAGAGATCCGTGTTCCTGCTTAGCAGGAACACAAGTTCTCTATGTCTTCCCCTGTCAAATCGCCATTCTGCCTCTCTGGGGAACGACCGCGGGTGGCCGGTGGACATCGCGTCCACTCATTTGTACGAAGCAACACACATGCAGCCGGGCTGCCTTGCCGCAGTAAATGTGCAGAAGGCGGCCCGGAACCAGTTAACAGACTAAAAGGAAGCGAATAAGAGGAGTTTATTTTTAGGGTTTATATACACTTTAACACCTTCCTGGCCTATAGCAGAATGACGGCAGAGCGGGGGCTTTATTGTTCTGACTGGACGTCATAAGACGTCCTTCAGAATGGGCCACTCGCACACGCCCCCCTGGGGCAGGGAGCGCAGCAATCCATGGTGCGGTGTGTCCAAGGGACACACCGCATCACTGATCTCGGTAAAGAGCCTATGACGTAGGCTCTTTACCATGTGATCAGCTGTGTCCAATCACAGCTGATCACAGTGTAAATAGGAAATGCCGGTTTTTGGCTTTCCTTTCCTCACTCTGACTGTGCGTAAGGAGAGAAGAGCCGATAAGCGGCTTTCCACAAAGGGGAGATCTTCCTGATCGGTAATGCCTGTCAGTGCCCACCAGTGATGCCCATCAGTGCCCACCAGTGATGCTCACCAGTGCGCACCAGTGATGCCCACCAGTGATGTCAATCAGCGCCCATCAGTGCCGCCTATCAGAACCCATCAGTGCCACCTATCAGTGCTCATCAGTGCTGCATATCAGTGCTGCCTATCAGTACCTATCAGGGCTGCATATTAGTGCCTCCTCATCAGTGGCCATCAGTGTCGCCTCATCAGTGGCCATCAGTGCCGCCTCATCAGTGCAGCCTATCAGTGCCCGTCAGGGCAGCCCCATCAGCACGCAACAGTGGAGGAGAAAAATTACTTATTTACAAAATTTTGGTTTGCAGTGATTCATTCACAGAGAGAGAGAGAGAGAGAGAGAGAGAGAGAGAGAGAGAGAGAGAGAGAGAGAGACTAAAAGCAAACATCTTCTGCTGTTTTTGTTAGAATACCCTTAGTGCTCTCTGATCTTTTGTCATTGGGGCATCCTGCATTAAATGTTTATTTCCAAAACAAACAGTTTATTTAAATAGAAAAACACATTAAAATAATCAATTAGACAAATGTAACCATACAAGCAAACAAACTAGAAAGTAGTTTTATTTGGGTAGTTGGGGCTGGACAGGCAAGAATTTTCTTTTGGTCACCAGGACAATTAAAATGGGGGAATCTCCTCAGCGATGAAACAGACAGCAATAAAAACCTAACAGGGGTCTGATATCTAAAACAAAAACATGTATTTGGATACACTTTATTAATCAGAGTTTTGATAATGTTTTCTGATGCTGAAAGAGCAATATAATTGGTTTTGGTCTGTGTGAAACATGTCCTTCTTTCTTTAGCTACCTGGACAAACAAAAAAACCCACTTTAGACCCCAAAATGAGGCAACCCCTCCCCCCCCCCCCATCAATAGCAATAGGGCCATCTGACTTATCCAGTTATCCACAGGTTGCCAGCAAGCACGCAATTCTTTGTTTCCCAATTAGAATATCCAATATGTTTTGTACACTTGGGAGTGAATTTATGAAAAACGTTCATAGTAATTTTCCCAGTGAAAGTGCATATACATGTATTCTGTGGGAATGGAGCAAAAAAAAAAAAACAAGATGTTGTTAGGCTATTTCCTGTTCTGGTCAAATGTTACTTATTGATTTAAAGTAAGAAATACTACACTTGCCCACTAGATGGTGTTAAGTGATAGAGTAATTGATACTTAGCACCATCTAGTAGTTAAATGTGGTATTTTCTATTTTAACTCACTGGAAAACATTCAACCAGCACAAGAAATAGCCTAATAATATATATTTTTACCCCATTCACAAAGAACAAATATCCATGCATTTTCACTGAGTGAACTGCTATGCATTGTTTTTCACATACACCCCTGTTGTTTGCAAAATAAAAACAATACAAAAGATGCAATGATAACATTTGGCCAAAGGCCCTTAAAAATACAGCATTTTAGAAACAGCTGGAAGCCTCCTTTAAGAATTATTTGGATTATTCTGTTCTGATTTGGAAATTTATTTCAGCAGTCCAATCCCCTGACAAAATCGTATTATATTCCTCCATTGGTTTTTTTTTTTTTTTTTCAAAAGAGGAAACATTTTTTTACACTCTCCACTTATGTCCTTCTTTCCTGACGTACAACCTTTACAGGTAAAGGTTGCTTTAATTATATAAAGCAGAAATCATAGAGGTATGTACTCTAATAAAAGGTCACAAATCATATCAAAACCTTCTATGACACTGAATGTTTTTCCCCATTCAGTAATGAGCTGAATAGTTGTTAACAAAACCCAAGATGTTTGAATTATTCCTTCCCGCTATATTGCCCTGAGACACCAAGACAAGAAATGAGTGTAATGGGAATCTTGAGGACAACATAATGCAATGCAACATGACAGAGGTTCTAACATTTAGTCATCAAAGGGTCAATGTGCAAGAAGAATTTTGGGACCCCCATTCAACTTTGGCCCCTTGTTCACATTGTATGGATAGGTCATTAGATAGGTGAACACGTGTAGGTAAAAGGAGCCTTTTCGATGCCCTGAGCTCCCTCTTGGTCTAATATACAACTGGGGACAGACAGTGAACCCCATCCAGAAGCCAGCAGCCACCTGGCCCACATTTGGTATCTTCTTTTGGGCTCTTGTGCAGCTGCACAATAGTATGTTCACCCTGTCTTTTCCCATTCTACTTGTAGCACCTTCCTTGTGCAATGTAGGCTGATATGTAAATTTAGCTAGCTCCTCCTGATTGGTTAGGGCTGCTCAGTGTTTCACAGGCTGCTGTTCTGTTGCTTCCCCCTGTTGGCTGGAGGATTTTAGAATTATAGCGAGAGGAAGACCTGAGTAAGCAACTTGAATATTTATGGAACTCCAGTCAATCCCTGAGGAGGTGTACCCAGTAGGTGGTGGGAGAGCCCATAAGTAGGCGGTAGGGCAGTGTTCCTGGGTCCAGTCCTGCATACCCCTGGGACAGGGGTGCTAGAGAAGCCTTTGTGAAGACATCAAGGGCCCAGCTATGCTTTGCTGGAGGCCTCTTTGCAATTTCAAGTCCAGGGACCAGGTTGGGGCTGGAGAAGCTCAGGGGAGAGAACCAGTAGGAAGTTGATGGGAAAGAGTTCAACTGTGTTATGGTGATGTGAGCCTACATCTCCTTCACTAGGAAGAGCCTTGTGGATATTGGCAGGAGGCAACTGGTGATACTGTGGCTAAGTGAATAGTTGACCCTCAGTACTGGAGGAAAAGTGACTGTGTGTAGCTTTAAACTCTGGAAGCAGTATAGGTCACCTACTTCATTAGATATTCTGTGGAACATTTGGTAGTTAGTGCAGTGCAGCTAGCTGTTCTATGCAGTGCAAGTTATCCATTTCTACAGTTCCAGGGTATCCCATGCTCCCTCTCCCTATCCCAGTTCATCGTTCTCGATAAAAACCTTAAAAAGAACCCCCTAGACTGTTTTCTGACCAGTGGGGGAAATAGGACCAAATTCACCAGCAGTTCCTTAGGGGGCACCTACTAAATACAATCCTTTATTGCTGTACTTGTCTTTAATGGTGGCATCTTCCATCTCTTCCTACCCAGGTGACACTATACCATTGGGGCAGAAAGTACAGTAGATCCCCCATCAGGGACATAGGGAGTAATAATAACCTAATAGAGATTCTAACCCTTACATACTCAAATTAGAATTTAAATAATGCTTTGGCTAGATCCATGCTCTTCGCCTTAAAGCAGTTTATGTTTTACAATATCCATATGGAAGTGCCCCAGGTGGTCGCCATTAACTATGGAGCGAGTAGGCGGAGAGCTGGCAGACATTCAGCTCTCTATAATTACGCTAAGTGAAAATTTCTTGTGAGCATTAGGTAATCCTGGCCAATTTCCTGCTATGTCACTGCTAATTTCTACAATGGTGATAATTCTCCAAAGAAATGAATCTCTTCCCGCTATTATACAGTCTCTGCTTAATAGAATTCACCTTTTAATTACTACTCTGCACCTGAAATGTTAAATATAATGGGGGGCTATCAATCAACCAAGGAAACTGCCAAGTGCTTTTGACCTCCATCTATACAGCAAGACCTTCAGACTTAATATATGAACGATTGCAAATGGCACTGATGATTGCAAATAGGAGCTGCGACCCATAACAACCAAATTTGGGTTAGCTAGATCGGAGGAAAGGTTATTGATGATTGGTTTACCTAGTTTGAGTTTTCCATAATTGAGCAGATACATGAGGCACCTTACATTGCTTCTTTGTGGGACTGCAGCTCCATGTCACTTGACCCTGTGCTATGCAATCTCATACATGTGCTTAGATGCATGTAAGTGAGGATACTGTGAGTTCAAGAAGATTGGCACTCAGAACACTCTGTAGACATGTTCATAAATCCAGGTTCCGGACCAATGACAAGCTACGTACATTGGCAACTATACATATGCAGCTAGCAAGGCAGCTACCAAATACTAGGATGTAAATTAGGCAAATTAGAGTCCATCAATTTTTTTCCCCCAAGTCAGCAACATTTGCTTTTTTGACTGGAGTTTAATAGCAATTTTCTATATCTGTGTGTTGCAATGGAATGGGAACAAGGATCACACCTGTCTGAAGGGTACCCAGGGTAGAGCTGGCAAAGAGCCAAAGCTGTTACCTGCCTGAGTAGGACAATAACCACTTGCCGACCGTATCACACTGTTATATGGTGGCAAAGTGCCTCTCCTGTGATCGTGTACCTGATACGTGATCCGGCACTTCCTGGTAGGGGGCGTGCGCATGTGCTACCGTGGTGCCAGCTGTGCTGTGATTAGACCCGCTGATCGGCAAGGAGGAAGATGTGACAGAGCTCTGCATATGTAAACAATGCAGAGCTCTATTCTGTCAGTGGGGATGTGGCAGTTTTTGTTTCCCTGGGCAGGGAATAAAATCCAGCACATTTCTTAATGAAAGCACCTTACAGTAAACAGATAAACACTGGTTAGGCAGACATTTATCCCTTTAATCACCCTAGATGTTAACCCCTTCCCAGCCAGTGTCATTAACACAGTGATATTATATATTTTTAGCACTGATTACTGTATTAGTGTCACTGGTTCCCACAAAGTGTCAGTTAGTGTCAGATTGTCTGCCCAAATATTTCAGTGTCCCTATAAGTCTCTGAGCACCGCCATTACTAGTATAAAAAAATAAAAAATCAAGTAAACTGTATATCCCATAATTTGTAGACGCTATTACATTTAAGTTTAAGTGGTTAAAGTGAAACTAAATTCTGGTTTTAAATAAAATCTATGCAACTATGTATTCTTAACTCAAAAAATTAAGGGATAACCCAACATTTTGAGTTGTCACCAGTAGGGATGAGCATGGGTCAATATGACTGACCTCATATGGCCACCTGGCCATATTAGGTCATCAGTGTCAAGAACATCCTCTGGTTGCAGTTGCCCTGGTCACAGTTGATGGGCAGGAGTGACAGTTGCCTTCCCGGGATTGGTCCAAATATAGCAACATAGGGGAACATTCTCCAATGAGAGAACATGCTGCAGTGACAAATGTCTACGAGAGGATTCCCCTCACTTTTAGGAAGCTTTTGTACAGTTGTGTAGTGGTTAGCACTTTTGCCTAGCAGCAAAAGAGTCGCTAGTTTGAGTCCCAACCACAACACTACCTGTCTGGGGTTTGCTTGTTCTCCCTGTGCCTGTGTGGGTTTCCTCTGGGTACTCTGGTTTCCTCCCACACTCCAAAGACATGCTGGTAGGTTAATTGGATCCTGTCTAAAATTGTCCCTATTATGTGTATGTATAAATGTGAGTTAGGGACCTTAGATTGTAAGCTCCTTGAGGCTGGGGACTGTTGTCAATGTACAAGGTATATGTAAATCGCTGCATAAATTGACATCGCTATATAAGTACTTAAAATAAATAAAAAATAAAAATTTTCTCTTGCTTCCTGTTTGGACAGAAAAATGAAGAGAAATATTCCAAATGGTACCTAAATGACAAAAAAAGAAAACAAGGGTAACAACCCTCCCAAAAAATCCTGACAAGGGCTTTAACCCTTCCCTTCTCAAAGACAACATTTTAGCTTTAGATATATGCTAAAGCTAAAGTTTAGGTATGGATATTTTTGCATAGTTACACTGGTCTAGTTTGGACCAATGTAAGTATGTATGTGCCAGTGGCATATCATCCATGGGTGCAATGTGTGGCCCTGATAGGGGTGGGGCCCCCTCCTCACACATTACACCCATGGAGTAGCTGCTGCTGCTCTCCCTGTGCTCTAATATGCCCCCTCTTCTCTTATGCCCCCCCCCCATACAACCAATCCCCTGTGGTTCCCCTGCAGCTGCTGGCTTCTCCTCCTCTCCCCTCCCACTGGCTTCAGGTGCTACAGGACTGCCACAGGGGGATTTAAAGTGGTTGCAAAGGCACAAGGTTTTTTACCTTTATGAATTCTATACATGAAGGTAAAAAACCTTCTGTGTGCAGCAGCTCCCTCTGCCCCTCCAATACTTACTTGAGCCCCCTCGCGATCCAGTGATGTCCATGAGAGCCTTGCCTCTCCAGGGACTCACACTCCTGACTGGCTTCTGGCATCAGTGGAAGCCATTGGCTCCCGCTGCTGTCAATCACAGCCAGTGAGCCAATCAGGGGCCAGAGGGGGTGAGGCTCGGGGTGTGCCTGCTTGGGTGCCCCCACAGCAATCTGCTTGCTGTGGGGGCACCCAGCAGGAGGGGGGAGCCCAGAGGGCCGGCATGGGACCCGAGAAGCGGAGGATCTGGGCTGCTCTGTGCAAAAACCACTCCACAGAGCAGGTAGGTATAACATGGACATAGATGAATGAGTTTGGGGTGGAGAAACTTGACTGGCCTGCACAGAGTCCTGACCTCAACCCGATAGAACACCTTTGGGATGAATTAGAGTGGAGAGTGTGAGACAAGTTTTCCTGTCCACATCAGTGCCTAACCTCACAAATGTGCTTCTGGAAGAATGGTCAAACATTCCCATAGACACTCCTAAACCTTGTGGACAGCCTTCCCAGAAGAGCTGAAGCTGTTATAGCTGCAAAGGATGGGCCAACTCAATCTTGAACCCTATGGACTAAGACTGGGATGCCATTAAAGGTCATGTGCGTGTTAAGGCATCCCAATACTTTTGGTAATATAGTGTACTTACATTGCTCCAGCTGGACCAATATAACTGCAAAATAAACCCATAACAAAACATCCACTTGCCGACCACCTAACTTGGAACTATTATTCATTATTTTACCGTTTAATATTGGGGTAATGGCTGCAGCTAGATGCCATAACCCCAGTACTAACATTTTCTGCAGCTGCCGCTCTTTCCAATAAAAGTGATCCAAGTGACTGATTAGCCATTGAATCACTTTTAGAAGCAGCGGGATGAGTCAATCCCCCCTCCCCCCGCCACTTTCTGGTGGTTTTCCTGCCTACCTGGCTGATCGGCAAGCCCGAGAACTGATCCTGCGGTTGCCGCGGCTGGCCATAGAAATAAGCAGAGGAAAGATGGCCTACACTCAGCTCTATGGCCTAGGAGGCCCGGAGCAACTTCATGACGTCACTTCCTGTTCGTGGCCGATGTAAACAAGGCCATTTTTTTTTATCAGATCAATGTGTTTTTTTGTTTTTCTTTTGATCTGATGCTTTCCATTGTAGAGGAGAGATGTGGGGTCTTATTGACCCCAGATCTTGCCATAAAGAGGACCTGTTTATGTTTCTTGTGACAGCAATAGAAGTGATCAAAACATTTTTAAAGGGACAGTGTAAAAATCAAAAAAGTAATAAAATAAATAATAATATATATTTTTTTAAAGCACCCCATTTCCCTGTGCTCGCACACAGAAGCAAACGCATACGTAGGTGAGGCCCACATATGTAAATGGTGTTTGCACCACACCTGTGGGGTATCGATGTGAATGTCAGAGCGAGAGCAATAATTCTAGCACTATACCTCCTCTGTAACTCTAAACTAGGAACCTGTAAATCTTTTTTAAAATTATACCTATGGAGATTTTTAAGTACTGTATTTTAGCGCCATTGCACGAGCACATGCAATTTAAAGCATGACGTGTGAGGTATCTATTTACTCAGCGTAACATCGTCTTCCACATTTTACACAAAAAAAGGGTTATTTTTAAAAAAAACTCATTCAAATGTATTTTTTTAAAAAATGTATTCGAAAAACTACCGTGTGACATAAAAAATTGCAATGACCGCCACTTTATTCTCTACTGCCTCTGTTTAAAAAAAAAATATTGTTTACATGTTCTAAGTAATTTTCTAGAAAAAAAAAATTCAGAATTTTACTTGTAAACAAAAAAGTGTTAGAATAGGACTCGCCCTTAAGTGGTTAAGGAAGCACCATTTGCATTGCCCTAGCAACCAATCAAAATCTGACTTTTCCTTTATTAAAAAAAAAAAAAAAAAAATAGCCCTTATTATAAACTTTGGATCATGAGGGCCCCTTTCCTCTGAACATGTCTTGCAAAACGTAATTAATCATATCTCCAGAAATCATTTGATAAATGTCTGATCATCTCTCAGTGAATAAAACGAGTATTAATATCCTAAGATATCCTGCCATGTAATTATCCTCGCCAAATGACTTGCTATCGGGTTTCATCTCTTACGTCTGCGGTGTATCATCCCGCGGCCTGCTTCCTAATAAGATGCAAATGAGAGGTGTGGAACATGCAGATTAATTAAAATAAAGCCCTGGTAATTAAAAGGGCAATCAGGGGGGTCTTGTGCTTTGATTAAGATGCATCCAATTTTCATATTTGGACTGGGAGTGCATATTTTAAAATGCATAATATAATTTCTTATTGTCTTTCATTTGCATCTGATTTAAATGGCTTCAGTGTAGTGGCGCCTGATTCAGTAATTACCCATTTGGAATTACATGAAAATGTGTTCGCTTGTACTGGAGACACCTACTATTGCTGGCTAGGGCCTAAATAGATTTCAATATGGTTTTGCTGTTCAAAGCCCCCCTTTTCTCATGGGTGAACATGTGCTGGGGCCACAGGACGACCTTCAGGAGGTAATATACAAAGCCAGATTATGGACTATTAGATGGTCAGGGCAGAGGAAATACCTCCTGCTTGAGTCCACTGCCATTCCCATTCAAAGTACTGATTGTTAGGATACAAGGACCACACAACAGGTACCCAATGGCCACATGTTGTCTTTAGGGCGCAGGTTGGGTGCCAGAGGTCTAGGTCAGTGTTTCTCTATCTTTCTTTAGTCATGGCACCCTTTAAAAGTATGCAAAATCTCAATTCACCCCAGACTAAAATGGGGTTCCACTGTCACATCAGAAGCCCCCCCTTTCCACATCAAAGTCTTCCATTCCTCAGCCCCTCTTCCCTTCATATCAGAACCCTTAGTCTTACCTCCCTTTCACATCAGTGTCCTCAGCCCCCACTTTCACATCAGAGTCCTTAGTCTTACCTCCCTGTCACATCAGTGTCCTCAGCCCCCACTTTCCCATCAGAGTCCTTAGAAGGCCCCCTGCACCATTAATGTGCATGACCCATGTGTAGCACACCCCCTTAGGAGCTCCAAGTAACTGGGATCCCCCACCCTGCACAGCCAGGCACACTGAATTTTGGGGATTAGAATTTGGACCAGGATTGGGAATTACGGGATGCCTACTGAACTCCAAACAAACTTCAGGCACAACTTCTCCTATATACAGAAAGAACGCAGAGGATAACCTCCAACACTATGGACTTTAAGGGCACACCACAAGACGATTTCAAAAGCTACGTATAAAAAATATAGTTTATTGAAAATTACATAAAACCAATAGTAAGATTAAAATAAATGTACACATTCTTGGGGGATAAATGTATATTTATACAAGGATGGAGGGTGAGAACAGCCTACAAATATACATCAACTACAGTACACAAAAGTTGTGGTACCAGGACTGTACAAACTATAGGAAGTCGATTGCATAGCTGGTCAACGCCTTTCGCTACGATCGTTTCCCAAATATCAAATTTGTGATGTAATAAATGAATGTAATGATGTTAATATGCTGATCTATATTTTTCTACTCACCTTAAAGACACTTCTGCCTATGAATTAGAAGGTCCTTAAGAAGCACATAGCGAAACACGTTGACCAGCTAAGCAATTGACTTCCTATGTTTTGTACACTCCTGGTACTATATATCACCACTTTTGTGTTCTGTAATCAGTGTATGTTTGTAGGCTGTGCTCACCCTCAATCCTTGGGGAGATATATGCATTGATCCCCCAAGAATGTGTACATTTATTTTCATGTTATGCTTGGTTTTATGTAATTTTCAATAAACTATATTTTTTGTACATAACTCTTTAAATAGTCTCGTGGTGTGGCCTTAAAGTCCATAGTGTTGGAGGTTATCCTCTGCGTTCTTTCAGTACTATATTAGGATGGTGGCACGCTCTAGAAAGCAACTCTTTTTCTCTTCCCCTATATACAGTCAATATCAGCCTTTTTCAACCAGGGTGCCTTCAGGTGTCTTCAGGGGTGCCTTGGAAAAATGCCTAAAAATGTTATACAGGCCAGCAGGTGGACCAATCCTACCTATTAGTTGCATAAAGCCACAGGTTTTCATTGTGCACCATTACAACTTTCTAGCCGCCGGTGTCCTAACAACCAATAACATCATCAGATGATAAGGAGGACGTCGGGCACATGCACACCATCCTTGTTTGTCCCTCCTCTTCCCCTCTCTCTCAACACAAGAGAGTGAGGGAGAAGCGAAGCATTGGAATACTAATCAGTGCCAGTGTGCAAAGGTGTATTTGCTTTGGAAAAATAAATCACCTCCAATGGTGGGTGTCCTACGAATTGTGGATGTTGCTGTATTATGTAAAACTATTAGTGTCGTTTTTTAAATTTTACAATGGGATGCCGCGAGATTGTGCGGAATTTGTAAGGGTGCCTTGATGGAAAAAAGGTTGAGAAACACTGCTCTATATACACTCCTCTGCCTTCTCCAGTACTCGCTTGCAGAACTCAGCTATGTTACCCTGTACTCATTTTGTACAAAGGCCTATTACAGGCAGGGACTCGCAGCCCCTATATTTGGAAATAGGGTGACATAGCTCACACTTTCCCAGCACTTTCTCTTTGTGGTCACTGATCCCAGCACCACCACTTCAGGCACTGCCAACCTGCCTGGCTGCAGCTGCCCCTTTCATTAGCCCTCCTGGCTAACTTCTCCCCAGTCCTCTCAGACTGACACTCTCTCTACAGTCTTCCCAGACTGAACACTCACCAGCCCACCTGGCTGACTTCTCAGGAGATCTCCCAGACATGCTGACCTGCTCCCGATGTCCTCTCACTTGCTCCCGTGCCTCCACGAAGGATTCCTCCACTTGTTTTGGGGAAACCTTCCAGCACCCTAGTCCCAGACCCAAGGTCACCCCCCAGACTAGGGGGTGCCCTCCGAGGACCTCCAACAGTATCCTCAGCACTCCATCTTCTGCCCGACTGCCCCTGCTGGCATGACCCATGCCCATTTGTGAGGTGGCCTACCCCCTGCCAGCCCATAGGCTGGGGATTGACTGGGGCCCTCATAAATATGCCAAGCAGCTCTTCCTAGCCTCCACCCACTACATCTGGAAACTTCTCCAGAGATGCTGCTTGCTGAACCATCCAGCCTCCCTGAGTCACTCAACCCTGACCCTGGTTCAACCCAGGCCTGGCTCTCAAACAAACCAATTCACCTACACTGACAGCCAACGATATACAACTAGCACACTCGCTAGAGGGTGCTACACCTGCATGTGCAAAAATATGGGATGTAGCAAAACACCCTTGACAAGCCCATGAGGCACCCCAAAGTTCAACAGAACCCTGGTTGAGAAAGTCTGGTCTAGATGGTTCTCAGGCAATGCCCCTTTTTCTCTCAGTAAAACTGGCTCTACCTGACCTGTGCAGATTTCCTACTACACAGCAGCAATATATAACCAATAACTAGTTATTCTATACTGGCAGAGAGAAATTAGAACCTAATCTTATATGAAAGCAAATGCTTAATGCAACCACAAGCAGTTTCAAAGGGGCCAGCTGCTGTAAGTGATAGCGCTGCTACATTATTATTATGATTATTATTATTTGCATGAGTGTATTGGGGAAATAAGCTTGACAAGCATTCTAAATCACTTGAATAAGCACAACAAGGCTAATTTCTCTGGGCCCATGAATCAATTAGCCGCCGCGGTTTCCAATAAAAGCACGCACCTATCTGTATTTTATATGAGGGGGCCTTGGTACGGCTGGTAAGTTGTAGTGCTAATTTTATGGCCTCCCAGGATGCCATCTGTCTCGGGAGACAGATGTTCATACACGGTTATTAGAGGGCCGCTGCATAATGAGGTCAAATCGGATGATATCTCATAGTGCTTTGTATGCGCAGTGTATTCCGTAACAGGTGCTGGATCCTGCACACTCTTAGCAGTCTGGCAGGACCGCTTCATGATTCAGTGCAAAGAAAAGGTGTATTTGTAGCCGAACTGTCAATGCTTATGAACACAGCTGCCTGTTTTGCTTTATACTGACAAGGTGTGAGCTAAATGCTTAATAAACAGCAGATGTAGTTTATATCGAGCCTGATTGGGTGAGGATATAGCATTTCTTTCCATCTTCTGGTTGTGTACTTTGGAACAGTGAATTGAGAGACTCCAGTTGCAGCTGTGCTATATATTTGTTCTTGCCTTGCAGCGCTGTGGAGTCAGGTTTGATTACCACCAGAGACTGTGAGCATGTGTGTTGTCTGCGTGGGATTTCACTTGGCGTTCCAGTTATCTCAAAGGCCAAACATAGTGGTAGCTTCATTGGCATCCACCAAAATAACTCTACAAGTGTTCTTGAGTGTCTATAGAGTGAGATGGCAAATAAGATGGCTGCTTTATAAACAAAATTGCTGCATTATAAGAATTTAATCTATGCTTGTTTTTCGCCTTTGCATGAACCCTTGGTATTTTTTAAATTTGACAATTTATCGAAGCGTATGATTTGTGCTTGAAGAACATGTGGCATGAAGTTCCTGGAGAAAGGAGGGTCCGGAGCTATAAGGAATAAAAAGCATGTAGTGTCTGTATCACAGGGTAGAAGGGGAACCAGACAACATAGAGTTAACATTTTCGTAAAGGGGGGGAGGAGTTGCTGCATGATAAATGTGTTTCGATAGGCCTCAGCTGAAGTTAAGGGTTAAAGTACTACACACTGCTAAAGGATGGGGTTTTGGATCAGCTCGTAACTGCCCATTGGTTCTTGTGCATAGTTTATTTACACAAGGGGGGAGGCCCGTTGGCTCCTTTGTCTTTTAGGGTGACTGGGGGGGGTTTAAGAATATTACGTCGTTA
>BLSH010333605.1:512755-528545 GCA_018402905.1 Glandirana rugosa | reverse complement strand
GGGGACACTCTTTACGTCTAGAGGAAAAAAGATTTCATCTACAAATACGGAAAGGTTTCTTCACAGTAAGAGCTGTGAAAATGTGGAATAGACTCCCCCCAGAGGTGGTTTTGGCCAGCACGGTTGGTTGCTTTAAAAAAGGCCTGGATTCTTTCCTTAATGTAAATAACATAACTGGGTACCAACATCTTTAGGTAAAGTTGATCCAGGGTGAATCCGATTGCCTCTCGGGGAATCAGGAAGGAATTTTTTCCCCCGTTATAGCAAATTGGATCCATGCTTTGCTGGGGTTTTTTGCCTTCCTCTGGATCAACTGTGGGTGAAGGATTGTATATGGGATTATTTGGTTGTATGTGTATATGTGTATATATGTATATACATTTTTTTTTTTTTTTTTTTTTTTTTTTTTTTTTGGTTGAACTGGATGGACTTGTGTCTTTTTTCAACCTGACAAACTATGTAACTATGTAACTATGTAACTATGTTATACTTGCTTACTATATTGTACATATGTGTAAATATTGTATATAGCTAGTTTGCTAGGTTTCTGTTACTTAGGCATTTTTGGTTGTGGGTCACTTGTTTATGTTAACTATTTGCTGGTGTGTGCATGTCTTTCTGCTTGCTGTTAATAAATTAATTTCATTATACATTGTTTGGTCCCAGCTTCCTTGTGTAGCTACATATATCTGGTCATCCCAGCTGCTCCTGACAGATCCATGTATGGTTGGCTTCAATGTGAGAGCGTGCCAAAATAAACAGAATGGTTTACTCATCATTCCTGTGTTTGTCTGGCCTTCTATGTAGCTACAACATACATGCGAGGTGGGTGCAGGAACCCTCCCCACTGAGCTTTTGTATTCTGACAGCGGGACTCCTTCGCTGTCAGAATACACTGATGAGCGCTGCAGCCAATTGACTGCATGTGCTGACCAAATGAAAATTTACCAGCAGTCCTGTTCGAGAGGTGTCGATCATTAGATTGACTCCTCTCAAATGGAAATGGCCACGGATTAATTGAAATTTGGCCCCTGCTGAACCAGCCAAATTCTGATCCATCTATGGCCAGCTTTACGGAGGTTCGGTATCAGTACCTGATTTGAAAGATCCCACAAGAGTAACTGTGATAGGGTCTGAGAACACCTTCCAGGGCTGGATCTGATGTAAATGGTTTATGAACTTGTAAAGTATGCAGAATCTGGACTTGTTATCAATATACACTTTAGGGCCTAGAGTTTGTGGACACCTAACCATCACACAAACTATGTGTTCAGATGTATGTGGACACCCCTCAAAATTATTGAATTTGGGTGTTTTATTGCACATCCAACCTTGTGCATCCATCCAAGAGGTCCTTTTCTGTTCCACCATGACAGTGCCTCTGTGCCCAAAGCCAGCTCCATACAGACATGATTTTATGAGTTTGGAGTGAGCTTCATGGAGTCCAGGCTGGGACTCTATTAAAAATCTTGGGGATCAGCTGAAATCATGAACTAGGTCTTCTCACTCAACATCAGTATCTGATCTCACAAATGATCTTTTGACTGAGTGGGGACATGCCAACAGACACACTTCAAAATCTTGTGGAAAGCCCTCCTTGATGAGTGGAGGCTTTTATAGCTGCAACAGTGGTGGTGGTGGGGTAAATCTATATTATTGGCCATGGTATTGGAATGTAATATCCAAGATGCTCACCAAGAAGTTCATATGTATGATATTTAGAGGTCCACAAACAGTTGGCCATTAACAAATAAGTTGTGTAAATAAAATAAATAAGTTCCAGTAGACCAGAAAGGCTTGCAGTATTATAAAGGCTGGAAGGTTACGCTGGTTAAATTAGAAGATTATACTGTATGCATTGTTGGTATGCTATGTCACTGTGACTGGACACCAGTGCCACATCATTTGCTTCACACTGCTGTCGCTGGGGTTGTAGAGGAAGACTCTCTATTCAGAGTCTATACTGGCACAAACCATGTGTCATCTCCTCCACTACTAAATGTGGCAGAACTAAACTGAAATCACAGGACACAAGATTTCAATGTCTGTAAGTAATGTTGCAATGCTTTGTCTGTTGTCAAACTGGCAGAGTGAAAGCTCACAAAGTAATAGGGCTGGAACTATATGCCTAGCATAAGAGGAGGGCCTACATGACTGACTTTACAGTCTATGCTGTAGTTAGGCAGGTTAAATAATTTGGTTTTAAAAGAAGGAAGCTTAGATTATTGGACAAGAGCAGGGTGTGGCAGGGTGGGGCACTAGTGGTCTGATAGGAGAGGTGTTGCTTGAAGGGTCAGCAGGGGAGAAACTTCACCCGCCCTCCCTTCCCTCATCGTTATGTTTTGGTTGGTTTACCCTCCTCTTTTTTCTTTTTCCTTGACCGTGTTTGGTGAGTTTTGGGGGGCATATTTCTTTTGCAATCTCTACGCAAGCGAGGTCCAGTTAAATCATAGCAGCAGGTAAGGATCTCAGGGTTTTGAAGATGGGCATGGTCAAAAAAGTAATTGGAGAATGATGGGTTGGGCCCATTTCTGGTATGGGTGTACCTTCCATACTAAGTGACCTGAGTAATGGGATATCGGTATTCAGGCTGTATCGGGTGGTAATTTGGTAACTAATTGTCCCCGAGGCTGGGTAATTGTGGTTGTGGGCTGTGATATAGAACTTGGTGGTTAATACAGCCAAACCAAAGCTTGGTATATAATGGTTGACAATCTTCGGAAAAGTTGCTGTTCTCCCGCTATCCTTGAATCCCCATACAAACTTATGACCAGATGGTATATGACCCCCTCTAGAATTAATCAATTCTACCCTAATAGCTCCCCTAACTGTTTTAGAGGTTGCCCGAATGAAGGAACCCTTTTACATATCTTCTGGGAATGTAAACACGTAGATTCAATATGGAAATCCACCACAAACACGGCAAACAAACTGGTGGACGATAACATCACTCCTACTCCTCAAATTTGTCTTCTATTCATGAAAATTCCCAATATTTCCAGGCATATCAGTAGATTGCTACATACCCTCTGTAGCGCAGTTCTTTGGATGATCGCCTGCAACTGGCGTACACCTTGTATCACATGGCAACAAGTCAACTCAAGAATGTCTACAATTAGGCTCACAGAATATATCCTCTATACATTACATGATCATATAAGTAAATATGAACAAAAATGGTCTCTATGGAATTCTGTACTTAATGACTAATACAATTTTCTAAGATATATATTACCTGATGTCTTTACTATTGTACCATATATACCTACCTCTTTGATTGTATTGTTAACATATTTTGTATGTTTTCTTTGTACTCACCCTTCCAATAACACAGTTTGAAAACAAAAAAATACAGTCAGTTCGGTGCCATCACAAACCTCAGACCCAAGAGAAGGTCAGTTATGTACATTATCGTTGTAACATTTGTTTTCATGAAATGTAATTTAAAGCTGTATTTGTTCATTGTGTATTGTTAATAAAAGGCTGCTGTGGCCGTTTAAATCCATATTAGGTGGTCGTGTCTTTATTTGCATATGGCAGGTAATTCTAGGGAAAGATTGGTAAGGTCATGGCAGCCAGAAGATCAGCTATACTTCAGTCATGACCACAGCAGGTGTACATACCTAGGAACTCAGCTCAGATATCTTACCAATCGATGCCCTGAGGTATATAAGAAACTGTATGGTGGTTCCATTATAGAGGACCAGCAAAAAACGAATATGTTTATAGTGTTTGGGTGGACTGACCCTTTTGTTTTAGGCATTATTTGTTCTGAATGTGATGAAAAAGGAAAGTGGACAATCAGCAGAATGGAATTTTATAATAAAAAGAGGAGGAGGTTTGCATTCGATATCATCACAGGGGGTTTTGAAACATTTCCTGCAAGTAAGATTCAAGTACTTGAAAGCTGACATCACAGAAATTCCAGTCATAGGATATGACTCAAGGGAAGCCAATGGCAGGAGATAAGAAGAAAGAGGAGAGCTGGACAGGGTCAGGGACTACTAATCAAGTTATTTTTGGAGATCATTTGAGAATAGGGCACATAACATTTCACATCAGCTGCACCTAACACTGACTACTCCCTTCTCTAATCACAGCAAGCCATCCTACTAATACTATTTTAATCTATTGTACTGTGATACAGCATATTAGAGAGTCAGTCCACTCAAAGCTAAGTGTTTGTTAGATGCAGTTGAGTTAAAACCTGCAGTTGGATTTTACATCCCATGTGAACATTTTCCATAAGATCACTGCAATAATTCCACTGGCCTGCCACTGGCTGCCATGTCCTAAGCCAGGGTCGCCTTTAACACAGGGCAAAAGGGGAAGCTGCCCTAGGCCCTGTCATTGCTGTGGGGCCCAAAGCAGCTGCCCCTTGAGCCAACACTGCCCTCAAATAGTTGATAAGTGGATTTGGGGGGCCCAAGAAAATGTTTGCCCAGGGTCCAATCAATATTAAAGACAGCCCTGTCTGAAGCACAGTTTGGAGAGAGGGACAGAGTGTTGTCAACCTTTAACATAGGGCATCTGCATTAATACCTCTGTGGTGTTATTTTAATAAAAACTGCAAATGTAAGATTTAAAATGGCTTTTCCAATTTACATTAACATATTAAAGTCTTCTTTTGTAACCAAATCCCTCTGACCCTCTTACCTCTTCAGTTGTCCCTGATGTATAGACCTCTATAAAAATGTAAGAAGTGATTGAAAAAAAGACATTTGGGGATAAACTGTTTTTTTGTGCATTAAACCTCATGATCCATGTTGCTAGAGGCCCAGCAGAGCGGTCCTTTGCTTACATAGTTTGTGCTATAATGTGTCTCTCTTTCCCATTCTACAAAGATGGGAAGTAAATTAATAGTCCTGTAGGAATCAAAATAAAAAAGAGCTTTTACTGCAATATTAACTTTCAGTCCAGAGCTGTCCCCTGTTGTAATTTCCACTACTAGCTGTCCTCAGTCTTTCAGGTTGAATAATGGCCGCCATCATTCCACCCACTTCCTTTGATCTTAGGCTGTCACGGACCTGTCCTCTGGGGTGCTATCATTACACAGCCTGGACTCAAAGTATCACTGTACTATATGGAACTTAAACAGCATTATGTGAGCCCCATTCAATGCAGGAGGAAGAGGCAAGACCCGTGACGTCATTGGACAAATCTGTGTTGCGCTGTCCCTTGTATGAAAAATTATAAACTCAAAAATTGCATGATCATAAATTCAAAAATTATACAACAACCATCAACAATTATACACATAACCATCTTTTATCGGTGTGAATCACAGAGCTTAATATTCATCAGTGAGAAAATTGGTGATAAAACAAAGTCCATCAATGTGTAAAAAACATCATGCTTCAAAAGATACAGTATGTGAGCTGTCTGTACAAAACAGTCCATCCAGTGCTCCTCCACCTGCACACCAACCTGCCTACCAGAGCAATAGATACCACAAATAGAGAACATGTATGCCAGATGGGTGGTTGGATCAAAATATTCCCCCTTTCAAGCATCAATCAAGGTATTTCAAGCTCAAGAGTACTCAGGAAGGAACACAGAACAGAGCTCCATGGTGTAGTATTACAAACAACCATTTATTGTAAAAAAAAGAAATTAGCACTCACATACATTAAGAGTCATACAGCAAAACACAGAAACACTCTGTTCCCTCTAGTGAGTGTGATGGCGTCACCACTATGCTCCTCCCTATGCCTGTTTCAACACAAGGAACGTCTTCCTGGAGCATCTATATGTGTTTATTATTATTTAAGTATATTTATGATATTTTAAGCAGTCTCCGCTCTAATCATCCCAAAGGTATTCTATCAGGTTAAGGTCAAGACTCTGTGTAAGCCAGTCAAGTTCCTCCACCCCAAACTCGCTCATCCATGTCTTTATGGATCCTGCTTTGTGCACTGGTCCAAATCATTTGGTGGAGGGGGGATTATGGTGCGGGATTGTTTTTCAGGGGTTGGGCTTGGCCCCTTAGTTACAGTGAAGGGAACTCTT
The DNA here is from genome assembly GCA_018402905.1 of Glandirana rugosa. Lineage (NCBI taxonomy): Eukaryota > Metazoa > Chordata > Amphibia > Anura > Ranidae > Glandirana > Glandirana rugosa. The sequence goes on along the minus strand of BLSH010333605.1, from coordinate 522,536 downwards.
AAGGCATCAGCATACCAAGACATTTTGGACAATTTCATGGTCCCAACTTCCATAAAGATATGGATGAGTGAGTTTAGGGTGGAGGACCTTGACTGGCCTGCACAGAGTCTAGACCTTAACCAGATAGAAAAGCTTTGGGAGGAATTAGAGCAGAGACTGAAATTCGGGCCTTCTTGTCCAAGATCAGTGCCTGACCTCACAAATGCTCTTCTGGAAGAACGGTCAAACATTCACATAGACACACTCCTAAACCTTGTGGGCAGCATTCCCAGAAGAGTTGAAGCGGTTATAGCTGGAAAGGGTGGGCCGACTCAATATTGAACGCTACGGACTAAGACTGAGATGTCATTAAAGTTCATGTGCGTGTATAACAGGCGCCCCAATATCTTTGGCAATATAGTGTGTATATATATGGAAGATTGCTGGGTTACGCCAGATTTTGGAGAGACAGGCACGCTGATTAAATAGCTGTGTGCTGGGCTATTTAGTGGGGACCTGACTATGGCTCAGGGCTCCACCCAACGAACAGGAAATTTGTGTAAGGGAGTCAGGTGGACTCCCATTTCCTCTGCAGGAGTCAGAGGCTGTATGGGGACAGCCAGTGTAGCACGAGGCTACAGGACAGCACCGAGTTACTGAGTGTTCAGGTCTGTGGGAGACAGACCTAGGCCTAAAGCAGAAGGCCTTAGCAGGAGAGCTGCATTTACAAATCAGAGACCTGGAGAGTGTTTATTTCTCCAAACTGCACGAAGCTGACAGTGAGTAAAGCCAGGAGGCTAAAGCATGTTTATGCAATGATGTTGGAACTCCCTGTGAGGGAAGATTACTGTTTATTTGACTTTTTTGTTTCTTTTAAAAACATGGGCTACCATGCCCTTAAAAATACCGCTTTGGACTGGCGCACTTACTGAAAACTCACCTACCGCTTAAGTCTGATCAACCCCAATCTTACAATATATACACAGTATCTCAGAAAAGTGAGTACACCCCTCACATTTTTGTAAATACTTTATTCTATCTTTTCATGTGACAACACTGAAGAAATGACACTTTGCTACAATGTAAAGTAGTGAGTGTACAGCTTGTATAACAGTGTAAATTTGCTGTCCCCTCAAAATAACTCAACACACAGCCATTAATGTCTAAACCACTGGAAACAGTTTGCTGAAGACAAGCAGACTAAGGGCATGGATTATTGGAACCATGTCCTGCGGTCTGATGAGACCAAGATAAACTTATTTGGTTCAGATGGTGTCAAGCGTGTGTGGTGGCAACCAGGTGAGGAGTACAATGACAAGTGTCTCTTGTCTACAGTCAAGCATGGTGGTGGGAGTGTCATGGTCTGGGGCTGCATGAGTGCTGCGGCACTGGGGTGCTACAGTTCATTGAGGGAATCATGAATGCCAACATGTACTGTGTTATACTGAAGAAGAGCATGATCCCCTCCCTTTTGAGACTGGGCCGCAGTGCAGTATTCCAATATAATGACCCCAAACACACCTCTAAGACCTCCACTGCCTTGCTAAACAAGCAGAGGGTAAAGGTGATGGACTGGCCAAGCATGTCTCCAAACCTAAACCCTACTGAGCATCTGTGGGGCATCCTCAAATGGAAGGTGGAGGAGTGCAAGGTCTCTACATAGTTAGTCAGGTTGAAAAAAGACACAAGTCCATCCAGTTCTAACATCCACCAGCTCCGTGATGTCGTCATGGAGGAGTGGAAGAGGACTCCAGTGGCAACCTGTGAAGCTCTGGTGAACTCCATGCCCAAGAGGGTTAAGGCAGTGCTGGAGAATAATGTTGGCCACACAAAATATTGACACTTTGGGCCCAATTTGGACATTTTTACTTAGGAGTGTACTCACTTTTGTTGCCAGCGGTTTAGACATTAATGGCTGTGTGTTGAGTTACAGCAAAATTGACACTGTTATACAAGCTGTACACTCACTACTTTACATTGTAGAAAAGTGTTTCTTCAGTGTTGTCACATGAAAAGATATAATAAAATATTTACAAAGATGTGAGGGGTGTACTCACTTTTGTGAGATACTGTATGTATATACTGTATATGTTAAGTGCAAGTTTTACTGTTACTGATCCAGGTTTACACATATTTTTAAAGCTGACTTTTCATCTGTATCAATTTTTACATAGTTAAATTGGTCCAGCTGGACCAATGAAACAATGTAAGTATGTAAGTGCCATACCTGTGGGATCCCCAAAGAAGCTGGAAATCATTGTTATAGGTAAAGTTACTGGAGTGATCTCCAATAGCTTCCTGGTTCTGTGCCAAGCGGCTGCCTTATTGATAGCAAACACAGGAGGTTGCCCATTTGGCCCAGGAGCCACTTAGAAAACACTTTCCGTTTTCTCAATCAAAGTGTTCTCTGATTGGACAAAATGGAGATTGTGACATTTCCACACCACCAATCAGAGAATGCTTTGCAAAGTGAAACTGCAAAGTGTTCCCTGAATGGTACCTGTGAATGGACCTGGAAGCAAGAGGAGATCACTGTAGTAGTGTCTACTATAGTATATTCCAGCTTCCCCATGGATCCCACGGGTATGGCACATACAAACCTACATTGATCTAAGCTGGATCAATGTAACTATGTAAAAATTGCCATATCTAAAATTTTATGGTTATTAACAATAACATAAAATATATGACACTTTCCCTTTACCATCAGAACCTGTAGTTTGTAGGTTGCCTGGATAGTGTCCTTTGTTGCCAACTCATATGCCCCTCGCCAGGTGCTGGTATAAGGGCACTGTCAGCCCTAGCCGTTACAGCTTATTCTCTGCATCCTGTTTTCATTTTCCTTTCTTGAACAAAAACAGGATATACTGATCCAGCCTCTACCTTCCATCACATCCTGCCCCTTTGTTGTCTGTTTAGCCTCATTATATACACACAATAGCATTGTATCTCTATGATATAGCTTCCCAAAAATTCCAGGATTATTTCACCACATTCTCTGCAGTCCTGTCCATGAAAACAAGCAAAACTATAATTTAAAGTGGTCCAGCGATGAAACTGCAGGGTCTGTTTTGTTTTTGTTTTTTAGACATCAGGCGTGATCAAAGGGTTAAGCGTGCTCCTAGGGAGTGCTTTCTAACTGGGGGGGGGGGTGCTGTAACTGGAGGAAAGCAGAGATCCGTGTTTCTGCTTGGCAGAAACACAAGATCTCCATTTTCCTCCTTGACAGAACGGCGGTCTGCCTTGTTTACATAGGCAGACCGCCATTCTGTGAAAGATTGTGGGTGGCTGGCAGTCATTGTGGGCACCGGACCTGCTGATTGGCTCCCGCTGTGCCCAATCACATCGGGGGCGGGTCGCGGCAGCGCATACAGGTGCCCCAGGTACATGCTTTCGCACAGCCGCACCGCCCTGCTGCAGCATATATGCGGTAGGCGGTCCGGAAGCGGTTAAGGTACATGGCGTAGTAAAAGGAACAGGGCCCAAACACACACATGGGGATGAAGAGGAGAAGTAAGAGTGCCACTAAGGAAGGGTTAACCATGCAGAGAATTTGGGGAAAGACATGACTAACATGCGGTTGCTATGGGTAACCAGGACCGGTGGTAATGCTATAGCAGCCAGCCAGCAGGGAGGTAGTACCGGGCATGGGCCCCACAGCATTTGGGACTGAAACTGTGGCACAGAGACCCCGTGGACCTAGCTGCAGGTATGGGAGAGTCAAAGAGCTAAATTGTGCATGTGTAGAGGGCTGTGCTTAGTGCACAGCGAAATCTCTGTTCTGCCACTGAGAGTTAGGTGGCAGAGCTGGTGGTTAAAAATACTGCATTCAGAAGATAAGGTGGACAGTGTTATGGGTGAAGAGTCTCACAACAAAGAGCCTCAAGTTCATTGTGTTACTGTGCAAGGTGAACTGCTAACATTAAAGTACAGGGTGCTGCCTTAATGCTGATCTTCGCATGACCGTGGTCCTCGACTGTTCCTGGGCACTAGTGAGTGCATTCATGGATGGGTTCCCACCTAGAGGACGAGTTGGCCCCACCTACACACCTTGGATAAGGAATAAGGTGAGATATTGAACTCTTTCCTCACTTCCACAGGCTTCCTCCCTTTTTGTAACCAGTCATCTGAAGCCGCATCACTTCACTGCCCGTCCAGTCTCAGCTTTCTGTTGGTCATCACTTACAATGGTGGCCCCCCTGCCCTACATGGGTTAAATGCTTATTTGGCTAGATCAGACAGGAGGAAGGTCAAATGCAGTGGCAGCCTGTCCATAAGGGGCGCAGGGGCACCGCCCCCCTAATCCATGTGCCCGGCACATAATCTACATGCAGGGTGCCGGACGCATTGGATTTCAATGGGTTTTTTTTCCCTAAAGAACATGATTAGAGCCTGCTCTAATTGGCTTAAAAAAAGGGTGTGCTGGGGGCGTAGAACACTGTGCCCTAAGCCCGCCCAGTGGTGTGACAATAGTGAATTAATATTCACTCATTGTCTTCCTGATTCTCCTCCCGGCCAATCAGGAAGCGGGTCTGAAGACCCGATTGGCCGAGAAGAGAATCGATTGTATTGGCCGCTGAGGGAAGGAGGAGGAAAGCCAGCGAAGAGGAAGCTGCGGTGAAGCCGGAGATGCAGGGAGAAGCTGCTGAGGAGGAAGCCACCGCCGAGGAGGAGGAGACGCGGGAAGGAGCCGAAGCTGCCCACGACCTAGGTGGGGTAAGTGCGGGGCCGACCGACCGACCAGGAAAAAAGATATACAGCACCAGCCACCACTGGTCAAATGCTTACCTTATTCCTCAAGCAGGCCTCCTCTTCTCCATGTGACCAGTCTTCTGAAGCCACTTAATTGCCCATCCAGTTGTAGATGTCTCTGATGTCACCATGTACAATGGCGGACCAGCAGTCCTTCACTGTACAGGAGAACAGAGCGTTGGACAGCAGAGGAGAGTGCCAGCTGCCAGGGGAGCAAGGAATGAGGTATTTTCTCTTATCCCCTAGCTAAACAAGTATTCAACCTATGTAATGTTGGGGAGGGGGAACTCCACTGCATGGGTATATTCAACAGCAGCCTGGAGTTGGGCTGTAAAGTCAAATTCCTGGCATCACCATCAATGTTCTTAGGATCAGGGATGAGCTCAGGCATGTTCAGATCCTAGTCCTGCTTGATGCAGATGGCCAATCATAAGCGGTCGAGGCATTCCCTGCTCAACAGAACTATGTATACAGACCCCTTGAATATGTGCGGCTGCCAGGTTTCCTGGCAGGATAGCTCAGGTGGGTTTTGGACTAAATTCTGAACATGCCTGAGGTCATCCCTACCTAGGATTATTCCAGCTAATTTTTGTAAGCTCTTCACCAAGAGAGTTACACAACTATGGGGATTCCAGGGGTACAGATCCTATTTGCAGGGCCTCTTTCAGTATCTGCAGAACAGTAGCAGATAAGAATGTGCAATGCATATTGCTAAGCTCCTTTACGATGCATATAGGTGAACTGGAGAAAAAAAGATTCCTCCAGCTTCAGCAAGATGAGTGAGACACCACAGAAAGTAAAGATGGGAGTTCCACTGGAGCCTTTGACAGATTTAGGAAATCAGTGGGTGGTACAGCCTATCATCTATAAACAGAGTATCAGATCAGAGTGATGTATTTTACATTTTGGGTTGCTGGGATAATATCAGTCTTCAGTGTCTGTCAGGCATAATGCCAGCGATTGTTGTCAACAAATGTATAATACTTACCTCTGATGCTTGGAAAATATAGTGGCAGTCTCTAGCTTCAATAAAAGTACATTGTCTGTACTTCTGTCAGTCTGTCTGTCATGCCTGTTTCCAAAGAAGATTTTCGGGATCCAACCTTGCTCATTTTTCTTAAAGAGAACCTGTCATCAGAGTATTTACTTCAACAAAAATGCATTGTGCTTCTTAAAGACAGGCGGATGTAAGGGGACCCTAGAATTTCATGACTATCCACCTCTTCTGGCAACTTAATAGGCCACCTGAACGCTGTATGTATCTGTTGTGCATTTTAATTGATAAAAATAATAACCAAAATTGTTGCTCCTATACAAGGCAGGTTATCTCAGTTGGCCACCAAGGGGCAAGTCCTTTGATAACCAGCTCAAATTTCTAAGGCCCAATTCATATGAATAGGGGAGAAGTCTTAAGAAATACGATGAAGGTGCACCACTTTCGGAAAATGCATATTTATTTAAATGCTTCCCTTGGGCTAGTAACTTATTGTTTGTGACTGAAGCTCTGTTCTGTAAAGCATTCTTGTTTTTAAGTAAAGTAACCTTACTGGCAGTGGTGAGGGTTACAGGGAGGGTTACTATTTGGGGAACAGAGAGAGCTTGTATGAGGATTAGTGTTACAGGCAAGGTTAGTGTTTGTGTTATAGAGAGGGTTGGTGTAAAGGTTTCAGGGAAGGTTAGGGTAAGTCTTACAGAGAGGATTGATGTGAAGATTTCATGAAAGGTTAGTGTTAAGGTTACAAGAAAGGTTAGTTTTAGGTTAACAGGGAAGGCTAGTGTGAAGGTTAAGGTTAAAGGGAAGGCTAGTGTAAGAGTTACAGGAGGGTTAGTGTAGGGGTTGAAGGAAGGGTTAGTGTTAGGGTTACAAGAAGGATTAGTGTTAGCATTACAGGGAAAGCTAGTTTGAGGATTAGGGTTACAGGGAAGGCTGGTGTAGGAGTTACAGGGTGGGTTAGTGTTTAAGGTTAAAAGAAGGGTTAGTGTTAGGGTTACACTGCAAGTGCAGGTGTTACAAGGAGGGTTAGTGTTATGGTTACAGGTAAGGCTTGTGTGAGGATTGGGGTTACAGAGAAGGCTAGTGTAGGAGTTACAGGAAGGGTTAATTTTAGGGGTTGCAGGGAGGGTTAGTGTTAGGGGTTGCAGGAAGGGTTAGTGTTAGGGGTTGCAGGAAGGGTTAATGTTAGAGTTACAAGAAGGGTTAGTGTTAGCATTACAGGGAAAGCTAGTTTGAGGATTACAGTTACAGGGAAGGCTGGTGTAGGAATTACAGGGTGGGTTAGTGTTAAGGTTACAAGAAGGGTTAGTTTTAGGATTACAGGGAGAGCTAGTGTGAGGGTTACAGGTAAGGCTAGTGTAAGTATTACAGGAAGGCTTAATGTTAAGGTTATACAGCAAGTGCAAATGCTACAAAAAGGGTTAGTGTTAGCATTACAGGGAAGGCTAGTGTGAGGATTGGGTTTACAGGGTAAGCTAGTGTAGGTGTTACAAGAAGGGTTAGTGTTAGGGTTACAGGGAGGGTTAGTGTAAGGGTTGCAGGAAAGGCTAGTGTTATAGTTACAAGGAAGGCTAGTGTGAACATGAGGGTTGCAGGGAAGATTAGTGCAAGAGTTACAGGAAGGGTTAGTGTAGGGGTTTCAGGAAGGGTTAGTGTTAGGGTTACAAGATGTTTTAGTGCTATGGGTAAAGGGAAGGTTAGGGTTACAGGAAAGGCTAGTGTAAGAGTTACAGGGAGGGTTAGTGTAAGGGTTGCAGGAAGGGTTAGTGTAAGGATTGGGGTTATAGGAAGGGGTAATGTGTGCGCTTCAAGTAGGGCTAGTATGAAGGTTACAAAGCAGGTCAGTGTGAAGGTCAGTGCTACTTTTAGAGTTTCAGGGAAGGTTAGTTTAAGGGTTACAGAGATAATAATTCTGAGGGTTATTGTAAGGATTACAGGGTTGCCCTCCCTGTAATCCTAAAACGAATCCTTCTTGTAACCTTAACACTAACCCACCCTGTAACTCCTACACCAGACTTCCCTGTAACTCTAATCCTCAAACTAGCTTTCCCTCTAATGCTAACACTAACCCTTCTTGTAACTCTAACACTAACCCTTCCTGCAACCCCTAACACTAACCCTTCCTGCAACCCCTAACACTAACCCTTCCTGCAACCCCTAACACTAACCCTATACTGTATATGTGCCTAGGTCAAATTTTATGAATGGGGTATACAACCACTTTAAGGTAGGCAATCCTTCTATGGCAGTGGTTCTCAACTCCTTTCCTCAGGACCCACTAACAGGCCAGATTTTAAGTACTACCTTGGGTAGATGCAGACAAGAATACTGCAATCACTGACCTGTTAGTGGGTCCCGAGGACAGGAGTTGAGAACCACTGAACTATGGGGCAATGAAACATTATTGCTGATCTCTTAGCATGTATAACTAATTTTTTGATCCCCAGCCTGTGAAGAAGAAGAAGATGCTGTAATGACTGGCTGTGGACCCATTTGCCACTACTGATCAGCGTTTTGGACAGAGAACCCACCCAGCTACTATTGTATTTAATGGCATTTGATACCAAACAGACAGGTTTCCCAGGCTTTGCCTCATTGTATTGGAAAATATCAATACAATGCAGTACAGTGCAAGTAGTGGCATTTTTTTCATGATTGGCTATAAAGCTGGCCATACATAGAATTAGAATTTTACATTTTTAATTTGAAGTACACTTGTTTGATTTTCTAATTGTTGGTGGGGTCCAATCGACGTTTATTTTTGGACCGCAATGATGAGAAAATTTGAAGGAGCAGGGTGGACATTTTTTTACAAATTCATTTCTAACAATGTATGTGTGTTTTTTGTTCAGAAAAGTCCTTTTCTTTCCAAAATTGAATGTTAGTAAATTTTGAAGTACTATCAAACAAAATTCGCTAAGTCCTTGAATGTAGTGAAAATTTTTGTACAAATGTTTGAAAATCTACCAGCGTACGGCTAGCTTAAGAGTGAAAAACCCTTCAAAAACAGCTTTGCCCATCAGTAAAGTGGGCTTCCAAAAATCCCCCAACATCCGATTTTGTAAACAAGGCCAGAAGTAATATTTATTCCACACAGATCCACATCTTCCTGGATGTCATGACTAAAAAACCTCTACCCCATGCCATTATGAATGATCATGTGACAGTATTATAAAATATTAATTACAGCTTGATACATATCTAATTGTAATCTCATCTGTCTGTTTACAAAGCAGATCCGCTAATTATTATGCCCGCAGATTGAGTCAATGCAATGAGCAATGAGCTATACTATGACACCCATCACCGTGACAGGCACCAAAATGAGCTGCATAAACAGGGACATTGTAAATGGAGGCTGCAGACAGAAACCAAATAAAATCTGTGTTCTGGAAAGAGAGGTTTTGTTTTAACAATACGTGTCATGTTATGTATTTCCAGAGGGTAACAACTAATTAAAATGCTTAATTTAAATGGCTACGTGGACAATTTTTGCTATTTTTGAAATCAAAAGTTTGTCTTGCTTCAGGTCTCAGGATTCTGTATAGCAAAATTGTACTTAGCATTTAATTATGTTTTTTTGATGTCTGTGTCCCTGCTGAGTAGCTTTCCCTCTCTATTTGTCCTGGTGACACTGTCACTGGCATAGAAAGTGATAAGAAAATTAAACTTTTGGAGGCAGGTGCAGGTCCCCCTCTGTTCTGTAGGGGACACTGCTCCTTTATTGCAGATGAAGAAGAGTTCGTTAGGGGAAATGTCCCTTTGTGGACTCCGTTGGGGTCTCAGAGAAGCCAATTGTCCGATTGTTTGTGTCAGGAGAATAGCCAAAGGACAACTCCCAATATTGCCAATATTCGTCATGGCCGCATCCTGCACACCTCCGTGCTCATTGGTACATGCACGGCGAATTGACAACTGCATGTGCGCAGCGGCGCAAATTGGCACATGCGCAATGGCACGCGCATAATGTACAGGCATATACAGATGCTGATGTCCACTGGCCTATAAGTCTGCTGCTACACTCACTAAAATACTGGATGATCGTCAATCCCCCCC
>BLSH010333605.1:477126-492937 GCA_018402905.1 Glandirana rugosa | reverse complement strand
CCCCCCCCCCCCAGCCTATACTCAGCTGTGCTGCCATGGAGCTCGTCAGGAAAATAAAATTATGGTAAGTATTTGAATACAATTTTCTGTTTTAGGGTGATGTTCCACTTTAAATACAATAAACTGACTTGATTTCAGCCTTTTGTAATCCCTTGTACAGGAGCATTGAGATTTGAAGAAGAATGGGCATCACTAGGAGCCAATCAGGTAGGCTGAATTGATTCACATGTCCTGACAAGGAAAGGGCTGACAGCAGAAAAGAGCCGAGTGATCTTCAACTTAGAAACAGCTATAACAATAATAACAGCTAAAATTACTAAATAAGACTAATCATTCCTTTTTATCTTTTTACAAAGGGAAAGAGGCTAAAGCTGGCCATATGCTAGTATATTTTTGAACAAACGTTAATCTGAACATTAGTATGAATATTTGTACGAAAATTCTCAGTACATTTGATGACTTGAGGAACATCGTTTGAAAATACTTCAACATTTAGCTTGCTGTTAATATTCAGTTTTGGAATTAATGAACTTTCCCAAATAAAAAACAAATACACTGTTGAAAATCCGTTTGTTCGAGAAAAAATTTTCATCCTCTGCCTTCACATTTTTAGTAAAAAATGAATTTTCATTTGACCCCATTAAAGTGGTTGTCAACCTGTGACAATCACTTTAACCTACAGGTAAGCCTAGAATAAGGCTTACCTGTAGGTGCCCTGCATATCTCCTAAACTTGTACGGTTCAGGAGATATGCAGTGTTTTGCATGTGCCAAAATCATGTCGGCACATGCGCAGTGAAGAAATGGCCTCCGTGCCGTTTTTCCACTGACCCTGTGCCATGACTGGCGGCTCCCGTGCATTGACGTCATGCAATTCCGGCCAGTCACAGAGCCAGAGTCGCAGCTTGGAAGAGGGGCAGAAGTTGGATGCAGCCTGGAGCGGGGACATTGCTGGACGCCGCAGGCTTCATTTGCAGGTAAGTGGCACATAATGGGCTACTATGCGATGCATAGTAGCCCATTATGCTTCTACTTTACAGGGTTATATTGAGGAAGTAAACCCAATCTGGGTTTACTTCCTCTTTAATGATTAGAAAACTGAATGTAAGTTCTTAAAATGAAAACATTTGAACAAAATTTAAGGGGTTTAGGATGCCAGGAAGCAGGGTGGGGTTTGGGATGTGACCGCCGTGATTGGCTGTCATGGCGTTCACATGATCAGAAAGCTCCCGACCACAAGTAGTGATCGAGAGCTTTCCATTATCCACCGGGAACTGTGCCAAGGCCCATCCGCCGAAAGGCCGCATATTTGCATGCGGCTGGCGCCAAGGGGTTAGTGTTCAGTTCAGGACCTAACAGAACGATTTTGGACTCTTTCATATGTATGTACCTGATTGCTAAACATTCAGGGATTTTTTTCATTTTTTTTTTTCAACAGAAAGGCTCATATTCTGTCTATTCCAAATGGTATTAAACCCAGTGGCGGCTGGTGCTCAATATTTTGAGGTAGTCAGCAAACAAACTGGCACCCCCTACTAACACTAACACCAACCCCCTCCCTCGTGGCAAACGGACATTGGTAATCAGTGGACCAACCCCACCCACGGGAGACGGACAGTGGCGATTAGTGGCCTTACCTTAGGAGGCCGATGCTGTTTCTCGTTCCAGCTTGCCGAGGGAAGAGCCGAGGGTGTTGCTTCTCCTCCCGCTCGAACAGGAAGTGGGTCCTGAGACCCAATTGGCTGGGAGTCCCAAGATTCCTGGCCAATTGGGTCTCAGGACCCACTGCCTGATCGGCCGGGAGGAGAAGCAGGAAGACATCAGCAAATACTAATTTGCTAAAGTCACACAACTGGGTGGGCTCAGGGCCCAGTGCTTAAAAAAAAAAAACCCATTGAAATCCATGTGTCTGGTGCTCTGCATGTAGATTAGGGGCCAGGCACATGGATTAGGGGTCGGCGCCCCTGGGCACCTAATGAAGTGGCCGCCACTGATTAAACCCAAAAGCAAACATTTATTACAATTCAGCTTACCAATTCTTAGGTGTGATGTCTGCATTTGTTTCCTTTTTTAGATTTTCTCTCTTCTATTTTCATCTGGTGATCCCAACATTTTTAAAGCCTGATTTCTCCAGCAGAATGTATCTGTTTACATGGATGAGACAAACCACTTAACACTGACAGGGGTGCTTATAATGATCAGCTTTTATTTATCCATGCAAAACCTTTATCCCAAAAAGGAAAAAAATGCTGTAACTGATTATAAGGTATGGGCTGGAGTTTGGTTTCTGTGTGTTAGTGCATCTAAATCCGCTAATACAGTTAATACTACCCTCCCCCAGACTGACATTGCTGCTGTCTGCTGTGCCCCAAAACCATGGGTTGCAGGAAAGAAAATCACTAAATTCCCCCATCAACACAGTCAGAGCTGAGGGGGGAATCCCTCCCGTGGAGCTATGGTGTTCTCCCAGCAGTGTGGGGATGGGGCCTGGGGAGCCGTCCCTGCTGGGAGAACACTGATTATTGCTAGCAGTTATAGCCGCTGGCAATAATTGCATGTAAACATCTTTGGTATAATCAGATTAGATGGTTAGAATTTCCCAGCATTACCATCCTAGATTTGAACCATCTATGGCTGGCTTTAAGCTAGCCATACATGGGTCAGTTTTTTTTTTCCTTAGTAAGGGAGTTGAATAGAAAAAAAATGACTTGATTCCCCATCCACATATGTGGTTGTGGGAATCTTCCCCCCTATGTCATTTAATTCTGACAGTGGAGAGTTCTGTGCTGTAAGAATACACAGATCTGCAGCGTATAACCTGTAGCGCTGATCGAGCAAGAAAGTACTGGCAGAGTGGTTGAACAGAAGTCAAACAGTAGATTGACTTCTGTTCAACCACAGTGGCCACACATGGATAGAAATTCGGCCAGTCCCTGCTAAACCAGACAAATTTCGACCCATGTATGAACAGCTTTATAAACAGGTTTAAGAAGCAATCTAGTAACAACTTCCACTGTACTATAACTATAATTTTGGCATCTTTTTGGGTGGAGTGACCCTATAATATCACTTGCTATACAAATCACAGGTAGCTATGTGTTGCAGCATTGACTAGTTCAGCCTTCCTCAACCTTTGTATGCCAAAGGACTCCTTGAAACAATGTTTAAGCCTCAGGGAACCCCTGTCAAAATCCATGCAACAAGGAATATTAGGAACACTGCCCATTGCACTGGTGGTCAGTGAGAAGTATGACCCCTTATAGTGGTGGTCACAATGCCATCCTTATCCCCATTGGTGCCATGCCACTGGCTCTGCAAAGTGGCATGGACATGCATTTTTGCAGGAACCCTTTGATGTCAATCAGCCACTTAAAGAACCCCTAGCAACTTCTAGAGGAACCTCAGGGTTCCATAGAACCCTGGCTGAGAATGGCTGAACTAGTTGTTGAGAAATATCTTAACTACTGATTGGTTGGTATCAGCAGTATCACAAAATCTGTGTCTGGTGCTGAGTTATTGCTTGTAAGTTTCTGCCTTGGCCTTGTTTAGTACATGTTGTCCTAGATACATCTTAATCACTTATACGCCTGTATCCCACTGGCTACCCTCACCATAGGACGTGACCCAGATCAGTGAGGGCATTGTCTCTGTGTTGGCTTTGTACATTGAATTACAGCGCGGTGACCTGAGAATTTAAATCTGAAAGTAATTGATTATAGCCTTAGAAATCCTCCAGACTGTGCCCCATGCGGCTCTCTATCCAAAATCTTCATTCATTATCCTAAAAATGCATTTTGTAGTCAATGCAGCAATGTTTTATTATGCTCGGAAAATTGTATAAAATCATTGACTGGCGGTGAGCCAGCTTCACCTAAGCCATGTTCACTTCAGGAGTTTTAGTAATACCACTGCGTCATTAGTTTTTGAAAACAGGTACACTCCAGCCTAATATGAAAATATCACATTTAAAGTAAATGTAAATTACATTTAAGTTGCTAGAGTAGTATAAATTCATGGGATGACTGGTCTGCAGGCAGGGGATTAGTGATATTAGTGAGAACAATCAGTGCCAGTTTTCACAGCACAATTGGCATTCAGTTGAACTCCCTCTCCTAAGGGGTCCATGTTCTGTGGTTAGGTGCCAAACCCAGGTGCCAAACCCAAGCTATTAGGCTCAGGTAATGACTTTGTCCATGTTTTAAAAACCTGTGAAAATATGGGTCTAGTACATCGCCATCACCTGCTCTCCTGCAGCCCCTTTACAGTCATTTCATACTTTCTTGCTTACTAGTAATGGCTGCATAATATTTCTCAGGACAGGTTTCCTGATGGTGAGAACAAGAGATTATGCCTGCATACGGTGTGTGTATGACCTCTAATGTGCTAGAAGTTAATTGCAGGTAAATTTATTTGACTCATGATAAGTGTGAGTCTGGAATCTGGGTCAGGGTTTATTGCAGGTCAGGCTGGATGACTCCTACAGGCAGGTCTCTGGTTCCTCCCCCGGATCTGGAAGCTTGGTGAAACTTCTAGAAGTTAGAGGGCGGAGGCCAGGAGGGTTGATCTGCATACTTGGGGGAACTTGGCCAATCCCCAGGCAGTGGGCCTGGTATGGGGGCTGAGCCAGCTTTTAAATATGGATGAGTCATGCCAGCAAGGGAGTAGGGTGGAAGATGGAATGCTGAGGAGACTGTCGGTCTCCTAGGTCTAGGGCAGACCCCAGCTCCAGGCTGGGCTTGGGCTGGTTCAGGGGGATCCATTCAGTAGAGCAGTTTGACAAGGAATCTTGCTTGAAAAGCAGTGGGAGCAAGGAGGACAGAGCAAGTACATCAGCACATTCAGGGACATTCAAGGAGAGAGACTACCATATGTAACAAGCTTTCTAAAAGGACAGCACTGTGCTTAACCCTTTTATTACCTTGCCCTGGGAGATCTTCAGAACAGCCAGGAGGGCTGGTTGTTCCTGCAAGCAGTGTAGCTGGGATCAATTTTACTCAAGGAGAGGATACACTCATTCATGCAGCTCTCCTCGAGTTTTGTGCTATTTCCAGAGGGGCCGAGAGCTCCTAGTCTGCAATTAGCTTTTGCTTCTAAAATCCACTAAGGATTGTGTGAGGAAAGGATAGAAAACAGTCTGTGATCTTTTTGTACAGAGGAAGGAAGTTGTCCTCTGTCATTGTCTTGATTCAAGTTGGGCATCCAATAAATCCCTTCACCCATCCAAGTTGTACCCTAATAAAACATAAAAACAAAACCAAGGGACTGACTTCTTGTGTTGATGCAAGCAGAGAATGCATGTTGCCTGGCTGTGCAGGAGTAGGAGAGCCAGTTACCAGTAGCTTCTGCGGGGGTAGTGCTGCATGTGTTAAAACAGTCACATGTAACCTTGAAAACTTGGGGAATATAGTGACCACATAGGACCACAGCTGGGAAAGGGTTGTCACCCTCTAACAAAAGTTCCTGAACATGGACCTTCATGGCAGGTTCGCCAGGCGTTATTTTAAAGAAAGCTGACAATTTGAAAACAATTAAATTTGCTTTTTGAAATTACTTCAACAGATTCAAGTTTTTTGGATTTGAATAATTAGGCTTACATCTACTTTGAATTACCTACAGGGGATATGGGAAACTTGATGAAAGTCCCTAAATGTTCCTCCAGTATTCATGTACTGCTATAGTTGGCACTATTTTCATCTTTTAAATGTTCCTGGTTAAGGTGGAACAAAGAGGACACCTAAAGAAAAAAGGCCTCAGAACAGCTTTATCTCTATGAAAACACCAAAAGGGGGTACCAACAAGCTAAGACAGCCAGCACCAAAACCTGCCTTCTGGATGAGATATGACAATTAAAAACACCTTGCGTGTAAGGTCAGCCAAGCGAATGTCCCAGAGAGAGACTCCTGAAGGGCCAATATAACCAGGTTAAAATCCCACAATGTCACCAGGAAGCATCTGAAGGGAACTAGAGGAGATACCCTTTCCATAAAGACCCTCATCAAGGAGTGAAAGGCCAGTGGTCATTAAAAAAGGATAGCAAAGGCCAATATTTGGTCCTTGAGTTTGCTCCAGGCTGAATGCTGACCCAACTGAAGGAAGTTCAGGATTTGTTTCACAGAGTACCATCGACAATGAAACAAGTAGGCTTTCCAGGTGCAAAGATAGCCCATATGAGAAGATGACTTCTTAGCCTTGCGAAGCTAAGGAATTACCAAATCCAACAAGCCCCTTACCTCCAGGATCTGTGCTTCAACTGCCAAGTCATCAATGTTAGCGAGTAGCAACCAAGAAGCATGATAGGGACCAGTCTTTTTGACAGAAGTACTGGGTGGCCCAAAAGCAGCAAAGATGTACTCAGCAGGAGTCAAAGTGCATCTGAGACCCACACCCCTTTGGACCAATTTTGTGTCATAAGGATCACTAGCATACAGGTCTATGTGTTCCGTGGTTCTGGTCCTGCCCTCTCTTTGAGCCCATCAAGCCCCTCCACACACATTGGAGGAACAGTGGAGGACTGGTGAAGATAAAAGGCTTTAGGTTATTGGTTATCTGGCAGGGAAGAAGCCTGTGGGGCAAAGAGAAAAGTTTGCTAATGCTGTCTTTTTCATGCCCTCTATACTACAGGGCGAAAGGGTCTATCAAAACAACATCTTTTATCAGCTAAGTTCAGCCTTAACCTTTCACAAACCTGGGTATTCAAGCTAAGCATATGCTGGAAAATGCATAATCAGAGGTTACCCTTAGTGAGAAACTACATGCCAAAACCTTGACTTTTACAAGAAAAGTCATGCTTTGCATTTTAAATTCAGCCACCTATATCTCTGAATCAACTGATTATTTTAACATGCTGTTTTGTAACTGGAATGGTCCAGGCTTGTGTCATGTCTATTTTGCTGGTTAACACCTAATGAAGATCTCCACACATAGAATATAGAATTGACATAAAGTCCAAACAACAAATTTAATCTATCTGGGATTTGACATAGCTGTATGTAAAATAAACATAATGATGTTTCTAAGGAATCCATAACTAGATTTTTAAAAAAATATCTGCTGCACTTTAAACTGCAAAGGGTCACTCCCCTTTTTACTGACATAAAAAACTAAACAGTTGGTGTACAGAATGCCTTCAAAGATGTCATTTCCGGCTTGTGTGATTGGCTCACTGATTTTCCCAGAAGTTTGCACTACCTGCAATAGAAATGTAATTTTTAGTGAGATACTCCACAAGGATTAATAACTTCTAAAGGGATACAGACCCTGCAGCTTTTCTCATTATGCCACTGTGTGCAGCCTAGCCAAGGCTTGGAGTCCTTGGTAGGAGGTCTCGGCAAATGTGGTTCTTATTTTGGATGTTGATTTCATATATATTTTTCTACATGGTTTCTAAAAAGGGAGGGGGGCATGTCTAGCAATTTGCTCTGGATTGCATGGAAGGAATTGATGCAATGAAAACATGACTATAATGAATACAGACCTCTCCATGTGGATTAGCCATGGGTTAGTCCTGCATTAAAACCTGGCAAAGGTTTTGGCCCCTAGTAAAGATCAGGATGGTAGCTACGTTTTTATAAGGTGGATGGAATGGTATTTTTCTTACAACAATTTTCCTTTAATCTCGTTCTTATCAAAAATTTTCCTTCAATGAATTAATAATAACATGTTAAATCACACCCAGGTCATGTCAATGATCAGATCATAATTCTACACTTGGCCCACAGCATTTTAGAAGAATTGCCTTTTAAGTTTGTGCTGCATTAAATATTCAGTGAGGCTGAGCAAAGAGCGAATGAACCGTATTCAAAGCATCTCCTGGGAGAATGATTACAATGCCGTTATATTAAACATGGCTAGATGCCCTCAGGGAGACAGGACACTGGCCATTTTTAAAGCATTTTATAGGTTAAAGGTAAAAATAGCTGCTGGCTGGTAGCCATTATTGTAGAGGTCGATTCTAAACCTCTAATGAGGCTTCAGCTGCAAAATGCATGCAAATCTATCCTTCTTTCACCTAGCTGTATAATGGTTTAATGACTGCTAGCATTTTTACCAACCAAGTCATCTGTTTTGGTTGGATAGGTCGGCATATTTGAATTACGATGAATTACAAATTATGTAAAAGATAGGAAAATATACTGATAGATCTGTAAAGGTTTGAGGTTGTAAGTACTAAGCAATGTTTAAGATATTAAACTGGTTAGGATCAGTAGAAAGGCATTCTCTGATACCACCATGGGTTCCAGTCTAGGAGTAGCCCCTGGGAAGCCCCCTTGAGCATAAAATGGCTGATGCAGTATAATTGTCTGTGATTTGCAGGAATAGTAGCAGATTTAATAAGAAGATTTATCCCTGAGAAAGCATACCCCTGAACATGTAGGGTAATTGTTTTTCAGTATTGACAGATGATGCCTAAATGTTGCATAATTACATAATTGTTATAATTACATTATTTAACCAATCAATATTCTGGAGAGTAGGCCTGCTTTCTTTTGCTTAAACTTACTTTTTACTTAAAGTAGAGCTAAACCTTCTTATCCTTTCTATCCTTTACAGTCATTTGTCATCAACAGTTGCCATGGTGCTGGACATGTGATCAGTGACAAATGCAGCCTTACTGATGTCAGAGGTTAGAGGATAATGGGCAAACTGGTTTGAGTTGATAGAAAGGCAACAGTAACTCAAATAGCCGCTTGTTACAACCAAGGTATGCAGAATACTCTCTCTGTACGCATAACACATTGAACCTTGAAGTAGATGGGCTACAGCAGCAGATAACCACACTGGGTGCCCCTCCTGTCAACAAAGGATGGGCCCGCTGTTTGACTTGAACATTGGGCGCTTAGCCGTTCGCCGAATCTCGAACATTATGGGACATTCGCGCCAAAATTCGGGACCATGAGAAATGACACCTGCTGATTAGCCAAAGCATGCACATGACCTGCATGCTTTGGCCAATCACAGCGCGCTCTGCTGTGAGAGCCGTGATTGGCCAAAGGCAGGGTGCCTTTGGCCAATCATGGCTCAGGGGTCTCAGTCCACGCCCCACACTATATAAAGCCGCTTGAACAGCGGCCGTATGTAGTGTGTGAACGTTTAGTTAGTGGCATGTAGGCATATAGATACAGTGTAGAGTATATACAGGCAGTGTAGTATATAGATGTAGTGTAGCGTAGATGTAGTATAGCGTATATACAGGCAGTGTAGTATATAGATGTAGGGTAACCTATATACAGGCAGTGTAGGAATATATATATACAAACATCCGACTTACAAACGACTCCTACTTACAAACGGAGGGAGACAACAGGAAGTGAGAGGAAATCTATCCCTAGGAAAGGAAATTCACTCCTGTAAGAGTTATTATGGAAAAAGGTGTCTCCACTGATGCTTTATCACCAAGGTTTGTTTCCACAACAACTCAAGATTTTCAAAATCCAATTATCATTGGGACAGGAAGTGAGGTGAAATCTTCTGAACAGAAACATAGACAGCAAAACGAACATTACAGGGGTGTTAACCCTTCCCTATGCTATCCAAAAAGCTTAAAAATATTTTTTTTGGCTGGAGTTGCACTTAAAAAAATGTACCTGTTCTGACTTACAAACAAATTCGACTTAAGAACAAACCTACAGACCCTATCTTATTTGTAAATTAATTGTATATGGTGTACCGCGCTAAGGGATATTGATGGATTGATTTAGCTGCTGCCCTCCAGTAATTTCCTCCTAGTGGGGGGAATTAAGAACTACTGTAACCAAACTGGACTGGAAGTTGGCGCTGCTCAAATACAATAATTATATTAGAGTAAAATCTCTGATTATCATATGATACGTTTTAAAGTGATCAGGTGCAACTGTGCAAAAATCCAAAAAACAAACATAAAATCCAATCTGTAAAATTAACCCTCTAATACAAATTAATATAAGTATGATATAAAGTGTGAGTATATTAATGAATGTGAGACGCGCAATATTGAATAAAATATAAATGAAAAATAATAAAGGCAAAAGTGCGTGTCGTAGGTAACTAAAGTGTCATTCATTAAATAATTACAAATATAAGGTAACTTTGTGCTAGACAACCCCAACATTCATCTATTGATATTATCTTGGTAGATCAAGCCCTTAGGAACACTTATATATATATAAAGCACCATTAATCATATATGCTTCATGTATATCAAACCCCTTGGCGTAGTTGTAGTCATCCAAATGGGACAGCCCAAACCTATAATGTCCTCATAACAACTTGAATAACTCTTGTAGTAGTATCTAACCACCCACAGGTGGCGACAAAAATGGTGAATAATTGTTCAAAAAAACTCTAATCATATAATAATAGTTCAAGTTCATATCATCACTATCGATCCCTCCAAAAAGTGCTCTGTGCATAAAAGAAGTTTTCTTCAGATCTTTTTCCAGTGCAAGGCACACGTGCTCCCCTCAAGGTCCCCTCCTTACCAGAAAACGCCACCCCTGCAGGGGTAAAGCGCTCGGACGTATCTCCGGTGAAAAGGCTTATCCTAGTAGAGGGACTGGTCCGTGATCTAGGAGGGAGAAATCACCTGCACGCTCCTTAACCCGGGGACTGCCTGTATATATATATATATATATATATATATATATATACTGTATATATACGCTGCATTCAGTGTAGTTCAGGAAGTATAAGAATATATAAATATATATATGTATATATATATATACTGTATATATATATATATACACACACACACACACACACACACTGCATTCAGTGTAGACTACATATACAGTTCATTCAGTGCACAGTATATAGAGTCAGTTCAGGCAGTGTAAGAATACATATATATACAGTATAGTGTGTATATATACAGTATCTCACAAAAGTGAGTACACCCGTCACATTTTTGTAAATATTTTATTATATCTTTTCATGTGACTACACTGAAGAAATTACGCTTTGCTACAATGCTACAATGTAAAGTAGTGAGTGCACAGTGTAAATTTGCTGTCCCCTCAAAATAACTCAACACACAGCCATTAATGTCTAAACCGCTGGCAACAAAAGTGAGTACACCCCTAAGTGAAAATGTCCAAATTGGGCCCACAGTGTCAATATTTTGTGTGGCTACCATTATTTTCCAGCACTTCCTTAACCCTCTTGGGCATGGAGTTCACCAGAGCTTCACAGGTTGCCACTGGAGCCCTCTTTCACTCCTCCATAACGACATCACGCAGCTGGAGGATATTAGAGGCCTTGCACTCCTCCACCTTCTATTTGAGGATGCCCCACAGATGCTGAATAGGGTTTAGGTCTAGAGACATGATTGGCCAGTTCATCATCTTTACCCTCAGCTTCTTTAGCAAGGCAGAGGTCATCTTGGAGGTGTGTTTGGGGTTGCTATCATGTTGGAATACTGCCCTGCAGCCCAGTTTCCGAAGGGAGGGGTTCATGCTGAAGTATGTTTCAGTACATGTTGGCATTCATGGTTCCCTCAATGAACTGTAGCTCCCCAGTGTCGGCAGCACTCATGCAGCCCCAGACCATGATACTCCCACCACCATGCTTGACTGTAGGCAAGACACTCTTGTCTTTGTACACCTCACCTGGTTGCCATCACACACGCTTGACACCATCTGAACCAAATAAGTTTATCTTGGTCTCATCAGATCACAGGACATGGTTCCAGTAATCCATGTCCTTAGTCTGCATGTCTTCAGCAAACTGCGGGCTTTCTTGTGCATCATCTTTAGAAGGGGCTTCCTTCTGGGATGACAGCCATGCAGACCATAATTTTCACCAAAATGATTCGACCATAGTGTCGGTTACATACTGATGGAGGATGCGCAGCAATTTGAAGGCTCTGATGTTGGTTCCCAGGTTGAGGAAGGGAGTAACGTGAGCCTAGAAAGAGGGGATGCCACAGAAGGACAAGAAACTAGCAGTCATGTTCCCCCAGCTGCAGCTGCAGAATACTGCCAAGTTTGCTCCAGTGACGAGGAGGGAAGGGATGATGAGGACGCTGACTGTACTTAGATGCCTGAGAGAAGAGAGGAGGAAAGTGAGGAGGAGACACAACTCCAATGAGGCAGGATGTCCTCCAGCTTAAGAGCAGCCACCCTATTGCATCACACCACAGAGCTCCACAGGTGCAGAGCGCTGCTGACTCTCCGCTGACTTCCAAAAGTTCAATGGTGTGGGCTTTTTTCAAAACTTGTGCAGTAGATTGCACTGTTGCTGTTTGCAATCTATGTCTGAAGCAGATCAAGAGCGACCAGAACAGCCTACGCTTGGGCACCACATGCTTGACATGACATATGACGACCTGCAGTCCGTTGGCAACAGCACCTCAAAGACCCACATCATAAAACAAGGCGGATTTCTCCTTGCTCCTCATCTATGACCTCAACCCCTACTATCCTGTCCTCTCAAATGCCTGCACTGAGAGGAATGAAGGTATAGTAATGGGTGCCACAAGTACTTGCATCCAATCTGCTAGGAGAATACCACCAGTTGATTTCAGCAGACAAAGTTCCCTACCCCAGTTGCTGAACCGTAAAAAAAATACTGTCTCAGCCACCCACATGCTCAGCGTCAAATGCTAGCTTGGCCAAATTGCTAGCACTACAACTGCTGCCTTTTCAGCTGGTAGACTTTGCTCCCTTTCGTGAATTTTTGGAATGTGCTGTACCACAGTGGCATGTTCCCAAAATAAATTTATTTTCAAGTAAGGCCATTCCAGCTCTCTACTGTCATGTAGAAGGCAATGTTTTGGCCTTCTTGGACAGGGGGGTCAGCAACAAGGTTCATATTACTGCTGACTCATAGTCCAGCAGGCATGGTCAGGGATGTTGCCTTTCTTTACGGCGCCCTGGGTAACTCTGCTGGCAGCTGGGAGGGATGCAGGACAGGGTTCAGTGTTGAGTTGTTGTAGTTCTGCCACCACGCCTCCAAAAAAGTGGTGATTCTGCCACATCTGCTTCCTCCACCCCTCCTCTTCTTCTTCCTCTGTGGCCTCTTCTGCAGAAGTGTCCTCTGAACCAGCAGTGCTCCCTAAGCGTTCAAGTGACTACGCAAGCAGTCAGGCAAAAAGATGCCATGCGGTGCTTTAGTTGGTCTGTGTAGGGGACAGAAGCCACACAGGGGCAGAGATTCTGTCAGCTCTGCGGGGGCAGGCTCAGAGGTGGTTGACACCATGGCAGCTTAAGCCAGGAATGGTTGTGTGCGACGATGGCACCAACCTTCTTTCACCCTCCAACAGGGACACTTGACAAATGTTCCATGCTTGGCACAGGGTACCACCAACACCCAAGGCCCAATTTTTCTGCGCCTGTTTGCCTGGGGCATGTCATTGCAATTTTTAAAATAAATTACAACAGCAGGACCCGTTACTGTGCCCAACAAGAGTAACTGTGAGGGGCTGCAGGGTTCTGCCACCACCAACACCGAAGGCCCAATTTTTCTGCACATGTTTGCCTGGGGCATGTCATTACAATTTTTAAAATAATTTACAACAGCAGGGCCTGTTCCTGTGCCCAACAAGAGTAACTGTGAAGGGTTACAGTGTTCTGCCACCACCAACACCTAAGCTGGGTTCCCCTTAAAATTCATACCAGACCTGAAGGGCCTGGTATGGACTTTGAGGGGGACCCCCACACAATTTGTTTTTAAATTTTGGCATGGGGTTCCCCCTAAAATCCATACCAGAAGGGCATGGTACAGACTTTGGGAGGACCCCCACGTAATTTTTAAAAATAATTTGCCGCTGGGTTCCCCTTAAAATTCACACCAGACCTGAAGGGCCTGGTATGGACTTTGGGGGGACCCCCACGCAATTTTTTTAAAAAATGTCTGTGATTTTTATCTATATTGCTGGGAAACGGCAATACATTACACCTGCAAACTATTTTGAATAACAATTTTTCCTTTACAAATGTCATTTTGCTCTGGCACTGTTCTAAACATCAAACAGATACGCCACTTTACAGGCATACTAAGGGGACCCCCAGGCACGATATTTATAGGAATATTTCATTTTTATTTTTACACTTTAATCATTATTTAAATCACTGCTCCTGAAAAAACAATTGATTTAAAAGCTTTTTTTGCATTGATACATGTCCCCTAGGGCAGGACCCAGGTCCCCACACACTTTTTATGGCAATAGCCTTTAAAATGAGTACTTTTGAATCTTCATGTTCGTGTCCCATCGACTTTAATAGGGTCTGCGTGTTCGCACAAATTTTTTGCCTGTTCGCAAGTTCAGGGTGTTCGACCCATCCCTACTGTCAACTAAGAAAAGAAAACTGAGGCTACAATTTGCACAGGCTCACCAAAATTGGACAACAGAAGATTGGAAAAATGTCGCCTGGTCTGATGAATTTTGATTTCAGCTGCGACATTCAGATGGTAGGGTCAGAATTTGGTGTAAACAACATGAAAGCATGGATCCATCCTGCCTTGTATCAACGGTTCAGGCTGGTGGTGTAATGGTGTGAGGGATATTCTCTTGGCACACTTTGGGCCCCTTGGTACCAATTGAGCATTTTTTAAACACCACGGCCTACCTGAGTATTGTTGTTGACCATGTCCATCCCTTTATGACTACAGTGTCCCCATCTTCTGATGGCTCCTACCAGCAGGATAATGCACCATGTCACAAAGCTCAAATCATCTCACCACTGGACAATGAGGTCACTGCACTCCAATGGCCTCCACACTCCCCACATCTCATCCAATAGAGACCCTTTGGGCTGTGGTGGAACAGGAGATTCACATCATGGATGTGCAGCCGACAAATTTGCAGCACCTACGTGATGCTATCATATCAATATGGACCAAAATCTTTGAGGAATGTTTCCAATACCTTGTTGAATCTATGCCACTTAGAATGAAGGCAGGTCTGAAGACAAAACGGGATCCAACCCAGTACTAGCAAGGTGTACCTAATAAAGTGACCAGTGAGTGTATGTAATATATGATTTTGTCCTTCTACACTGTGTGCAGAATTATTAGGCAAATGAGTATTTTGACCACATCATCCTCTTTATGCATGTTGTCTTACTCCAAGCTGTATAGGCTCGAAAGCCTACTACCAATTAAGCATATTAGGTGATGTGCATCTCAGTAATGAGAAGGGGTGTGGTTTAATGACATCAACACCCTATATCAGGTGTGCATAATTATTAGGCAACTTCCTTTCCTTTGGCAAAATGGGTCAAAAGAAGGACTTGACAGGCTCCGAAAAGTCAAAAATAGTGAGATATCTTGCAGAGGGATGCAGCACTCTTAAAATTGCCAAGCTTCTGAAGCGTGATCATCGAACAATCAAGCGTTTCATTCAAAATAGCCAACAGGGTCACAAGAAGCGTGTGGAAAAACCAAGGCGTAAAATAACTGCCCGTGAACTGAGAAATGTCAAGCGTACAGCTGCCAAGATGCCACTTGCCACCAGTTTTGCCATATTTCAGAGCTGCAACATCACTGGAGTGCCCAAAAGCCGAGACTTTATACCGTTTTGACCACCGTTCACCGTAGAACCGTCGACATGCGAACTGTAAAGAGTCAAGTGCCCGTCAATAAAATGCGGAACCAAAAAGGTGTGCGAAGAACACTGGGACAACCGATAAAACTTACTTTGCGAACTAACAAGCTACTAGTGCGAAGTCTTCGAACCGTTAAAATTCTCACGACGTAGGGAGACGTTCTATAGAGTGATAAAAACTGAAAAGCCTCGGACAGTTCAGGAAGAAAACTGGGTAAAACGGTTTCCTTTCCTTCAACGGATTATTAATACGTGTGGACTATATCCCACAACTACAGTAATTTGGTGT
>BLSH010333605.1:455355-470394 GCA_018402905.1 Glandirana rugosa | reverse complement strand
CCCCACCTGTGTCACTAGCTGCAAAACTGCCCCCACTTGTGTCACTGGCTGCCTAACTGCCCCCACCTGTGTCACTGGCTGCATAACTGCCCCACCTATGTCACTGGCTGCATAACTGCCCCACCTGTGTCACTGGCTGCAAACTGCCCTCACCTGTGTCACTGGCTGCAAACTGCCCCTACCTGTGTCACTGGCTGCATAACTGCCCCCACTGTGTTATTGTCTGCAAACTGCCCCCACCTGTGTAATTGGCTGCAAACTGGCCCCACCTGTGTTATTGGCTGCTATATACCCCACCTATGTCACTGGCTGCAAACTGCCCCCACCTGTGTTATTGGCTGCATAGCTGCCCCCACCTGTGTTATTGGCTGCCTAACCGCCCCCACCTGTGTTATTCGCTGCATAAGTGACCCCACCTGTGATACTGGCTGCAATATACCCCCTCCTGTGATACTAGCTGCAATGCTGTGATACTAGATGCTGAGCTGTATACTGTGTACTGTGATGGTGAGCTGTATACTGTGTCCTGTGATGCTGAGCTGTATACTGTGCCCTGTGATGCTGGGGCTGTATACTGTGTCCTGTGATGCTGAGCTGTATACTGTGTCCTGTGATGCTAAGCTTTATACTGTGTCCTGTGATGCTGGGGCTGTATACTGTGTCCTGTGATACTGAGCTGTATGCTGTGTCCTGTGATGCTGAGCTGTATACTGTGTCCTGTGATGCTGAGCTGTATACTGTGTCCTGTGATGCTGAGCTGTATACTGTGTCCTGTAATGCTGAGCTGTATACTGTGTCCTGTGATGCTGAGCTGTGTACTCCTGACACAATATGTGGAATACAGGGGACGGAGTGGGTGGATTCTATAAGGGGCGGGGCTCATTAGAAGTAGGAGGGGTCAAAAGGAAGGGCGGGGCCTGGCGCCCCCCATCCAAAAACTTCACCAGCCGCCACTGGTGTGCACCTCAAAGCTCCAACACATGCGTGTGTGACAGCTTGACCGGCCTCTTCCCCACTCTCCATCCTGAAACAATAGGGTGAGGGGGGAGCAAGGGAGCACACAGGGGGACCCAGACAGCAGAAAGAAGACGAACAAGGATAGGAGGGGTGGCATATATTGGTACTGATCCCCTGTATTTTCCTCTTGTGGCAGCTGAATGTCAGCGAGGGGAAGAGGAGGAGAAGCCTACTTTCAGCTGCTGCAGGAGGAAAATACAGATTGGTTCTATTAAATTCCACCCCCGTCGGCTCTCCTGTCCAGGTTCTGGGTGTCGGCAAGGAAGGATCCCCTGTCTTCGATCGGCTTGTAGATTACGATTTACGGGTTGCCAACCCGGGATTAGGGTGTGCCCACGCACACCTGGCACACGCCTGTGCACCCTCTCAAGGAGACCAAACCATTGTGCTGCCAGGGGAGTAGCAGGGGCACACTTGGGGTTTGTATCTGTCTGCACTGACCAGGTCAAAACCTAGAAGTACAGTTGTATAAGGAGCATTTTTTTTTTGGAGGTGCCAACTGTTATCTGCATTTTGTTATATGTGTTAATACTTGAGAGAATTTTGGTTAACTGCATGCAGTGGTGTATCAGCTGGAGGCTAGGTCCTATAAGAGGGGTCCAAGGGGAAATAATTAAATTGAAGGGATACCTCTGCGTTACCACTTGGTGACTGTTATCAAAATTAGGTGAATTTAATGGTGTAGACAGCTGCTGACACTTAATAGTTATCCGAGACTATTTAAACAGACTAAAAACCAAGGGGAATAGTGTAGCACTGTCTTTTAAGTCATATGTATAATCTAATACAGAAAAAACATTCACATATTCATATGAGAAAACTATACCGTGATGATAGCGTTTGCAATTCAAAAGCGAACATCTAATAAATCTACAAATGTGTGTCTCAAAAGTGGACACTATTAGCATTCATAATAACTTCAAATGGGTGAATATTTGGTGAGCTCACCAGTGCACCGTTTATTATCACCCCTGAAGAATTTAAAGAGATACAGACTTGAATTTAATGATACCACTTGATTTTTGAATTTTTATTTTATTTTCTATTCATTTTTCACTTTCATATTTTCATTTAAGTTTTATTTAAACTGTTTTTTTTTTATTTGTGATCTTTATATATGCACTTTCGAGCTCACCAAATATTCACCCATTTGAAGTTATTATGAATGCTAATAGTGTCCACTTTTCAGACACACATTATAATTTGTAGATTTATTAGATGTTCACTTTTGAATTGCAAACACTATCATCACGGTATAGTTTTCTCACATGAATATGTGCAAGGGGAAATAATGCCCTTGGAAGTATTGTTAGAAGTCATGTGGAGTAATGAACCTCCACAGATGCTACGGTGTAGAGAAACATTGGGTGTAGTTCATCCAAGACGGGGCTGGGAGTCAGGGAAAAGTGAGGAACTGAAATCTATTTATATGGATGTGGATCAAGCTAAAGGTATACACACCATTCCACTAGTCTAAACTACTGCACCAGTCTAAATGTTGCACCAGCTAAGCCGTAATTGTGACCCAAAGCTGTCCCAAAGAGACTGTTACCATGATCAATGTGTTTCCCATGGAGTTGCACTGTAACTGTTAAGTTTGTGCCTGGGGATGTTAAATACTAAACTGTGTGAGACCAATGTTCCAACATTGTGAAGAGAACTCTAGTAAACCACTTTGTTTATTCTGCAAAAGTCTGGTCTTGTCATTTAATGAAGATAAACTTATGTGGCCAATATAGTGTGTAGACAGGTGCAGTCTACTTTCTCCATGGCAAGTGGTGCTCTTCCACAGTGGCACTGTTGTTGGAGAGGAAGTCAAGAGAAACAGGGTTCCTCTATGATTTCCTGGGTCACTGGGTAGGCTGTCCAATTGGCCGCCTCATGTGACTCTAGAGCCCATATTGGGTCAGGCAGAGCCTATCTATCTATCTAAGGCCTTGGCTCCTAGGGTTGGTGCGCATTTTGCGAGCTGGTAGAGTAGGGTCAGGTACACCACCTGTTAGGGACAGTACTAATGTTAGAGTAAGGTTCCTGACAAGGAGGGAAAGCATAGGGACACAACTCTTCTAGGCATCTTCCTGTTTGGGTGCAAGATGGCCAGGCCACATTCTGCCCCTCTCAAAATATGTTGTCAGTCTGGCTGGAATCTACTCCTTCCACGTCAGTGGAATCCATGAGTGCACCCTGTTGGGCCTGCCCCTGGGTTTGGTGTAACTGTTGCTGAATTACTTCAATACAAGTTCTGCATTGCACCTGTCTGTGTGAATTATTGTCGCCACACACACTGTACCCCACCTAAAGTGTGTATAATGATGGGTGGTGAGGTGACCTGTAAGTGAAAGGGAAACTGTAGCAGAAAAAAGACTAAGTTCCACCCCCTGCTAGACAGGGCTGTGATATGTGGTAGACAGTGGCGGCTGGTGCTCCATTTTTTTTGGGGGGGGGGGCGGCAAACAAATTTCCCCCCTCTGCCGGGTTCGCACTTACCCCATCCAGGTCACGGTGTTCCGTCAGAATACGCTTAGCCTCTGGCCCATGTCTTGGATGAGGTTGGCCGCCTGCTGCTGGTATGAGAGCTCCTTGTCCGGATCCACGCCTGCGTGGCGGGATGGGCTACGTTCTAGCTGCTCTTGGGTGAAGTACCAGTGGCCTGAAGGTACCATGTCTGGGTGGGAAGTTCACATCGGGTCGCCTATTCTGATGGAACGCCGGCTTCTCCTCCCAGTCAATCCGGTCTTAAGATCCACCTCCGGTCCTGATTGGCCGGGAGGAGAAGCCCGAAGACAATAGCGAATATTGATTTGTTAATGTCACAAGTGGGTGGGTTTGGGGTGCAACCTTTTTGAAGCCAGTTAGAGCCTCAGGCTCCATTCATGTGCTTCAAAAAAAAAAACCTCATAGAAATCTATGCATCCGGCATGGAGATTAGGGGGGCGGTGTCCCTGCACCCCTAATTGACCAGCCGCCGCTGGTGGTAGAGCTTTGTAAATATCAGTATGGGATAAATAGAAATAAAATCCTTTGGCTGGTAAAACTGCTATCTTGTATTTACTGCCACTGCATGGTACCAATACACCACTACTGTAACCTCAACTGCGCTCTTAACTAAGCAACTCAACTAAGAACAGAATCTGTGCAGAGCTAGCACATACCAGATGAATAATCTGAATATAGGCACAGGTAACTGCTCCAGAATGTGTAATCATTATGCAGAAAGTGCATGCAATCCATTCAATAAGGGCAAAGATCAGCAGTGGGAAAGTGATTTTGTGCTGATATATGGGAATTCACAGGGTCTTTGTGACACGTCTTGTCACTGGGGTCAGAAGCTCCTCTAGTAATCAGGGTTTCAGATGTATATTACATTCTTTCCCTGGGGCCATGATGCTTTAAGAAACCAGTGAACAAGCCATTAAAGTGCTGACACAGCATAGTATAATAAGGAAGTATATATCTAGAATATACAGCAAAAACAATCTGATAGAGACACGCTGTCTAGAGAAAAGGGAAAATTAATGCTGTTTATTTAGAGGAAGTGGTAACAAAGTGAGGATGTTGAACCTGATTATTTGCCATGGTTGGTAACTTTGTTATTTTGAGCCAGGCAATCGTTTTATTACAGACTTGCTTCAAAATGATAAATGTGATATAGACACTGGACTGGTCATGTAAAATAACCAGTCTATCTTTATATATACTATATTACCAAACGTATTGGCATGCCTGCCTTTACACGCACATGAACTTTAATGGCATCCCAGTCTTAGCCCGTAGGGTTCAATATTGAGTTGGCCCAGCCTTTGCAGCTATAACAGCTTCAACTCTTCTGGGAAGGCTGTCCACAAGGTTTATCTATGGGAATGTTTGACCATTCTTCCAGAAGCACATTTGTGAGGTCAGGCACTGATGTGGACGAGATGGCCTGGCTCACAGTCTCCACTCTAATTCATCCTAAAGGTGTTCTATCAGGTTGCGGTCAGGACTCTGTGCAGGGCCAGTCAAGTTCCTCCTCCCCAAACTCGCTCATTTATGTCTTTATGGACCTTGCTTTGTGCTCTGGTGCGCAGTTATGTTGGAAAAGGAAGGGACCATCCCCAAACTGTTCCCACAAAGTTAGAAGCATGAAATTGTCCAAAATGTCTTGGTATGCTGACACCTTAAGAGTTCCCTTCACTGGAACTAAGGGGCCAAGCCCTGAAGAACAACCCCACACCACAATCCCCCCTCCACCAAATGATTTGGACCAGTGCACAAAGCAAGGTCCATAAAGACATGGATGAGCGAGTTTGGGGTGGAGGAAGTTGACTGGCCTGCACAGAGTCCTGACCTCAACCTGATAGAACACTTTGAGATAATTTAATGTGGAGACTGTGAGCTGGCCTTCTCGTCCGCATCAGTGCCTGACCTCACAAATGCGGTTCTGGAAGAATGGCCAAAAATTCCCATAGACACGCTCCTAAACCTTGTGGACAGCCTTCCCAGAAGAGTTGAAGCTGTTATAGCTGCCATGGATGGGCCAACTCAATATTGAACCCTACAGACTAAGACCGGGATGCCATTAAAGTTCATGTGCGTGTAAAGGCAGGGATCCCAATACTTTTGGCAATATAGTGTATATATCATAAAAATTGCTTGACAAACAATTTTGTATTTTAATGTTATTTAATTTACCTCTCCATCTCAATCTAAAGTTGTTGTAATTGTTAAGAAATTCAATACATTTATAAAATATGGGATCCGTGGATCCAACATATCTCGATTCCGTAATGAGTCCCGGGCTGACCCTTTTTTTTTTCTTTTTCTCTGTCTCGTTCCTTCATTCTGGGTTTTTCTTTTCCCCTTTTTCCTGTTGCGTAATCTTGTCTGTGTCAGGTTATCTTAAGGGCCTTGCATGGCTCTGCTTCAGTGGCGGCCCGTCCACTGCTCCCCCATCCATGCGTCTGGCTCCCTGATCAGGAAGCGGGTCATGAGACCCATCACCCGATTGGCCAAAAGAAGATCCTCTGTCTGGAGGAGGAGGGAGGAGATGCATGGAGGAGAGGAGGGTGAAGATGGGAACCGGGCCAACAAGCAGCCCGGAGAGAGGCTGACAAAGCCTGCCATGCTGCCTGTGAGATGGGGTAAGTGTGGGGCCCGGACTGGGGGGGGGGGTGCCGCACCACCTATGGCCTCCGTGACCCGGGGGGGGGGGTTGTTGGCAGCATAGGATTGTTTGCCGCCCCCCAAATAAAAACCCACCAGCCTTCACTGTTCAGCTTACATGAATATTCTCAGGTATAATTGTAGAGGTCCTCCAGTCACTTTGTAATCATTACCCCCCTTTTACCCTCCCTTCCCTTTTCCTTTGTGCGGTGCAGTTTTTCCACACTTTCTACACCTGGCTGAGACCTGAGATCATGAGACCATGCAGGTTCAGGAGATATGCAGGGAACCTACAGGTAAGCCTTACTATAGGCTTACCTGTAGGTAAAGTGGTTGTCAAGGGTTGACAACCACTTTAACAACAGTAATAGCCCCAGCCTTTTGATTGAACAATGAAGCAACAATGCACTAATAACACCCCCCCCCACCCCCCAATCATTAGGAAATAACTAACCCAAAAGGAATTCATATTTGGCAAATTATATAATTATGTAGAAATGTCATTTTGTTACATACTGGGCACATGGGTAAACTTCTGAGGGGTTCAGAGAAATCCTTTACAATTTGTAGGCATGTCATGTAGGCATTGATTGGGTACCTTTGCCTGGCAGATAAGATCATTTTTGTGGACACATGGGTACCACGATTAGTCCATCTCTATTCAGTGGTAATTTTAAAATAAGCTAAACAACTAGATAAAAAATATATAAGCATGTAGGAAACACCTTTTTTTATTTTCTGGGATGTGCAAGTAAGGCAGCCTAAATTTTTATTATTTTTTTTTTAAGTTGACCACAACCCTTGTGTTCGCTTCCCATGTGGTTTCATACATGTACAATAGCTTAGTGGGCTTCCTTTGTCTGCAGTTAGGTCACCAAAGTCAAGCTCCAAGTGTTTGGTTGGGAGGATTTCCTTTCTGTTGTAGAGCAGTGTTGGGCCGGAGGAAGGAAGTCTACATTGACTTTGCATTGTTTTGATTTAAAAAAGAAGTTATTTAGCAGAAGAATTTCTTTACATTCGAGCCACAGGAGTTTGCTTGCAAGTGCTGGGACAAAGCTCCTGGGGTGTCAGAAAATGTGATTAAGAGTAAATACGAGTTGCATAGTGACATGCAATTCCAAAATATATATAGCCAACAAAATGATCCCTTGCAGCAGGACTGCACCGCAAAGATTAATCACTCGTTTATGTCTATGGAAACGAAAAAAAAAAAGATTCACTTACCTGATGCTCTACTCCTCCCTGCAGTTGGATCAGTATCAGTCCCCACAGCTTCTGCCCAACCTTCCCGCTCCAGCAGTCAAGGTCCTGATGTCATCAAGACCAAAGCAGGGTCTATGGATCTATAGACCTGCATGCATTGGGCGTGATGACCCCAAGGGACAGTCCACCACCAGAGCTTTGGGGAGTGTTCACTGCCAGGAGTGCGGAGGATCAGGTAAGTAAAACTATTTCTCTACTCCCCAAATCAAAACATCTAGCCCCACTGTAAGGGATAATTTTTAAAGTGGTTGTAAAGGTTGTAGGTTTTTTACCTTCACGCATTCTATGCATGAAGGTAAAACACCTTCTGTGTACTTACCTGAGCCTCAACTCGATCCAGTGATGTGCACGAGAGCAGCAGCTCTCCAGGGTCTCTGCCTCCTCATTGGCTCCCACTACAGCCAGTGAGCCAATAAGAAGAGAGTGATGGCGTGGCCAAACCACACTCTTTGTCTGAATGGACAAAGTAGGGGTTCGGGAGTGAGCCTGCTCGGGTGCCCCCATAGGAAGCTGCTTGCTGTGGGGGTACTCAGCAAAATGGAGGAGCCAAGAGCACTACCAGGGGGCCTGAGAAGAGGAAGTTTGGGGCTGCTCTATGCAAAAGTTAAGTATAACATGTTTGTTATTTTAAAAGGAATAAACCCCAGCCTTTAATATCATTTTCATTTTCTTGGAGTTGGGCTTTAAAGCTGAACTTCAGACAGACATAAAAGACACAAATCATTTCAGCTCTGTACATCAATAAATGTATTTAAAAAAAGAAGCAGCATTTTTAAAAAGCATTCAGTATAAGTACCCGCAGTTGACTTGGCATAACTCTCTTTGGGTGCCTGTATAGCAGAGCTCAGACTGGCAGAGGATAAAGCAGCATAAAGAGCCAGTGCTATGTTGCTCATGTGCTAACGATGAACATATTGGTAAGAGGAGAAAGCAGAGTGACAACTTTTAATATTTTTTCCACAATCCAGTAACTAAGCCTGTGACATAGGAGGCCTACCCTGGGGTTGGTTCTTTGGGCTACGCCAGGCGATGAACGGAGTCACTTATCCCAGCACAGGGTTAACACCTTTCCCGAAGGCATGCTCACCAATGACCGGGACCATGCGAGGGTCATGTGAAACTCAAACTTTAAGCTAGTCCCCCAATTTAGAGATGACCACTTGTGTGTAGTGTTGTATGCAGGTTTTTTCCAAAGATATTGTCCCTTGTCCTACACACTTCAACAGGTGTATGTGTTGCAATAGGAGGGACATGCAAAGAATATGCCCACTCCACCAGTGAACGTACCTCTGTTACCTTACTCCCAGTAGCAAAATGGGTCCCGCCGAGCACATATTGCGGACCTCATGCGTGCTCCACTTAACCCTTCTGGTTCCGTACCAAGTGAGCAAGTATTAGATCCCCTTAATGCTAAACTCCTCCCAGTGACTGACGGAGATAGACAGCTAGGGAGGGAACACCGAACCCCCTCGCTACCAGTGAACCTGTAACCTATTCAGGTACCGCACTATCGACTGGTTGCTGTACTTCCTTCTGGTTATCCACAGCAACTCTTTACAAGTTACCCTTTTGTTGTAGTGATGTTTTATAGACCACATGTTTTATAGACCACAATGTGCTAGTCCAGACCCAGGTTCCTTAGAGAAATATGATAGGATCCCATATGCACCCCTTGAGATACTTCCGACCAGGTTTTGAGCAGTAGAAACAACTTTACTGAACATTTGGCAGAATACCTATAACATGCAACAGTGTCTTTTCCCTAACTAAACTTAACTATGGCTGCCCCAAGTTACCTGCATGGGTGTAGCATCTTTGGGCAAAGTCTAAATTGGGGGCAACTTGAACATAGGAGTTAAAGTCCCTGGGAGTATTCTGATGGGTCGGCATTCCAACAAGCTTCTTAGGCCATCATTTGGAGTCTCCATACATGCATCCCAAGCCTGTCCTAGGTTCCACACTCCCACTGTCAGGCAGATTGCCAGCCCAGTACAGGAAAGGCCTGTTGAAAGAACGTCCTTGCAAATTGGTGCACAACGGCACCAGCGCGCGCGTGCA
Source organism: Glandirana rugosa (assembly GCA_018402905.1). Classification (NCBI taxonomy): domain Eukaryota; kingdom Metazoa; phylum Chordata; class Amphibia; order Anura; family Ranidae; genus Glandirana; species Glandirana rugosa. Next base: position 460,914 of record BLSH010333605.1, on the reverse strand, counting down.
CGCACGTGCGCGAGTTCCGGCGCCAAATGGGCCATTTAAACCTTGCTGGTCCACAGGATGGGTGCTGTCTGATCTATAGCATTACCCGTGTTATTTGCAAATCTGCTACCCATTCCTGATCTGTTTATCTGACCCGGCTTGCCCTGACACTTCCGCTATCTGCCTGCACCCAACCCCGGCTCGTCCTGACTAGTCTTCTACCTACTTCTCTGTACTTCATTGCCGGCCCATTGCTGAACCTGCCTGTACCCGACTCTGCTTCTGTGTCTGTGTCCATCCAGCCCTCCTCAAGCATCCAGCTCCGCAAGCCAGGACTCAGTCCATCCGGACTGCTTCTACTACTTACCTGGCTGCACCTTCAGCTCCTACTGGCCAAACACACCTCCAGCGTTCCTGCTAACCACCTGCTGCTGGACGCTACTGGACTTCCACAGGCACTCATACCTCACCGTGCTCCTGTGGCCGCTGTCTAACTCCCATTGGTCCCTCGAACTGGAGTCATAGGAGAGACCACTCCCTACCCTCAGGCTCACCAACCTGGTACGAGACACCCCCCCAGGACCCGGGGGGATATCACACAGGAAGGAGGCTGGACCCCACAGGAAAACCTGTAGAGACATTAGATTGGTTGCTTCTTTGGGGAACATGTAAAGTTACCACCCAACTGGAATTTAACTGGCTGATAAAATAGGAAACAACAATAATTAGCAGCCAAGTAAGGGCTGGTAAATCTTGGTAGTCTGTTGTGCTTATTATTTTACCAATCCACAGCTGATGGTCCACCCCAGTACCTCCATACATGGGTCAAAGCTTTGGCTTCTCCTCATCATATCCAATGTAAGGTTCAGATATAGAGTATCTTCTTACCATTTCCTCTTCTCTCCTCTACTATCATTCACAGGAACTGACTGACAGGTGCACAGTGAAGTATCTACAGTATTTTTTGTATATATATATATACTGTATATATATATATATATATATATATATATATACAGTATCTCACAAAAGTGAGTACACTCCTCACATTTTTGTATATATTTTGTTTTTGTATCCTTTCATGTGACAACACTGAAGAAATGACACTTTGCTACAATGTAAAGTAGTGAGTGCACAGCTTGTATAACAGTGTAAATTTTCTGTTCCCTCAAAATAACTCAACACACAGCCATTAATGTCTAAACTGCTGGCAACAAAAGTGAGTGCACCCCAAAGTGAAAATGTCCAAATTGGGTCCAAAGTGTCAATATTTTGGGTGGCCACCATTATTCTCCAGCACTGCCTTAACCCTCTTGGGCATGGAGTTCACCAGAGCTTCACAGGTTGCTGCTTGAGTCCTCTTCCACTCCTCCATGATGACATCATGGAGCTGGTGGATGTTAGAGACCTTGTGCTCCTCCACCTTCCATTTGAGGATGCCCCACAGATGCTGAATAGGTTTTAGGTCTGGAGACATGCTTGGCCAGTCCATCGCCTTTACCTTCAGCTTCTTTAGAAAGGCAGTGGTTGTCTTGGAGGTGTGTTTGGGGTCGTTATCATGTTGGAATACTGCCCTGCGGCCCAGTCTCCAAAGGGGGGATCATGCTCTGTTGAAGTATGTCACAGTACACGTTGGCATTCATGGTTCCCTTGATGAACTGTAGCACCCCAGTTGAGGCAGCAATCATGCAGACCCGCGCTTAACACCATCTGAACTAAATATGTTTATCTTGGTCTCATCAGACCACAGGACATGGTTCCAGAAATCCATGTCCTTAGTCTGCTTGTCTTCAGCAAACTGTTTGCGGGCTTTCTTGTGTATCATCTTTAGGAGATGCTTCCTTCTGGGACAACAGCCATGCAGACCAATTTGATGCAGTGTGCAGGGTATGGTCTGAGCACTGACAGGCTGACCCCCCCACCCCTTCAACCTCTACAGCAAAGCTGGCAGCACTCATACGTCCATTTCCCAAAGACAACCTTTATATATGAAGCTGAGCATGTGCACTCAACTTCTTTGGTCGACCATGGTGAGGTCTATTCTGAGTGAAACCTGTCCTGTTGAACCGCTGTATGGTCTTGGTAACTGTGCTGCAACTCAGTTTCAGGGTCTTGGCAATCTTCTTATAGCCTAGGCCAGGGATAAGCAATTAGTGGACCTCCAGCTGTTGCAAAACTACAAGTCCCATCAGGCCTCTGCCTCTGGGTGTCATGCTTGTGGCTGTCAGAGTCTTGCTATGCCTAATGGGATTTGCAGTTCTGCAACATCTGGAGGTCCACTAATTGCATATCCCTGGCCTAGGTCATCTTAACGTAGAGCAACAATTTTTTTTTCAGATCCTCAGAGAGTTCTTTGCCATGGGGTGCCATGTTGAACGTCCAGTGATGAGTATGAGAGAGTGAGACCGATAACCACAAATTTAGCACACCTGCTCCCCATTCACACCTGAGACCTTGTAATACTAACGAGTCACATGACATCAAGGAGGGAAAATGGCTAATTGGGCCCAATTTGGATATTTTCACATAGGGGTGTACTCACTTTTGTTGCCAGTGGTTTAGTTATTTTGAGGGCACAGCAAATTTACAGCTGTACACTCACTACTTTACATTGTAGCAAAGTGTCATTTCTTCAGTGTTGTCACATGAAAAGATATAATAAAATATTTACACAAATGTGAGGGGTGTACTCACTATTATGAGATACTGTATATATATATATATATATATATATAAAGAGTTCCGTCTTCAAAGTGCACAGGGAGTCTGACTTTATATTCATTCCTATCTTCCAATTCCTTCATACAGAACACCAATTTAGGAACTAAAGAGCTGTGCCTAGCTCCACCATCCATTAATGCTTTTCCATATACCATCATTGTGAGTGTCATCTATGAAATTATGGGAGAGTGGCTGCTTGGCGCCACCATCAGCCCTCTACGTTATACATCATCATCTGTCCAAATGTATGGGAATAGGGGGATTCCTGGCTATAAACATGTATGTGAAGGCACACCCATAGAAACCAGGCCATGCTCACTACAGTTTTTTTCTTCAGGAAAGGTGGTAACCCCAGGGTAGGCAAAAGGTAGGGGACTGATGTGAACGGTTCTATGTACTCTGTAAAGCAGGTGTCTCCATAATTTATAAACAAAGGGCCAGTTTACTGTCCTTCAGACTTAAGGGGGACCGGATTGTGGCCAGCGTGAGTATGCCCTGGTATTAATGGGAGTAAATAATGCCCCATCATTGGTGTCAGTAGGAGGAATAGTGCCCCATCACTAGTGTCATTGGGAGGAATAGTGCCCATCATTGCTGTCAGTGGGAGAATAGCGTCCCATTGTTGGTGTCCGTGGGAGGAATAGTACCCCGTCATTGGTGTCAGTGGGAGGAATAGTGTCCCATTGTTGGTGTCATTGGAAAAATAGTGCCCCATCTTTGGTGTCAGTGGGATAAATAGTGCCCCATTATTGGTGTCAGTGGGAGGAAAAGTACCCCGTCATTGGTGTCAGTGGGAGGAATAGTGTCCCATTGTTGGTGTCAGTGGGAGGAATAGTGCCCCATTATTGGTGTGAGTGGGAGAAATAGTGTCTTATGGTTGGTGTCAGAGGAAGGAATAGTGCCCATCACTGGTGTCAGTGGGAGGAATAATGCCACATCACTGGTGTCAGTGGGAGAATAGTGTCCCGTTGTTGGTGTCCGTGGGAGGAATAGTGCCCCATCATTGGTGTCAATGGGAGAAATGGATTGGTATTACAGGGAGGAACAGTGCCCGATATCAGTGGGAGGAAAAGTACCCCAAAGGCCAGATAAAGGCAAGCAAAGAGCTGCATCTAGCCCCGGGGCTATAGTTTGGAGACCACTGCTGTAAAGGACTGTATACCATGTTGACCTTTTAGAAATTCAAGATATAAATCTGTAGGATAATTTTAGCCTATAACAGTGCAATATCAGCTCTTGATTTGACCCCTGCTATTTAACTTTCTGCCCCCGATTTGGAATATCGAGTTTTCTCCCACGTTATTTTATTTCGCGTTTTATACAAAATTCTCCATTAGGCAATGAACAAATAAACAATAAATGCATAACAAATGAAGTTATCAAGAGGTGTGAAATTTCTATGCCTCTTTGTGTTATTACATTTTTGCAGCTCTTTAGAATTGAAATATTTGTCTGGAATTATGAGCAGATTATTTACAAGTTGCCTAACAGATATAGTGACTAATTTACAGCCAGCAAGTACAGCCCTTTGCTTCAAAATTAATTGTGGTTTCGTAGGATGTGCAAAGTGCCTTGAAATTCAAAATAATAAAACTTGAAAAAAATAATTTTTTATATCTTCTAACAGTATGAGAACTTGTAAAAGAAGAGGCCGGTTTGAGAGGCCAGTTTTGTTTATTATCTTGATGCATCTTACTGCCTTGGCTTTACAGAAAACCAGTCACTGTTGAGTTTATGGAGCTGTCTGAATATTGAGACATTAATATACTATATATATGTTCAACATATTCATATAATTTTGAAAGCTTACTACCCCAAGTTGTTTAGCTTTATTTACTTTTTACTATAAAGCATTAGACATGTGCAGAATGGAAAAATGTGTTTTGTTTCAGATAGATTAGTTATGTTACTGATTTTGTTTCGTTATGGAATTTGTTTTGTTTGGTTTCAGAAATCGTTTAGTTTAGTTTCATTTAGTTTTCGTTAAAGTTCATTAAAATTTGTTTCCTTTATTAATTTTCTAACGAATTCCAAATTTTCTGAATGATTAGAATTCGGATTGGTCGAAAAACCAATTCAAATTCTATGAAAATAATAGCTGGTTGTTAAGCAGCGCATCCTTAACAACCATGAGTCATCAGCTGTCAGCTGGCTTCCCCACTGACAGATGAATCTAAACAAAAGAATGCATTTGTCCGGCAATTTTTTTCTAAAAAATGGCGTGGGGTCCCCTCAAAATCCATAACAGACCCTTATCCAAGCATGCAGCCTGTCAGGTCAGGAAAGGGCCCCCCCCCTCCTGAACCATACCAAGCCACATGCCTTAACCACTTGCCGACCGTCAATCGGCAATTGACGGCGGCAAGATGGCTCTGTAACGCGGATCGCCGTCATACGACGGCGGCCGCGTGATCGAGCCTAGTGAGCGCTCACTGTGTCCGGGGAGGGCTGGGGAGCGGGTGCGGCGGCTTCGATTGCCGCCGGCCACCCGCGATGGCCCCCCCGGAGCGAATGAGCGGAGGTCCGTGTATGTAAACACGGACCTCCGCTCTGTGAGGCGCAATGTCTCGGTAGAACGGCGGCAGTTAACGGCTAACTGCCAGCCGTTCACCAATTCCGTACACCGAACCATACCAAGTCCTCCCCCCCCCGGGAAAGGACTGGACTGTCCGACGTACGAACCTATTCCCAGACAATACCTAAAACTCCCCTGGGGTGCGGTAAAAAATCTTTTTTTAACGGCCTGTTTACGTAAGAAAACAAATCTAAGTAGACAGTCACCCCTTCGGTCGACTGTCGACTACTGAGTACCAACAATTCCTACGCGACGAATTGTTGGTCGATAATAAAAGTATCTTA
>BLSH010333605.1:408210-455286 GCA_018402905.1 Glandirana rugosa | reverse complement strand
TCGCAAATATGAGGAAGAATATAAATCGGCCAAAAACGGTGAAAAAAAATGTTTTTTTATATTTTTTTTTTGGATTTGTATTTTAGCAAAAAGTAAGAAATTTGGGTTTTTTTGCAAAATTGTCGCTCTTCTTTTGTTTATAGCGGCGATCAGAAATGACGCAGAGGGGATCAAATACCACCAAAAGAAAGCTCTATTTGTGGGAAAAAAAGGACGCAAATTTCGTTTGGGTACAACGCCGCACGACCGCGCAATTGTCAGTTAAAGCGACGCAGTGCCGAATCGCAAAAAGGGCTCCGGTCCTAAAGCTGGAAATCCTTCCGGTCCTTAAGTGGTTAAACAGGGGGGGGGGGGGTGCTTGGGGCTGGGGGGCCCTGCCCCCCCACCCCGAAGCAGCTTGTCCCCATGTTGATGGGAACAAGGGCCTCATCCACACAACCGTGGCCGGTGGTTGTGGGGGTCTGAGTCAGAATCTGAAAGCCCCCTTCAACAAGGGGCCCTAAGATCCCCCCCCCCATGTGAATGAGTATCGGGTACATAGTACCCTTACCTATTCACCAAAAAAGTGTAAAAAAGTAATAAAAACACAGAGTTTTTGACAGATCCTTTATTAAAAAATAAAAAACAGTGTCCCCCAATGTAGATCCATTGATAAAAAATAAATAAAAGATGCTCTCACCATCACGTTACGTCACTGCAGACTCCTCCGTTGGACAGTTCTTATACAGGTAAGGGACGGGGCCATCTGCCTACGTTACCTAGGGCCTGGAATGGATTGGGGGGACCCCACGCCGTTTTTTAAATATTTTTTTATTTCCGGCATTCTTTTCTTTACATTCATCTGTCAGTGGGGAAGCCCTCTGCTTAATAACCAGCTATTCTTTACATGGAATTCAAATTGGTCGATCGTTTTTCGACCAATCCAAATGCTAATTGTTCTGAAAAGTTGGAAGTCGTTAGAAAACGAAAAACGAAACTCATTTTAACAGATTCCAATGAAATCCATTACTATTCATTACTATTTCATTCGGAGATTCAGATGCTTTATTCAGATTCTTTATCACAACCAACACATGTTATTACCCAACAGTCTGTCCATCAGCATGATCTGTTAGATATGCTGTGTGCATAGATGACATGTTCTAAATATTTAAATGCCATCTTAACAACATATATAGACTAATTAAATATAAAGATATAATTATATAAGCCTTGTATCTCATATATGCATGTAATGTATGTGTATATAGTATCAGTTTCTACTAATGCACTAGCTTCTTTATCTTAACACATTCTTATATTTATTATTTAGTGATCAATATTGTTACTGATAAGTATGGATGAGTTAGTAATGATCACATTTATCCCTATACAAGTGCAATGGAGCAACGAGTGAACATCAAGTTCTGCTACGAATTGGGGAAAACTGCGTCTGAGACACATGAAATGTTGTTGCAAGTGTTTGGGACGGAAGCCATGAGCAGAAATTGTGTTTACAACTGGTTCAAAGCCTTTTGCGACAGGAAGAAATGACTGAGAATGAGCCATGTTGGGGTCGGCCATCGATAAGCAGAACCCGAGACATGATTCAGGGGAGTGCGGCAAATGCTGGCACGAGATCAGTGACTGACTCTAAGATTGATGGCAGAGGAATTGAGCATCAGCATGGACACACAATCATCAGCAAAGATTTGGATAAGCAGAAGATCTGTCTCCGGTTTGTGCCGTACAAGCTGACAGACGAACAGAAAGAAAGGCCCGGAGTAAAACAAGAGAAACAATAGACGGAGGGCAGGCATGACAAGGGCTAAAGGGGCTTGGGTAATGTAAGTTTGGCTGAGTGAATAATCAAGGTAAGTTTATTAGATTGGGGCAAGGTAAGGATGGGTGTCGTTTGGGGGGATGTTGTTTGTTAGCTGAGTGGGGGTGGTCTTCAGTTGGAGGACAGCAAGCAGGGAACAACTTCCCACCCTCCCGCCCTGCATATTTTGCATTTTGTTGGCTAATTTGGTTTTGTGTTAAGCCTGGTATGGCGCTGGCAGGGTGCAAGGTCCTTTTAGGTGCATATGGGCACAAAAAGGTATGGTGTAGGGACCCGTCTGCGGTACGGCTCCCAGTTGTAGGAACCCGTCTGAGGTACAGCTCCCAGTTGTAGGAACCCGTCTGAGGTACGGCTCCCAGTTGTAGGGACCTGTCTGAGGTACGGCTCCCAGTTGTAGGGACCTGTCTGAGGTACGGCTCCCAGTTGTAGAGACCCATCTCAGGTACGGCTCCCAGTTGTAGGGACCCGTCTCAGGTACGGCTCCCAGTTGTAGGGACCCGTCTCAGGTACGGCTCCCAGTTGTAGGGACCCGTCTCAGGTACGGCTCCCAGTTGGCAGGATGTGTATCTACGAGTTGTCTCCGAGTTGGTGGTTTTTGCGGCTGGAGGCCTGAGAAGTGACTTGCAGGTACTGTCTCTGGTTTAATGCCTATTAGGACCTTACGGGTCCATTCTTTATATTGATCTGTTATTCATTTGTTATTTATGTTTTAATTAATAAAAGGCTGTTATGGCCAATTAACTCCAAAACTGTTGTGGTGTGGTTATTATACCAAAGGGGTGGAGGGTATTGGTATAGCAGCCAGCGCAAGCCATATTTAATACCTTAGTCAAGCAAAATGGATGGAAACCTCTGGAGATTTCATTACCATGTGTGACCAGGATCCACCCTTTCTGTAAACCATCGCTTCAGGGGATGAGACCTGATGCTACCAGAATCCAAACGGCAATCCAAGGAATCATCCAGCATACTTCCTTGATCTGTTCTTTCTGTTTCCCACCCTGAAGAGCGTCATAAAAGGTGCATATTTTGCAGAAGTGGTGGCAGTCCAAGAATGTGTGACAGTGTTAAAGCTCTTCTTTTTCTCAATAAATAAGAGTACCAAATTCCAACCAATTGAGCACAATAGCATATGTTAAATTGAGACATAAGTGATTCAGTTATATAACAAATCTGATTGGCATAATTGAAGTTGATGTACATGCAGGTTTCAATGTATTGATGAGCAATGGCAATATCCTTCCCCCTTTGTTGTTTTTCCCTTTTCCCTCCTTTCACTTTTTCCCTTGTATAGTCCCTACCCTTCTGTTTACCTTCATGCTGGATGGAATTTTTCTTTCTAGCAATTTTCTGTACTATTTGAAAAATCAATAAAAATCTTTAAACCTATATAAAAAAAAAAAAAAAAAAAAAAGATGTGCCTGCAATTGATTCCTAAAGAGGTCTTTGCTGTCAGTTTCCAAAAGCTTTATGAACGTTGCCAAAAGTGTGTTGTGAAGGATGGCGATTATTTTGAAGGCCAATAAAAGTAATTTGTCTGTATCTTCTGTTTTGCTTGTGTCCTGTTAACAGTCACCGGACTTTTTAGACACACCTCGTAAATGCTTCATATGAAAGACTGCAAGGCTTAATATTTAGATTCTTGCATAAATCGAGTTGTGACTGATTCTTATTAACCTGATTTCAGAATGGGATTATTTTCTTGTTAGCCTTCATATTCAGAGAAATTCCCTAGTGCAGTGCAGTGGTGTGTAGTAAGGTTTTCTGCAATAATCACAAATCCAAAAAGGGATTTGTTCATCATTTTAGTATAGCGGTTGGCCAGATTTACAATCAGATCTACTGGTTAATATTACAGATGCAGTCTAAATATAGAGCCATTATAATCCATGGCTCTCGTCATGAATTGCAAGGCTTCACTCTCCTCAGGGCCATCTTTAATTTTGATAGGACTCTGGGCAAACATTTTCTTGCCCCCCCCATGCAGTTTCACTCTCCACTCCAATATCCCCCTCCCCCACACTACTCCCATCATTACACAGGACCCCCGCCCCCATACTACCCCCATCATTACACACAGGCCTGGACTGGGACAAAAAATAGACCTGCAAAGAGACAGCCTTAACCTGCAAAGAGACAGACCCATTACCAGCAAAGAGACAGCCCCAGACCTGCAAAGATACATCCCCAGTCCAGCAAAGAGTCAGCCCCATTACCATAAAAGAGACAGCCCCAGACCTGCAAAGAGACATCCCCAGTCCAGCAAAGAGAGAGCCCCATTACCAGTAAAGAGACAGCCCCATTATCAGCAAAGAGACAGCCCCAGACCTGCAAAGAGACAGCCTCAGGCCATCAAAGAGACAGCCTTCGACCTGCAAAGAGACAGCCCCATTACCAGCAAAGAGACAGCCTCATTACCAGAAAAGAGACAGTCTCAGACCAGCAAAGAGACAGCCTCAGACCAGCAATGATACATCCCCAGTCCAGCAATGATACATCCCCAGTCCAGCAATGATACATCCCCAGTCCAGCAAAGAGACAGCCTTAGGCCAGCAAAGAGACAACCTCAACCTGCAAAGAGACAGCCCCATTATCTGCAAAGAGACAGCCCCAGACCTGCAAAGAGGCAGCCCCATTATCTGCAAAGAGACAGCCCCAGACCTGCAAAGAGACAGCTCCAGACCTGCAAAGAGACAGCCCTATTACCAGCAAAGAGACAGCCCCAGACCTGCAAAGAAGCAGCTCCAGACCTGCAAAGAGACAGCCTTAACCTGCAAAGAGACAGCCTCAGACATGCAAAGAGACAGCCTCAGACCTGCAAAGAGACAGCCCTATTACCAGCAAAGAGACAGCCCCAAACCTGCAAAGAGACAGCTCCAGACCTGCAAAGAGACAGCCTTAACCTGCAAAGAGACAGCCTCAGGCCAGCAAAGAGACAGCCTCAGATCAGCAAAGAGACAGCTTCAGATCTGCAGAGACAGCCTCAGACCTGCAAAGAGACAGCCCTATTACCAGCAAAGAGACAGCCCCAGACCTGCAATGAGACAACCCCAGACCTGCAAAGAGACAGCCTTAACCTGCAAAGAGACAGCCAAAGCCCCCAGACATCACTTACTTTTTTGCTTTCCAGGTGCCCTGGTACGACATCAAGCAGAAGGAGACTCGTGAAGGCAGCTCCTCCCCCTTCATTGTCACCTGACCCCTCCATTCCGGCCCCCTTCCTGAACTGAAGGCCGCTGAACTGACCGTGGTGAGGCCAGATGAGCGGCACCGTCCCACGGAGCAGCCCAGCTGCCTTGGCAGTGGGGACCTGGCCAGAAAGACCTGCCTGCGGCCCTCTCCGGGATGCCGGCCGCAGAGAGGCCAGCGGCGGATCAGTAGGGTGGCGGTCGGATCAGGCTCGGTGCACCCTATGGCCAGTCCTGGCCTGATTACACAGAACCCCCTTCCTTCCCTCCACAGACCCGTGCATTGCCCCCCCCAGCGGTCTCACCTTGATAGTGTCCAGAGGATGTTGGGCAAACACCAGGCACACCACGCCAAACCCTCCGGCAAAGAAGTTCATCAGCGGGCAGATGGGCTGCGGCTTGTCAGACATGGTGAGGGAGAGGAGTTGATGTGACTGTGTCCAGGACTGACAGGCAGTCTCTCTGGACAAGGTTTACCCTACCAAGCCGACCAATCACTGCATATGCTGCAGACATAGCACCCAACCAATCATCAGCACCCCCAACATTCAATTCCACCCTCATCTCCTAAGTTATAGTCAAATCCACTTATCAACTATTTGTGGGCTCAAGGGACAGCTCAGCTGCTTTGGGCCACACGACAATGAATGGGCCCGAGGCAGCCGCCCCTTTTGCCCCGTGTTAAAGGTTGCCCTGACTGTCCTTGTGGAACTTTTGCTGTCAGAAGTGGCTTCATTTGTAATAGTTAGAACCTGTAACACCAACATTTATCCCCTTCTCCTGTTCCCTGGGAAAGCAGTGCCAGAACTAGATCTAATTGCAGATGTGGCTGCCCCCAAGGTGGGGAACACAAAGCTCCTAGAGTTTCATGGTCATCCCTACATGGCAAGAGTGAATATGACTATTTTTGACTACAACAATATGCTGGCAGGAACAAACCGAGAGTGGGCAGAACAAATGCCACTACAGTACTCCTATAACTAACCTCTAGAATTGATACCCACTCAATTAGAAACAGTAAGGCATCTATTGGATATGTGGTCAGAGGTTTTCTCACTGCAAGACCACTGTGGAGGTAAGTAAAGCCTTTACACCAAAGGAGTGGCTGTGGACGTAGTGTACTTGGATTTTGCAAAAGCATGTGGCACAGTTCCCCACACACGGCTAATGTGTAAGGTAAAGCCTACAGGCTTGGAAAAATCAGTTTGTAAATGGATAGAAAACTGGCTAAAAGACCGAATTCAGAGAGTAGTGGTTAATGATTCTTACCCTGAATGGTCTAAGGTTATCAGTGGTGTACCCCAAGGCTCAGTGTTGGGACACTTACTTTTCAATACATTTATAAATGATATCGGGTCTGGGATTAAAAATACCATTTCAGACTTTGCAGATGACACCAAGCTATGCAGTGGAATAACGTCCTTACAGAATGTCTCCAACTTACAAGCAGACCTCAATACACTGTTTAATTGGGCAGCTATGTGGCAGATGAGATTTAATGTTGATAAATGTAAAGCTATGCACTTGAGGGCTAAGAATAATATACATGCACCATACATACTAGGGGGAGTACAACTGGAAGAATCCATAGTGGAGAAGGATCTGGGGGTTCTGGTAGATCATAATCTTAATAATAGCATGCAATGCCAAGCTGTGGTTTCCAAAGCCAGCAAAGTCCTTTCTTGTATTAAGAGTATGGACTCCAGAGAGAAAGATATAATTTTGGCCCTGTACAAATAATTAGTAAGTCTTCATCCAAATATACAGTTCAGTTTTGGGCAGCAGTTCACAAAAAGGATATTGAAAGCGCAAGGAGAAGGGCAACCATACTGATGCATGGAGGAGCTCAGCTATGAGGAAAGATTAGAGGACCTGCATTTATTCTCTCTTGATAAGAGGAGGTTAAAGGGGGATATAATCAACATGTATAAATACATATGTAGATGGTCAATATAGTGAACTTGGTGTTGAGCAGGGGCGTAACGATAGGGGTTGCAGGGGTTGCAATTGCAGCCGGGCCCCATGGTCCAGGGGGCCCATGTGCCTCCCTTGTACACCTGAATAGGAAGGATGGCGGGGGTGGCATTTAGAGGACCCAATCTCCTCCATCCAGTTTACTTGTCTTCTGCTGTTCCCAGGGCCCCTGTGTGCTTCTTTCGTCCCCCTGGGGCCTGCTGCAGAACTTGTGATAGGGCCCCACTGCAGTACCGTAATAAAGGGACCCACAATAGGCGTAAAGGGCCCCAGGATCAGTGGGAAGAGGCAAGGTCCCTGGCCAGGGGTCAGGGGGACCTTCATAATTTCTTGCACCGGGGCTCTGAAGGTTCTAGTTACGCCTCTGGTGTTGAGTTATTCACTTTAAGGTCATCACAGAGGGGGCACTCTACGTCTGGAGGAAAAGAGATTTAATCTCCAAATACGGAAAGGCTCTTCACAGTAAAAGCTGTGAAAAAGTGGAATAGACTCCCTCAAGAGCTCTTTCTGGCCAGCTCTGAAAATTGCTTTAAAAAAGGCCTGGATTCTTTCCTAAATGTACATAATATAACTGGATACTAACATTTATCGGTAAAGTTGATCCATGGAATATGCAATTGCCTCTCAGGGGATCAGGAAGGAATTTTACCCCTGCTGGAGCAAATTGGATCATGCTCTGCTGGGGTTTTTTGCCTTCCTGTGGATCAGCTGTGGGTATAGGATTGTGTATATAGGATTGTGTAATTTTTTTCCCTTTTTATTGGTTGAACTAGATAAACTTGTGTCTTTTTTGAACCAGACTAACTACAGTATGTAACTATGTAATGATGACCTGGGTTTTAGCAATGTGATTACAGTAAACACGAGATACCCACAGGAGAGAAAGCTCTGTAATATGGGGGAGATAAAGCATGCTGCACACCTCTACTAAGAAGTCAAGCAGATGCTAGAGCAAGTGAAACAAAATGATATACAGTAGTTTGCGCACATACCATGAAGGCACTGTCTATAATACTTGGATCCATGCATACAAAGGTAGGTAAAAGCACTTGGAGGGTCATGTTTTTAATTTTATTTTTAACCATTACATAACTAATGGCATGTCATTCTTCAGTGCCACCCCAAATATACAATCTAGCATGCTCAGTTTGAACCGATACTCTGGAACAGTGGTCTCTAATCTGCGACCTGGAGGATGGACAGCGCCCTTTGCTTGCCTTTATCCAGGCACCATTACTCCCACTGACACCAATGAGGAACCACCATTCCTCCTACTAACATCAACAAGAGGTCACCATTCCTCCCACTGACACCAATGAGAGGTCACCATTCCTCCACTGGCTCCAATGAGGGGGCATTTTCTACTCCCACTAGCACAATCTGACCCTCTTAAATCCTGAAGGATAGTACATTGACTCTTTATTTAAAAAGGTTGGAGACACCTTGGCAGCATTTTCAATCTGCGGAGAAGGTAGTGTTAGGTGTACTAACAGATTCAGGGCTTCAGGACTTGACTAACAATACAAAGGCAACCTCCAACTAATACTTTTTATTAGTAGTTAGAGCATTCTTTCTCAACCTTTTCAACACAGAGGAACCCTTTAACTAATTCTCTGATCTCGGGAACCCTTGCTAAAAATTAAAAATCTACATGATACATAAGTGTGATGGTCAATGGGAAGAATGCTCCTTACACTTGTGGTCATTGGGAAGAATTACCCCCTTACAGATAGCTAAAAAGATCAATGGTGCAATTGGGAATTTATCTGAGAGGTAGAAATTGACCATTGCTCAAGGAACCCCTAGCAACCTCTGGAGGAACCCTAGGGTTCCACGGAACCCTGGTTGAGAAACCCTGAGTTAGAGGAACATTTTATTTCCTTTTGGGATAAAGGATTTACATAAATGAATAAAAGCTGATCGTTGTAAGCATTGTGTCAGTGGTAAATTGTTTGTCTAATCTTTCTAACTGCCACTTTTACTGGGCATCTTGTTCTGTTAAAGTAAATAGAAATTACAGACTTGCTGGCAGGATCACCAGGTGAAATTAAAGGTAAAAAAAAGCCTAAAAAAACAATGCAGTCACCACATGTAAAAATTGGTAAGCTGCAATATTCTAAATGTTTGTATTTGGGTTTAACACCACTTTAACTGCAGTATATGCACATTTAAAAAATACTGAATAAGTGACCCCTTCAATCAAAGTTGTATTTTTTTCAAGTTATGTAGAATTGATATTTCAATTTTCCACTAAAGCGGCATTTCCTGAATAATGTAGAAGCAGCAATTTAGCAGGCGATTTCCCAGTGGCAGGGAAGGAAAATAATGATGAGGTTGCTTGTGGCAGTGTGCGTTACCTGCTCTTATAAGTGGCGCTGATCAAGTCCTCTCCGAGCGTTACAGGACAACAGTGAAACATTCTATACCAGTCATTATTTCTGAGTCTCCGCTCTTACTTTCTGAAGATCCTGTATATTTAATTAGGGTTATCAACCCTGTAAAAATGCTGTGGTTTAAAAGATCAATTGACATAAGTATTTGGGATTGCAAACTCAATTTTAAATACTTTCATCATATTACTGTCTTGTAGCTTGTTAAATTGATTGGTTTCCTTTTTTAGCTCAGATTTACGGCATAAAAGAGGATGTGTAGGAATGTGAATTTCTTAGTTCCACGGCTTCAAAGATAAGTGCCTACATCTTAACGGGGATGTATAGTGCTTTTTTTTTTTTTTTTGTTCATGAATAAAGTATACAATTCACTATATATATATATATATATATATATATATACAAAGAATGGGAAGGTGCAAACCCCTAGTGATTTATCCGAGTACAAATGGAATGTATTGATAAAAATAAAATAAAATGCATACTCACAAAGGTGCATAAGTATACAGCAAGTACATAGAAGGATGACATGATGTAGAACATGTGTGGTAGCTATGGTAAGCACAGCTCTGAAGAAGGGGGTGCGCCCCCGAAACGCGTTAGCGTGCATATGTGAGGCTGCAGAAACACTTGGATGTTCTACCTCATGTCATCCTTCTATGTACTTGCTATATACTTGTGCACCTTTGTGAGTATGCATTTTATTGTTTTTTTTCTCAGTTTTTTTACTTTTTCAGACCTTTTTGGTATGTTTTCTTTGGGGGGTAAGTGACTTCCGGCGGCAAGGTACATCACTTCCATGGTTTTATTGTTCCTCCTTCCCCCGGTTGCCTTCTGAGACCTGTGTGTGTCCCAGAAGACAACAGGACCATTCAGAAAGCGCAGTGCGACTCGCGCATGCTCAGTAGGAAACATGCTGTGAAGCTGCAAGGCTTCACTTCTGGTTTCCCTTATTAAGGATGCCGGTGCCTGCACCCAGAGCCAATGGACAGGTCGGCTTCGGGTGCTGACATCGCGGGCTCCCCGGACAGGTAAATGTCTTTATGTTAAAGGGTAACTCCACTTTCGAGGGGAAAAAAATAGCAAATAAAGAAAAAAGAATATAGCGCATATAATTGCGACACAAGTCATATTGTAATTCAATGTTATTAAAAATTACCTTTCCTTTTCAATCTGCAGCCGCTGTAATTTTCTGAAAATGTAGTGAAAAATGGCTACTTGGAGTTGTTTCGTGCACAGAATGTGTACTGACCATTCCCTAGAAACATAATTTCTTGCTTGTGTGATTGGCTCACCAATTTTCCCAGAAGTCTGCCTAAGATACCAGTCAGATTTCAGGCATCCCCTGCAACAAAAATGTCATTTTTGGATAGATACTTCGATAGGAACATGTCTAAAGGGATGCAGGCCCAGCAGATTTCCTCATTAGTGCCCAGCAGCTGCACAGCTGACAGATAATTATGAAATCACTCCCATTAGACCCACTCAGTACAGAGGCACAGAGAAACATGGAGGGATTTCTTCAGAATAACAAAAGGTAGGAATCTGCAACAAAGGTTGTTATAATTCTTGCAATGTACATAGATCACCTAGAGGGGAATGTTTTTTATTTAAACAAAAGTGGAGTTACACTTTAAAAGTCAGCAGCTATAGTATTTGTAGCTGCGGACTTTTAATTTTTTTTCACCCAGGCGAAGCGCCCCTTTAACACTTGCAGGTAATAGGTGGTGCACAAGGGTACTTTTCAATATTTTCACCAGGTTAACTGTACTCTTGTGCTTTTTCTAATTGATCTTAATATTGAAGTGTATGTCTTAAGCACTTGACCTCTGGAAGATTTACCCCCCTTCATGACCAGGCCACTTTTTGTGATACCGCACTGCGTTTCTTTAACTGATAATTGCGTGGTCATGCAACACTGTACCCAAATAAAATTTATGTAATTTATTTCCCAACAAATAGAGCTTTCTTTTGGTGGTATTTGATCACCAATGTGTTTTTTTTTATTTTTTGCGCTATAAACAAAACAAAATCTGACAATTTTGGAAAAATAAACATGATTTCTTACTTTCTGGTATAAAAAAAATCCACTAAAAAAAAACTAAAAAAAAACAAATTCTTCATAAATTTAAGGCCAATATGTATTCTGCTACTTGTTTTTGGTAAAAAATATCCCAATAAGGCTTGGTTCACACCTATGCAGGTTACAGTTGATTCATATTCCAGGTGTATTTTGCATTTTTTAATACACGTTTTTGATCCATGGAACCAAACACACAACCTGCTGGTCCCTGGCCCTTTCCATAAAATGCACAGATGTGAATGTGACCCATAGGAAGCCATGTTAAATGGACTGTAGTGTGTTTCTGCAAAACTGAAAAGTGCTAAAAAATGCATAGGTGTGAACCAAGCCTTAGCGTGTATTGATTGGTTTAGGCAAACGTTATAGCATCTACAAACTATGGGATATATACTGGAATTTTTATTTATTTATTGATTTTATACTAGTATTGGCGGTATTCAGTGACTTAAAGCGGGACTGCGATATTGCGATGGACGATCAGACACTAACTGACTGTTGGAACCAGTGACACTAATACAGTGATCAGTGCTAAAAATATGTCACTGTTCTAATGACACTGACTGGGAAGGGGTTAAACATCTGAGGCCAACAAAGGCCTAACTGTGTGCCTAGCCAGCGTTTGTGCTTACTGTGTGTGTTGCTTTTACTAGGGGAAGAGATAGATTTTAATTCCTGCTTTGCAGGAACACAGAATCCATCCTTTCACCCCTGTCAGAACGGCAATCTGCCTTGTTTCCATAGGCAGAGCTCTATTCTGAGTCTCTGCCCGAAGATCAGCGGGTGCCCGCCACCCGCAGATCGGCTTCTGCTGTGAATAAGCACAGCAGAAGAGGCCTGCCGGCGGTGTGCGTGCCCCCTGCAGGCAGAAGTGCAGGATCACATAACTGATCTGGCGCACAGGCGCCACCCTGTGGCAGTAATACTACTATATGGTGGTCAGCAAGTGGTTAAGCAGGCCATTGATGGTTCGAATCTGGGCTGGTTCGGCAGGGACCAGTTAGTTGGGATTAAACCATGTATGGGCAGGATGATTATACCCAAGTTGATCGGCTGATCAATCAACTTGGGTACAACCAGTCTGTTGGATTTTCAGTGAGATTATGACAATAATCATTATGTGCCCACTCGCCAGGAGAATACAATAGCTCAGCGGGAGAGATTCCCATATCAACAGTGACTGTATTGATGGAAGAATCAAGCGATTTATCACAGCAAAACAAATTGCTCCATCTATGGGCGGTTTTACACCTTACAGCCTCACTCTCTACCCTGCAGGTGGCTCTTGGGAAGCCTCCCCATAAAAAACATTCCCCTCGATCATGACATTTGCAGGACAGGCTAAACTAGCCCTTCTCAACCTTTTAATTCCATAGGAACCCCTAAAATAATTCTCAGGTCTCGGGGGAACCCTTATCAAAACCAATTACTTGGGGGCCAATGGCAAAAATGTTCCTCACATCAGTGGGCAATACAAAGTGGTGGTTAGAATAGGCTTTGCCAAGTGGCATTAGTCTTGGAGCTATGTAGGCACCATCAAATGAAAAATCAATCAGCCACAGCTCCCACTGGAGGAACATTTGGGTTCCACAAAACCCTGGTTGAGAATAACTGGGCTAAATAGCACAGTAATGTGCCCCTAGTGGCCGCCACAGGCTGTTCAAACTCTGCATGTAGCAGTGTGCAATCTCCTTCTTTAGCTGAGAAAACGTTAGGAAAGAGGGGGATGAGGGGCCAGTGATTTCTTGTGGAGAGGCCACCCAAAAACGTAATCTGTAAAGGGAGGACGTGCACCATGTACAAATGGAGGAGCTCTGGTATGTACTATTCCGAGGATAAGGAATTACATCCTGAAGGTGAACTTACACTTGTTTCTTACATAATCAGTCTATTAGATCTCAGATCCTTTCTTAGATTATACAATAACATGAAGTCTGCTATCATTGCTGTGTATGAATTGGTTCTCCAGGGGCGTTATATATTAAAAATACAGTTCCTTACAGTGGCGACTGGTGAAGTTTTAGGATGGGGGGCACAAGACCCTGCCCTTCCTTTTTGACCCCTCCTACTTCTCATAAGCCTCACCCCTTATAGAATACACCCACTCTGTCCGATGTACTCCACTTGCTTCCACCCATAGTGTCAGGAGTATATAGCTCAGCATCACAGGACAGAGTATACAGCCCCAGAGTCACAGGAGAGAGTATACAGCTCAGCATCACAGGACAGAGTATATAGCTCAGCCTCACAGATAAGCGTATATAGCTCAGCATTACAAATCAGGGTATATAGCTCAGCCTCACAGATCAGGGTATACAGCTCAGCCTCACAGATTAGGGTATATAGCTCAGCATTACAGATCACAATATACAGCTCAGCCTCACAGATCAGGGTATATAGCTCAGCCTCATAGATCACGGTATATAGCTCAGCATTACAGATCGGGGTATATAGCTCAGCATTACAGATCAGGGTATATAGCTCAGCCTAGCAGATCAGGATATATAGCTCAGCCTCACAGATCAGGGTATATAGCTCAGCCTCACAGATCAGGGTATATAGCTCAGCCTCACAGATCAGGGTATATAGCTCAGCCTCACAGATCAGGGTATACAGCTCAGCATTACAGATCAGGGTATATAGTTTAGCCTCACAGATAAGGGTATATAGCTCAGCATTACAGATCAGGGTATATAGCTCAGCATTACAGATCAGGGTATACAGCTTAGCATTACAGATCAGGGTATATAGCTCAGCCTCACAGATCAGGGTATATAACTCAGCATTACAGATCAGGGTATACAGGGCATATAGCTCAGCCTCACAGATCAGGGTATATATCCTGAAGGCACCCCCCCGTGGGAGGGCTGGCACTTACCGGGCTGTGGTGTCCTCTGCTCCTGTGTCTCCTCCACAGTGTGGACAGCAGGCAGCGGCAGAGGTGTCCGTTCCTCCAGTGCGTGTCTCCTCTGCGTGTCTCCTCTTCCTAAGTGCTAGACATCCAATAGGATCACCTGGTGCTTGGGCCAATTGATTGGCGGGGCGAAACTTTAGTGTGAAAATAGCGAAAAAGTATTCGCTATCGTCATGCAATTAGGTGAGTTCGAGGAGCACTCTTTGCGCCCCGAGCCCACCCTTTTTGAAGCCTATTAGAGCCTCTGACTCTAATCAGGTGCTTCAAAAAAACCCACCCCGCCTACCCCCACCATAGGAATGCATGCGCCCGGTGTCCTGAAAGGGGCCAGGCGCATGGATAGGGGGCGGCGGCAGGGATGGGGGGTGGCCCGTGTGCCCTCAATGAACAGGCCGCCACTGGTTCCTTATCAATGAGGTTATAAAAGAAGAAAATAGTTTATTCATTGTTGTTATATGTGTCAGGTCTGAAAAGGTCAAGGATTGCAGGAAAGGGTCTCCTTATCCAGTGACTCAACCTAGTATATCAGTGCTAATTATTTAATAAAGCAACATGTAATGCAGTAAAACCTTCTTGGGACAGAAAGTATTGTCATGCCTCATTCCATTACATGTCCCAAAAATAAGAGAATTATTCCTCATTTTAGGACAGTAGGTGGAGCCATGCAAACCATTGCTTTACATCCACTTGGCCAAAGGCATACCCAGAGCTGCTGGCATATACAGTAGCACGATTTAAGTCTAACATCATAGATCCATTTATTCCGCAGTGCATACAACTGTTTCTGACTATTTGACTCGCTGGAGCAAGATTTTGGCTCTGTCTGTTGGCAGGTACAGTCTGTACTCCCCAATGAATAAGGGGAAGAAAGTTGTGAGGAACTTGGTTCCTCTATTACTTCCTGCAGTTACAAGGAGGCAGCTGTCCGATTGGATGTTGGAGTCCATGTGACCTCCAGCGGCCATCTTGAGTAAGGCAGAGTCTATTTAAGGTTTGACACACTTTACACAAGTGGCTAGCGTAGGGACAGGATCCCCGTCTGGCAAGGGCAGTGCTTAGGGGTAGGAAAACGTTGCAGAGGAGTAGGTGCACAGACTACATCAGCCTCTCTTTAGGAAGTCTCCCCTTTGGGTGTGGACCAGCAAGGCCACATTCCACTCCTTGTTGCAAACGCTGCCAGCATCTTCAAGTCTTCAAACTATTGACACAGTTGTAAATGGCTCTGGACGGGTGTGCTTACTCGCCGGGCCTGAATTAACTGCGTTGAACCTTTCCACAATATAACTTTATGGCTTACTTGGACTCTGTATGTTTACTACCTGCCACACCACGCTGCACCTTGCTCACATGTCCAGTGTCCTGAAATAAAGAATAATCTTCTAATATTTGGAATATGTGATGAAATGGGAATGTGAAATTCTTCTGTTTTAAGAAGTCTTTAGGGCTTGCTTAGACTTGCTTACCATCTTTATATCGCCTCCTAAAAGTGAAATGTCTGTTTTCCGAGAGATTTCACAGCAGGCAATAAGTCACCTATTGGATGTCTATGTTAACTCTTAAAAGCCAGCAGGACCATGCCGCAACATGGTTGCAGGGTGCTTCTGATGCTGCCCCATTTCCTTGGTGCAGTACAGCCTGCTGAAAGTGACCTTTGGTATATTTTTTGCTATGGCAGTGTTTATTAACATGACTGGTGGCCAAGTTAACTTGAGGCTGGGCGGCCTCGGGGAGGCTCAACCACAGGTCAACTGCTCTGCAGGGAAACAAAATCCGGCACAACCCCACTGATAGGACAGGGTTCTGTATTATTTACATTAACAGAGCTCTGTCCTGTCTTCCTCCTCACTGATCAGTGGTTGCTGGAGGTCAATCATTGGTTAGCTTGTGTTGATCATTGATTAGCTTGTGCTGTGATTAATCCCAGCACAGCCAGCACACGCCCCCTACCCGGAAGTGCTGGATCATGCGCTAGGTACCAGATCCAGCACAGGACAGTCGCTCTGTCGTCGTACTCATAGGTGAGGCAGTCGGCAAACGGTTAAACTGCATAGGGTTTTTTTTTTTTGAGATATCTGCGGTCAAAAAGACACCAAATCTCTTTTTTACCTTTAAAAGCATTTTTTGATCGTTTGCTTTAAAAATATTTATATATATATTTACTTCCAGCCTGGACCGGAAGTGACACCATGGTCCTCCAAGGCCATAGAGTCGATCAAAGAGCATCTACTCTTTGATCGCCTATGGGAGCAGCCGGCCGGATCGTTTCTTGGAAGAAGCGGTAAACCCCAGAGACACAGCCAATTGGAACGGTTTCATGAGAAAGCCAGCCGCCGGCTGAAAAAACAATACTGGGGTCATGGCTGATATCTTCATGTAAAACATGTGCAAACTGTGACGTGTATTAAGGAAAATTGTTGCCATACTTACCGTAATTTTCCTTTCCTGGATCCTCCCCATGTCAGCCTACTACGGGTCAGCTCCGCCCCCTCTGACCCCTCCAGGACCACCTCTTTCTTAGCCCATAAAGGGCGGCTGTCTGCCCCATAACACTGTTCGACTGTACCCGCCTCGCGACGGATAATCGGGTGGGGTTCCCCGGCTGACATGGGGAGGATCCAGGAAAGGAAAATTACGGTAAGTATGGCAACAATTTTCCTTATTCCTGGACCTCCCCATGTCAGCCTACTACGGGATGTACCAAGCCACATCATCCCAGGGGAGGGAAAACAAAAGAGAGAAATAAATCACTGCTTCAAACCATTTTAATGGGCGACAGCCGCCGAAATAATCTTATAACCCAGCGCCTCCTCGGCCGGGAAGGCCACATTCAGCCTAATGAACGTGTTCGGCGTACTCCAGCTTGCCGCTCTGCAGACTGCTTCCGCCGAGACCTTGGCATATGCTGCCCACGAGGCTGCCATACCCCTCGTTGAGTGCGCCGTAATCTCTGATGGAGGAGAAAGGCCCAAAGACTTGTATGCGATCTGTATAGTACGCACTATCCAAGACGAAACCACTCTTGGGGATGCTGCCATTCCCTTCTTGGGCCCCGCCGGGAATACCAGCAACTGGTCCTGCCGCCGGAATTCCTCTGTGCGACTCAGATAATCCGAGATGACTGACACTAAGTCCAATGAGTTCCACTCATCCTCTCTAGACTCTATTGGGAAGGCCGGAAGAATTGTTTCCCAGTTCAAGTGAAACGAAGAGTTGACTTTTGGTAGAAAACTGGGCACCGGTTTGAGTATCACCTTGTCTCGCAGGATCATGCAGTAAGGCTCTTTTGAAGAAAAAGCACATAACTCGGAAACTCGTCTAGCCGAAGCAATAGCCAACAAAAAGACGGTTCTCAACGTGAGATGGAACAAACAGCAGGCCGAGGCAGGAGCTAAAGGGAGAGCCAACAGTGCCCTTAAGACCAACGTCAAATCCCACTTTGGAAAAAAAGACTTTCGTGGAGGCCTTATTTTCATGGTCACCTTGAAAAATCTGGCCACCAGCGGATGTAGAGCCCATCTTCTATTCAGCATTGCCGACAAGGCTGAGATTTGGACCTTCAGGGTATTGTATGCTAGACCCTTATCCAGGCCTTCCTGGAGAAAGTCCAAGATGTTTGCAACAGTTGGAGAGTTTACATTCCAACCCTTCAAAGCAGCGATGTTACAGAAGGTCTGCCAGATCCTGTAATATGCGGAATTCGTAGTCTTCTTCCGAGCTTGCAGTAGAGTGTTCACCACCCGCACGTTGAGACGTAAGTTGCCTAAAGATCTCCTCTCAAATTCCATGCCATCAGCCTCAGTCTCTCGGGGTTCGGGTTACAAACCCCGCACTGGGTCAGAAGATCCGGAGCAGTTGGTAACGGGATCGGGTTGCAAACCTTCATTCTCCAGGCCAGGGAACACCATGGCCTCCTGTGCCAGTACGGAAGGATTGCTACTGCCGCGACCCTCTCCCGCTGTATCTTCAAGAGCACTTTGAGAATCAAGGGAAGCAGAGGGAACACATACACCAAAGGGAACCCCCAGGATCTGGACAGCGCATCTTGACCGAAAGCCTGAGGATTCCATGCTCGAGAGAAGAAGCGAGGAAGCTGACAATTCTTCTCCGTTGCCATTAGATCTATCGATGGAGTACCCCATATCCTGAAGATCCTGGATAGGTATTTGGGATTGAGCCCCCACTCGTTGTGATCCAAAAACTGTCGGCTCAACCGATCCGCCAAGATATTGTCGGTCCCTGGGAGATAAGAGGCTGTTAGAGAGACGAGATTCTTCTCCGCCCATGGAAAGATCTGAGCTGCCACCTTCTTGGCGGAGAAGCATCCTCCTGCCATTTCATGGCCTCCTTCATTGCCTCTACCAAGGGAGGAATTAACGCAAAGTCAAATGCACGAGGTTCGGAGTCGCCCTCAGATTCGGACGATTCCTGTCTATCCGAACCCCACTGCACTGATGGCTCCGAATCTGTTGATGAAGATGACCTAGGAGGGCGAGAAGGTCGCTTGGTAACGCCCTTAAGACCCTTCCTCACCGCATCCTTTATATACGACTTTACTCGGCGAGCATCCGATGCGTCATTCCGAGCAGCTTCTTTAAAGCATGAGGCACAAACCAAACCAGCTACGGGCGCTCTTCTTCTCCTTCCTGCTGGAGGTAGACTTTTTCCCTTTCCGCGGGCATTTATCCCGCTTTGAGGACCTTTCTCTGTATAAACAAGAAAGACAAAGGCAAAAAAAAAAATCAAAAAATGAAAACAGAAAGAGAGACAAGCAGAGAGAGAAAAAGAGAGAGAGAGAAAAAAAAAAATCTCCCTCTTCCCCTCTCTACCTCTCCATAGGATTTATGCACTTTTTGAAGGCAGGCAGCAAACAGTCTGGATCCGACCTAAAATAGAAACAAGGGAGCATAAGACTCCACTATATTTAGACATTTGCAGGGAGAACAGCTCTGCTTACCTGGCAGCGTAGTTTCTCCCTGGGAGCCGAGCAGCAGTGGTGCAGAGAGCGCTTCCCCCAGAGGGACGGCCCGAGAAGAGGACTGCCGCCGCCAATCCAGAACGAGCGTCTCAGCCGTAACCTAGCAACGGTCCGAGACGCTCGTTCGTGACGTCACACTCCTCCCGACGGCTTCCCCGCTGCCACACGAGGCCACCGAGGAACTAGAGGGCTCAGCGTGCCGCCCGCCCTGGTTGCAGGTAACCCCATGCAGCAGCTGCTATTGTACCTTCAGGCCAAACAGATATAGACCCGCCAGCATTATTTTAAATGATAACATATGGGACACTAACATGTATCGCCCCCTGATGAGCAGTAACATTTTAACTGGATACACAGTAACATCAAACATACACAACAGTACCTTATACCGTTGTCTGCGACGCTACCGTAGACAGTACTTTATACTGTTGTCCGTGATGTTATAGTAGACAGTAATTTTATACTGTTATTTCCCATGTTGCAGTAGACAGTAATTTATACTGTTATTTCGCATGTTACAGTAGACAGTAATTTATACTGTTATTTCGCATGTTACAGTAGACAGTAATTTATACTGTTATTTCCGCTGTTACAGTAGACAGTAATTTATACTGTTATTTCCGATAAAGTGTACAGCAATCTATACCGTTATTTCTGCTGCGACAGTAGACAGTAGTTTATACTGTTATTCTTGTAGACTCGGGCCACAGCAATATGTAGTGCTTCCTGCCCGCAGGAGTACACAGTAATTTATACTGTTATAGTCTTTGCCGGCCATTACAGTTATTTAAACTGCTCAATCATAATTCGTCCCCTGCTTCCGGGGAACCCACCTCCTCTAGGAGTCTTGTCCATGATACGGAGGGGAAACGCCAAGCAAGCCTCCATCCCAAGTCACGAGAAAAAAAAAAAGCAAAAACAACAAAAAAAAAAAGGTGTCCGGAGCGAGGACGAAAAAAGAATAGTGTTATGGGGCAGACAGCCGCCCTTTATGGGCTAAGAAAGAGGTGGTCCTGGAGGGGTCAGAGGGGGCGGAGCTGACCCGTAGTAGGCTGACATGGGGAGGTCCAGGAAATATATATATATATATATATATATATATATATATATATATATATATTGTGGTTGGCAAGTGGGTTTTAAACACCTTTTGGTTCAATGGACCTGGAATATTTTAGCTGTTGTAAGCTGAAAGTACAGTTGGGCTTTAAAAACAAATGTGGATAAGGGACACTGCCCCATAGCGGGAGGAAAATATCTGAAGCTCAGTTTATTGGCAAATTATCATTTGTGCGTGTCTCTATCTATTCATAAAATGAAAGCCTGACATCATTGTTTCTAGCATTATTGCCAGGAACAGGGAAGAAAGTAACTGAACGCCTACAGCGAACACTTAAACTATCCCACGCCGAGGAGACAGACCATGCTAGGATCTTGTGTTCCCAATCACTCCGGAGTAATTCTGGGAAATGAATGGCGGGTCCCTATGGCAACACATGGATAAGAGAGAACTGATCAAAAACCTGCACTGTCATTTTTTATTAAACAAGGCAAAAAACATGTTTTATTCAATTATGTACCTTGGCAGAAAAGAAGGAAGAGAAAAGCAATGGTATACTGTTAAATATAACATTCATAAATTGTTCATATACGATAATAGAACATAGAATGAAAGGCTGGATGGGGAACGAATGACAGAGCACATGACTGTCAACATGACTTAACAAGCCAAGGTCACTCTGAACTGCCAATTTACCACTTACTTCCTGCTTGATTTAACTCGAGTCGAAGTGTTAGCTGATGTTTCATAAAAATAAATTACCTTAAAGTAAACCTATCAATAAAATCCACCATTCACTGAAATCAGAAGGGCACAAGTCAACGGTAGCAAATCACATTATTATTTTGAGCAAAGAAAAAAAATATATAGGTCTTTCTTGCCATGAACGAAAAAAAAAAATCAATTCCCTTATATGACTTAAAGTAGACTTAACATCAGACACATTTCCTTACATTCAATCAGTGCATGCACAATAGGGGGTCTATTTATAATAAATCTGATCAGATTTAACACAGCAGTTGCAAACAATTCTAGTAATGTGTCAAATATGTTTATTTCCTATGATCATCAGCACCATCTAGTGGCCATAAAGTGGTATATTCCTTAAAGGGACTGTAAAGGCAGAAGGTTTTTTTTATCTTAAAGCGGAGTTCAACCCTAAAGTGGAACTTTCACTGGTTGGATTCCTCCCCCCCCTCAGGTGTCACATTTGGCACCTTTCGGGGGGGGGGAGAGGGGGAAGAGGACACCTGTCTTTAGACAGGTGTCCTTTTCCACACATCCGGGAGCTCTGGCCGGCGGACGCGGCCGCTGACGTCAGCAGCCCGGCTCCCTCCTCCCTGCTCGCTCTGCTTCTGGCCGCCTGGCCAGTAGCAGAGCGCGGCAGAGCCTCGGGCATGCGCAGTAAGGTGCCCGGCGTGAAGCTGTACTGCTTACACGTCCGGGTTCCCTTACCCGCGATGGAGGCGGCTGCACCCGTCCCCCGATCCGAAGACCGGCAGCGGGTGCCGACATCGCTGGACTCCAGGACAGGTAAGTGTCCTAATATTAAAAGTCAGCAGCTACTGTATGTGTAGCTGCTGACTTTTAATTTTTTTTTTAGCCCTCGGACCTCCGCTTTAATGCATTCTATGCATTAAGATAAAAAAAACCTTCTGTGTTCAGCAGCCTCCATCCACCCCCCTACCTGAGCCCGTCTTTATCCAGCGATGATGCAGGAGTGTCTAAGCTGCCCGGGACTCCCCTCCTCATTGGCTGAAACAGCAGCGCTGCACAATTGGCACTCAAAATCATTCTGCCATTTAGGCTCCTTTCACACTGAGGTGGCCGCGGACTCCGGCTCCGTGACTGATTTAGCTAAAAATAGCGTCTGTAAAGGGTCTAAAAAATCCCCTTTCATACTGGGGCGGTGCACTTGCAGGACGTTACAAAAAGTCCTGCAAGCAGCATCTTTGGGGCGGTGAGGGGAGCGGTAATATACCGCTCCTCTACCGCCCCTGCCATTGAAATTAATGGCAAGCGCTTCCGAAGCGGCTGCACACGCCTTGGTAGCGCTGAGCGCCGGCACTTTTAACACTGTTTTAACCCCTTGTGGGGGGTTAAAAGCGCGACACTCCCGCCCACATAGCGGAGCCATATCGCTTGTAAAACTCTGCTAAAACTAACGAGGTTTTACCGCGACCGCGGCTGCCGCTTTAGTGTGAAAGTAGCCTTAGGAGAGAGAGGGGACGGGCTGTTTCGTGGCTCTGTGTCTGAATGGACACAGGGAACTCTGACTTGGCTCGGGTGCCCCCATAGCAAGCTGCTGGCTGTGGGGGCACTCAACAGGATGGAGGGGCCAGGAGCACTGAGAGACCCGAGAAGAGGAGGATCCGGACTGCTCTGTGCAAAACCAACTGCATAGAGCAGGTAAGTATAACATGTTTGTTGTTGTTTAAAAAAGAAGACTTTACAATCACTTTAAAGTGGTTGTAAACCTTTATTTTGGAGTTGTACCTATAAGTAAGCCTATAATAAGGCTTACCTATAGGTACTGTAAATATCTTCTAAACGTGTGCCATTTTAGGAGCTATTTACCTTATACTGCACATCGGCGAATGCGCTGTGAAGAAACGGCCCTCTGTGCCGTGTCTTTACTAGCAAGTGCCATAACTGGTGGCTCCTACACACATGTGTGGGAGTGACGTCACGCGACTCCAGCCAGTCACGGAGCCAGAGTCCGCGGCCCCTGAAAGGAAGAGGGGCAGACATGGATGTGGCCTCCAGTGGGGACAGTGTGGGCTTCCTTTGCAGGTATGTGCCGCATAATGGGCTGCATACTAGCCCATTATGTTTTTATTTTGCAGGGAACAAAAGAGGAAGTAAAACCCATAAGGGTTTACTTCCTCTTTAAGCACTTCCTACCCAGCCTATTGTGAGTTGATGGCTGGGCGGGACATTCTAGGCTCGTGCGGACGTCATGTGACATCCTCCCAGAATGTGCTCTGAGGCGCAATCTGTCACTGGCTGTGTCCATCGGAATGTTTCTGGTACCATGTGATCACTGTAACCGATCACATCAGATCACAAGACAATTGTAAACAATGGATGGCTTCCTTTCATGCCATCTGTTGTGTATAATTGTGTTGCTAGCTGTGATTGGTTACGGTGATCACATGGTACAGACAGGGCCAATCACATCCCATCTGTACCATGTGATTAGCTGTGGCCAATCACAGCTAATCACAACAAAACACACCGAATTAATCAGTTTCATTTAGGAAAATGTTTGTTTTTATAGCAATGAAATTCACTGGTAAAAGCAATCATAATGTGTAAAAAAAATACTGATTACTTCCCCAGAGTAGTACAGTGTTACTATGGTAACATGGTATTGCTCTAGTCACAGTGTGTTAAAAAAAAAAAAATCTTTAAAAAAAGAAGAAAAAAAATGCAAATAAAAAAAATATATTGAGAAAAAATAATTTCCCTGAATCTCTGTCCCCTGATTACTGCCACACTAGTTATATGATGGTGCTGAACTGCACTGGTGACAGTATGTTAAAAAAAATGGGAAAAAAAATATTTTTAAAAAAATCTCTTCAAATAAAAAACGTGGACAAATAATTATAACTTTAAAAAAACTCGCCATGCCTCTTACTAAATACCTTGGACTGTCTACTTTCCAACAAAGGGTAATTTGGGGGATATTTGTACTGTCCTGGTGTTTTCGGGCCTCAAGAATTGAGATAGGCCGTTAGTACATCAGGACTGATCAATTTTCAGATATACCATAGTTTGTGGACTCTATAACTTTCACACAGAATAAATAATATACACTGATTTGGGTTATTTTCATCAAATAATGTAACAGAATACACTTTGCCTTAAATTTATGAAAAAAAAAATATTTATTTGCAAAACTGTATAACAGAAATGAAGAAAAAGGGTTTTTTTTCAAAATTTTCTTGTTTATTTAGCAAAAAATAAAAAACCCAGTGGTGATTAAATACCACCAAAAGAAATCTCTATTTGTGTGAAAAAAATGATACAAATTTCATCTGGGTACAGTGTAGCATGACCGTGCAATTGTCATTCAAAGTGGCAGGAAGAGGGTGAAAGCTGATAATTTTGAAAGCTGTGATTTTTTTTTTTTTTTATAGACGCTTAAGTTATGTGTAAACATAACACTTTCAGGCGGCAAACAAGGGAGGAACTTTAGTGTGAAAATAGCGAAAATGTATTTGCTACCATCACACAACTGGGTGGAATTGGGGCGTAGAGAGCCCACCCTATTTTGAAGCCTATTAGGGTAAGGTGACCAGATTTTTAAAATGAAATCCGGGGACATTTTTTAAAAATTTTTATTGGCAAATAGTAAACGTGTTTCTAAGCATATTTTCCTCAAATGATATATGCCGTGTACGTGGTATGTGTTTATGTAATGATTGTATGATATATACGTTATTTCTGGAAAT
This sequence comes from Glandirana rugosa, assembly GCA_018402905.1. Taxonomy (NCBI): domain Eukaryota; kingdom Metazoa; phylum Chordata; class Amphibia; order Anura; family Ranidae; genus Glandirana; species Glandirana rugosa. The sequence continues at coordinate 430,426 of BLSH010333605.1, read as the reverse complement.
CATTTCATACCAGCCCCATAGCATTATTATACCAGTCCAACCGCATAACGTCATTATTTTCTTGTTCGTAAAAGAGAAAACCATACATTTTAAAGCACATTTGAAGAGTGTATTATACTCACCAGTACACATCAATGCAGCCTGATCAGTGCCCATCAATGCAGCCTCATCAGTGACCATCAGCTCAGCCTCATCAGTACAGCCTCACCAATGCCCATCAATGCAGCCTCACCAGTGCCTATAAATGCAGCCTCACCATTGCGCATCAATGCAGCCTCACCAGTGCCTATCAATGCAGTCTAATCAGTGCCCATCAGTGCAGCCTGATCTGTGCTCATCAATGCAGCATCCCCAGTGCCCATCAGCTCAGCTTCACCAGTGCCCATCAATGCAGCCTCACCAGTGTCCATCAATGCAGCCTGATCAGTGCCCATCAATGCAGCCTGACCCGTGTCCATCAATGCAGCCTGTTCAGTGTACATCAATGCAGCCTGTTCAGTGCCCATCAGCTCAGTCTGTTCGGTGCCCATCAATGCACCCTTGTCAATACCTATCAATGCAGCCTGTTCAGTACTCATCAATGCAGCCTGTTCAGTACCCATCAGCTCAGCCTGTTCAGTGCCCAGCAGCTTAGCCTGTCCAGTGCCCAGCAACTCAGCCTGTCCAATGTCCACCAACGCAGCCTGTTCAGTGCCCATCAGCTCAGCCTGTTCAGTGCTCACCAACGCAGCATGTTCAGTGCCCACCAAGGCAGCCTGTTCAGTGCCCAGCAGCCTGCCCAGTGCTCACCAACGCAGCCTGTTCAATGCCCATCAGTTCAGCCTGTTCAGTACTCACTAATGCAGCATGTTCAGTGTCCACCAACGCAGCCTGTTCAGTGCCCAGTGGCCTGTTCAGTGCTCACCAATGCAGCCTGTTCAGTGCCCAGCAGCCTGTTCAGTGCTCACCGATGTAGCCTTTTCAGTGCCCACCAATGCAGTCTCTTCAGTGCCCACTGACACAGCCTGTTCAGTGCCCAGCAGCCTGTTCAGTTCCCACCAACAAAACCTGTTCAGTGCCCAGCAGCTTGTTCAGTGCCCATCAACGCAGCCTCTTCAGTGCTCACCAACGCAGCCTGTTCGGTACCCAGCAACCTGTTCAGTGTTCACCAATGCAGCCTGTTCAGTGCTCACCAATGCAGCCTGTTCAGTGCCCACCAACGCAGCCTGTTCAGTGCCCAGCAGCCTGTGCTTTGCTCACCAATGCAGCCTGTTCAGTGCCCACCAATGCAGCCTATTCAGTGCCCAGGAGTCTGTTCATTGCTCACCAATGCAGCCTGTTCAGTGCCCGGGAGTCTGTTCATTGCTCACCAATGCAGCCTGTTCAGTGCCTAGCAGCCTGTTCAGTGCTAACCAATGCAGCCTTACCTGTGGTCAGTGTATAGCGAGGAGAGGAGTCGGATTATACTGAGCGGTGATCTCCTGTTTACTTTGCGCGGCCACTGTCCTCAGGCGAATTCCCGCCTCCTATGATAGACGTCACCAGTGTGCTGCCTATCTTAGGAACCGGCCCTTGAGGCGGGACTTCGTCTGACCACCGGGTAAGTGGGAGATCTCCGTTATGTGTAATCCAGCGGAGCTCTGCCCCAGCTTGCAGTGTGCTCACCCAGGATCGGCCCGCCAATCCGTGGACAAAACCGGGGACAGATCTCCTCGTGGACAGACTCCTCAAAACAGGGACTGTCCCCAGAAGCCGGGGACATCTGGTCATCCTATATTAGAGCCTCTAGCTCTAATCATGTGCTTCAAAAAATCACTCCCCCCCATTGGAATCCATAGTCCGGCGCCCTGATATGTAGATCAGGGGCTGGACGCATGGATGGGGGGCGGTGCCCGTGCGCCCTCTATGGATGGGCCGCCACTGCTTTCAGGTATATATTACCTCTCGTAGAGATCCAAGTACTCCCCTCTGCATATTTCTTCATCTGCTTTTCTCTCTAGAACACATATGGGCCAAATGCGTCTTTCCAGAAAAACGCAGGTCGCTGTACATAGTGTGAAGTGAACAAGCCCTTTTCCTGGCTGTGTTTACAAATTTCTGACACAGGTCAGTCCCTATGTGTTGGGAGGGAGGATTGGGGGAAGAAGATTTGGGATTTGGGGGTAATTTGTGCTGGGAGGGGGGAGTTGATGTGGGGAGGGAGAAGATGTGTACTAGGAGGGTAATTATGAGTAGAGGATTTGTGCTAGGAGGGGTGATTTTTTAGGGGGAGGCTTTTGAGCTTGGGGGATGGGTGGGGGCAAAGATTTGTGCTGAGATAGGGGGATTTCAGCGAGGAGGAGGATTTGTACTGGGAGGAGGCGGAATTTAAGCTTAGGAGGTAAGCATGCAGATTAGTGCTCAGTGTTTTTGTGGGGGGGGGGGGTTGCTGATACATAATGCTCATACATCTTGGAGGAGGCGCAGTTTGGCGTGTTTGCCCTGGGCTCTAGATTACCTTGTCCCAGCATTGCCTGCTGCAGCCCTTCACCAACATTCATGCTGTTGCTGTATATTTTAACATGTCAAAAGTATATTAGTAGATTGAGGTACACTAAACAAATTCTAGCCATATTCCAGCCAGCACTTTTTAAGCAGCTACATCAATAGTTTTGCTCCTTTTGGGATAAAGGATTTAAATAAATAAATAAAATCTGCCCACTGTTAGCACCCCGTCAGTGGTAAATGTTTTTTCTCAACCCACTAACTGCTAAATCTGCAGGACAGCTTGTTCTGTTGAAGAACAACAGACTTACTGGCAGGTTCATCAGGCGAAAATAAAGGAGAGAAAGCCCAAAAAAGAAAATGAATGCAGCCATCACATCAGTAAAATTGGCAAGCTGCAATATAATAAATGTTTGTTTTTTTAGCTTAAAGTGTTACTAAACCCAGGACCCTGCAGTCACTATATCTGCTCTCCCACAGTACACAGAACATGGAAATGCAATGGTTTTAGTAAATATAAACTGCTAAATACCTTTTCTCATCAGCAGTATATAGCAGTCTTGTGACTTCTATTAGTGTCTCGTTAAAGCTTGTAGGAAGAGTTTTCATTCTCCTCTGACTGTCCTATGAGGCTCCTGGACCCCTTACCCTCTGTCTGGACAGTGCTGATTGGCCCTGTGCTGATCACATGCACTCTTCCAAAAAAAAAAACTCTCTAGCAATACACACCAAACTGAGAATTTGCAGAGCACCCAAAAGGCTCTGTACTATCAGGAGATGGATTGGGGACAGCAAAGAAGGAAGGAGAGGAAGCCAAGAGGAACGTGGCTCCTCTATGGTTTCCTGGGTCACTGGAGAAGCTATCCGATTGGATGATGCTGCCTCATGTGACTCTGGCAGCCATCATGGGTCAGGCAGAGACTATTTAAGACCCTGGCTCCCAGGTTTGGCACACATTTAGCGTGTGGATAGTATAGGGTAGGGTTGCCACATCATCCCTTTAATCCAGGACACATATGAATTACACAGGTTCTGAGACTAATTTAATGCAGATAAGGCAACAAGTGAGTTTAATTACCACCTGAATCAGCCACAGAACCTGTGTAATTCATATGTTTCCTGGATTAAAGGGATGATGTGGCAACCCTAGTATAGGGACAGGGCACCCGTCTCTCAGGGTCAGTGAATAGCGGCAGGGCAAGGTTCCAGACAAGTAGGGAAAGGATAAGGATACGCCAACCTTACTGGAAACCTCCCCATTTGGGTTCGGACCAGTCAGGCCGCATTCCGCCCCTCAAGAGAGACGCTGCCAGCACATCCGAGACCTGCTTTGCTACACATCGCTGTTAGCGACGTCCATCCAGGATTTGGGAAACTGCGGGAGCCGGCTTAAAGGTGTCCAGGGGTGTTATCCAGAGGAGGCGGCACCGTGCTGTGCTGGGCTTGGAGGCAATGTGGAACTTGCCTGTGGATGAATCCAAGCATGTGAAAGGATAAGGCAAAGCTAGCTGATCGGGACCGGGTGGGATCAGCTCAGTGCCTTGCAGTGCACCGGCGTTCCCGGCTTCCCAAATCCTGGATGGACATCATACCACACCAGCATCACATCCTAACACTTTCGGTGCCGTCCAAACTTTTTTGCTGACCGCTGTGTCACCTACCACCTACAGCTTCATTTACACCATCCATCAGTTGCAGCCCAGCGGACATTGCATCCGATCCCACCCGTGGTCATTACCCGTTCTATTTGTACTACCTCATTAGGATCCAGTTGTTCCTTGATTCACCATAAGTTGAATTTTCCACTTTTCATTCCATTCATTTAAAAGTGTTTTGTTTGTTTTTTCATTTATTGATTGTCTTATGTTTTACACACCACATCATTTCATTCACCACTCACACTTGCCTCAGGCTGGCACCCTCACCTCCTCATTTTCCACAGTACCTCTACAAGGGCACCAGGACCTTGTCATTCAGAAGAGCTGCTGCCACGCACACCATACAGTTTATAACCCCACTGCTTCTCGAACACAGTAGCGTCATTTTTCCACATCATCTTTCACGATGGTGTATATACTCCTCTGGTGATGCTATATCCTCCTCTGGTGATGCTGTATATACTCCTCTGGTGATGCAGTATATACTCCTGTGGTGATGCTATATCCTCCTCTGGTGATGCTGTATATACTCCTCTGGTGATGCTATATACATCTGTGTTGATGCTATATATGTCTCTGTTGATGCTATATACCCCTCTGGTGATGCTATATACCCCTCTGGTGATGCTATATATCCCTATCTGGTGATGCTGTTTATACCCCTATCTGGTGATTCTGTATACCATATATAGTGATGCTAGGCTGTATACTCCTGGCACAATGGGTGAAATATATAAGGGGTGGGACTTATGAAAGTGGGAGGGGTCAAAAAAGAAGGACGGGTCTGGCGCCCCCCCATCCTAAAATTTCACCAGCCGCCACTGTCTTTGTGTGTTTCTGGTCGGGTGCCTTTCCACTGGACTTGTTGTGAGTTGCAAACTTTAATACAAGTTCTGTTTCCTGACACTGGACTGAGGGTTTACTGCGCCGCACCACGCTGCACCTCCCCACACGCTGACATTTGGCTCTTTAAATGTAGCCTTAAAATTCTACTGTATGAAATTTAAATACTTTGCAAGTATTAGCAGGTATCTGTTAGGCATATCAGCACATACTTCTTACCAGAGGCGTAACTAGAACCTTCAGGGCCCCGGTGCAAGAAATTATGAAGGGCCCCTTGACCCCTGGCCAGGGCCCTTCCCTCTTCCCACTGATCCTGGGGCCCTTTACTTCCATTGTGGGTCCCTTTATTACGGTACTGCAGTGGGGCCCTTTCACAAGTTCTGCAGCAGGCCCCAGGGTGACCAGGGAAGCATACAGGGGCCCTGGGAACAGCAGAAGACTGGATAGAGGAAAATGGAGGAGATTGGGTCCTCTAAATTCCACCCCCGCCATCCCTGCTATTCAGGTGTACAAGGGAGGCACATGGGCCCCCTGGACCATGGGGCCCGGTTGCAATTGCAACCCCTGCAACCCCTATCGTTACGCCCCTGCTTCTTACTCCTCCTGAGTTGGCTATGCTGATACTGACATTTGGAATTTGCATAGTCATAGGCACTCCTCCTGAGTGACAATATCCAGGGCTGCTGATTAATTTATATGACACGTGGTTCACTGACTAATAGGGAGGTGGGAGAGAGGGGTGGGCTAAATTCTACTTCTGACATTGTAATTCAACTGATGGTTGTGGTATGCCATTTTTACAAAATATAGGTTTCTTGCTTATTCAAAGGGACCCTGTCAACATGGCTGGTACCCTGCAGAGGAGATGAGGACAGCTGCACACCAATTATGTCACAATTACTGTACATCATGTCAGGTAGGTCAAATATGCTTAATGAATGGTGCCACATCCCTGAATAGGGTAACAAGGAAAAACTATTTTCTATGGATGGAACTTTAGAGGCAGCATGAGACAAAAATCTGAATAAGATGAAAAACATTTATTGTACAAATGTTTTAAAATAGGAAATTGTTAAAAACAATGCATAGTTATGGTGGTTACATAAAATATCCTGAGAGTACCCATCAATTACAAATCATAAGTGGGAGAGTGAACCCCAACATGTTTCAACTTTCCTAGTCTTCTTCAGGGGGTTAAAGTGTTTCTAAACCCAGGAGCCTGCATTCACTATATCTGGTCTCCCACAGTACACAGAACATGGAAATTCAATTATTTTAGTAAATATAAACTGTTAAATGTTTTTTCTCATCAGCAGTATATAGCAGTCTTGTGATTTCTATCAATTCCTGGTGAAGCTTGTAGGAGGAGTTTTCATACCGCACTGAGCTGTCCTCTGAGACAGGACCCCTGACCCTTTACCTGGACAGTGCTGATTGGCACTGTGCTGATCACATGCACTCTCCCAAGGCAAAAAAAAACCCCTCTAGCAATACACACCAAACTGAGCATGTGCAGCCTCACTCCATAGACTCTGTCTTATCCGGACATGATGTGGAGTCAGTGGAAGAAGAGGGGGATCAGAGAAGACAGGATCAAACAGCCTTTTTATGCAATGCAGATGATTAACCCCTTAGGTTCTACAGTCCGTATAACAAGCATGCTTTACTGCATATACAGACTGGTGTTACTGTTGTGGGTTAAGTAACATTGTAAGTGTGATAGGTAAATTGATGTTGATGATGGAGACCGACCCAAGGATAAGGCACCCCAGGGCTCTCCCAATCAGCCTGGTAGACAAGAGGGGGCTCAAGGGACAGTAGCCATCAATCAACAGACAAAAGGCGCCACAGATTTGTCTCCAGGAGGGGCGGGTATATCCGTGCATACCCCAAAAATGCCTGTATTCAGAAAACAAAAATGGGGGGAGGAAGAGAGGATAATACCCAGTGATAAATTGTCTGTAGACCCAAAGTAAAATTCATAGGGAATCACTGAGCAAAAGCCACAGAAGGGCACTAGAAAGGTCCCAAACTAGTCAGTTAAGGGATACCACAATCTGGAGACATGCGGACCACAACATCGCATCATTGAGCAGAAAATAGATCCAAGGATGATGTCACAATGCTCGCCAGTTTATTCCACAGACAAGCGCAATAGTATTCCCCACCCAAAAACCACCTAGTAACATGTTTCAGCCAAGAAACGGCTATGACACAACTATGACTAAGCACTATTGGTTGAAACGCATTAGAGAAGGTGGTCTCTGGGTGGGCATTGATGTTGTGGTTGTCTGAGGAATAAACTGGTAAACATTGTTCATGTTTCTTTTTCCTTCATTTCTGCAGTGTGTTTGGAGAATAGACGGTTCTGTTTCAGACCATGCACCCCGCATTCCAGGAGACATCAAGAGAGATAGCTTTCAAAGCAAAGGATGGCGTTTTATTTCTTCAAATGGACACCCTGCACAGCTGAGGATTTCATCCGGAGACATGCATGCTCTTGAACTGGCACTACTTTTGCGAGTCGGGCAACAGCAGCCTACCTGCAGGCTGTCAGCCTAAGCTGTGCCATTCATCCTGTATTATAAGACTCATTTACCATTGTTGTATTCTTGTACAAAGCTTTCCCACTTGAATGCTCAGTGGCAGCGGAAAAGTTGTGGTATTTAGGGAATCTTTGTCACAATAATTAACTTCTAAAGCGAGCGAGGAAGTATGAAAAGCGAGCAGCAATCGCCTCGAAATGAGTCACACTGGCTTATCCCCACTCCACACACACAACGCAGAGAAAAATTAAAATATTCATGTGAATGTACTGCAGCACCCATTTATTACAGAGCTCAGGCAGAGCGCCAGCTGCAATCCCAGCCTATATAATAGGAGGGAAGTGATCTGTGCTCACAGCCGCTGGCAAACAAATATATAAAATGTCTTATATGCGCTGGAGGTATAGAATTGACTAAATCTTGCATTTTATTGACTTTAAAGGCAGCCTTTTTAGAACAGAAGTTATCAGTCATTATCCAGGTTCCCAATGCCATGGAGTCTGCCTTTTCCCAACTTCAAGAAATGGAGCTTCTCCTTAGGAAGCCAGGAAAAGAGTGCAGGATGCTTTGAAGGAGCTAAATGCCCTGGAACAAGCACCTGATCAAGAAGTGATGGGAGCAGATATGGACAATTTCCCCAAATATCAAAAAGAAGACTAGATGCCAGTAAGAATGTGACTTTCATCTACCCCCCTACAGCAACCATATGTAGCACCCTCCTAGATAGGTTGGTAGGAAAGCTATGTAAATTTTGTTCTTTTTGGCTTCACTGTAATCCATGGAGCAGTTTGTGATTGCATTGGGCTGTTCTGGGTTTTGCAGGCTGCAGGTTTGATTGCTTCCCCCTGTTTTCTGGAGGCTTCCAGAATATAGTGGTTTGGGAGGAGGCAAATCAGCAGCTTGAGTATTTATGTTGTCTCAGCCAAACCCTGGGGAAGAGTACCCAGTAGGTGCTGGGGGAAAGCATAAATAGTCTGGGGTCTGAGGCAACCCTTTTCTTGTCCAGGAGGAGAAGTTCCCAGCCTGAAGGGTTACTGCCCTTCTGGGCAGCCCAGCTGAAGTTCTACTTGTGCTCATCGAGGTCCCAGCTTTTGCGAAGCTAGGGGATCCTGCTTGCTGAGAATCTCTGCAGCTAAAAGGGAATTTCATTGAGGATCTGTTCTGGAGAGTTCATGGGAGAAATGTCTGTCTGATATTGGAAGGAGGCATCCAAGTATCCAGAGACTAGACATGTGCATGATGAAAAAAATTGTTTTGTTTAGTCTTGTTTCGATTTGTTAATCTAGTTATTTTGTTTTATTAAATTCGGCTGATTCGTTCAATTCCTATTCGGGATTTGAATTCGGAATTTGTTTTATGTCTTTTTAGAATTTTCTTCGAATTTACTGATTTTTTTTTTTATTCGAAACATTTGAATTGATACATTTTTAATCGGTCGAATATAAAACGTTTGATTTTTTTTTTTCAATTTGAATGTGCCAAAGTGAACAAACAAAAGAAAATTCTTCATCAAATGATTACAATGACTCTTTAAATCACCTTTGGATTAACAAAAACAGCATTATTTCGAAACGGTACTCTGATAACACACACAGTCTTTGATTTCAGCAATATGTGTAAAGTTAGAATTCAACTGGAGTTCAATGTAAAATTTGATTCACATTTCAGTCCGAATTTCTGAAATTTGGATGAATTTTGTTTCATTATTGGGAGCATTCGGTAGAATTTGTTTATACTGTAGCACTGCCACTGCCCCCTTGGGGCAGAAGTCAATCCCCCCTGGTTTCCCCGACTCTGGGAGTCCTCCGCCACCCCTGACACACTGGGTTCACTCATGGAAGGCTTTATCTTCCTGCAGGCGTATTTGATGTTGGGTACTCTTAGCACACCCCACATCAAAGTCATTGCTAGAGAAGATCTTCTCCCACTGATCTAACTGTGTCTTCATCCTTCCTCTCCAAGAAGGGGGCAGTACAGCGACACAATCCTCAAATTCCTTCAGTAATCCTTGTCGTTTCTCATTCTTCTCAACCTCCTCTGGAGACACTGGAGTAGCTGCAGTCGCTTGACCTACCCACATTCGGGCCTTCAATATCACAGGGTGATCCGAGACATTCCGAAGACTAATAGGCAGCCTCTTCTTGCTTCTCAGTGGAGCCTTGGGAGAAACCAACTCAGGAACCATTGCTATGCCAGCTGCTTCAGTTTGTGCATCTGTCTCCAGCACCACGAAAGGCCCTGGGTAATCCCAAGTAAGTTTCACAGTGGCCTTCAGGCAAGCAACCTCTCCCCGTTGAAGCACTTTCTCTCTCATATCCAGCTTCCATATTTTCCCTACTCCATGGGCAGGAGCCTTCTTCTCTTTAATCACCTGCTGGCAAGCCTGATATAATTTTGGGTGAATCTCCTTTGGCACAGACCTGTCTTCTCCTATTACTTTCTCCAGCAGTCTTCTCACCAAATCTGTATTTGTCCCAATCAACATGGAATTTTGTTTGGCACCTGGGGGCCTGGGGCACACCACGGCTAAGGTATCAAATGTCTCAAATTTCCCTGTTGCTGCTGGTCCAAAGGAAATTCTTATGGGGATGTAAATATACATAAAGCTGCGCTGTAGATATCAATATATGTGTATGGCAAAGTTTTTGAAGAATATTGATGTTGAAAAAACAGTCTTCATGAAAAGCAGGGTGACCAATCAGTTAAAAACACCCAGTGCACGTCATATGTTTGTGAATCCGCCACCAGACGATAAAAAGGTTTACCAGACCCAGCTGGAAGCCAGGCATGTAGTGTATAATATCTGGATTACTTATTCCACAGATCTCCACAACACTAGGGACACCGCATCGCCATTTCCACAGTACCAGGCAGATGGAACGTTTGATGTATTTAAGAATGGTACATCCACTCAAGGGCAGCTCTTCTATATATTTCTCATAGTATTATGCCATTTTCATGCGGACCATTAATGCAGAAAAAGCAGAAAGAGCCCCAATAGTGAAACACCGTACGATTGATTTATTCAATAAAAAGATGCAAGATACTCACAAAAGTAGAATGTTAACAGCATGTATCAGCGTGTAACTCAAGCCGGCTCTCACACGAACACAAAGGTGACGTCAGTGTGCCCTCCCGACGTACGTTTAGTCAGAAATGACGTCGTCCGGGGATTATGAGGATGTATCCATCATATGGAAACTTGTCAGTCCCAATTCCTCAGATCTCTAACTCTTCAAGCTTCTTCAGAGGAATATGCTTTAAATTGATTTTAGAAATCTCAATAGAGTAAAGTGACTTGGGCTCCTGTGTCCAAAAGAGCTCTCATATAGATACCCTCCACCTGTGCTGACACAATAAGGGATGGCAACACTAGCTTCTGCATTGTTAGTGCCTCTTGTTGGCCCACTTTGAGAGGATCTAACTCTAGCCCTGGGTGATGAATGAGCATTGACTCCCTGCACCCGATCCTCAGACCCCGGTGATGGGTTAGTTGCTTTAGGAGACATCTCTCCCTTCTTCTTTCCTTTCTTTGGACTCTGTTGCCTTTATTTTGTTTCTTGGAGCTCCGTTCCTTTTTCGGGTTTTCATTTGGCTCCTTCACGGAGACCCTCTGAAGTTTCCTGCCTTCTGAGTGGATAGTAATGCTTTCAGTAATTTAGCCATGAACCTGAATTCTTCATTCTTCTTTGGACACTGTCTTCTGAAATGCCCAGACTCCCCACACTTACCTGTGTGGTGACTTGAGCTTCCATCACCCGCAACAACATCTGTTGTAGTTGATCTTGAACCTGAGCCACTTGAGTGAGCAGCTTGACTGGAGATTCTTCAAGTGTAAGTGAAGACACAGGGGTTTTAGTACCCCCCCCCCCCCCACTCTGACTCTTCTTCACTGTCCACTTCAAAGACCCCTGGCTCCATTTGCACTGGTTGATCAGACACCTTCCCAGCCTTTGGGGTAGTATTAATCATGGTCCCTGATTCTTCTCATCCAACCGGGCTTCTTCCTCCCTCACCATCTTCATCAGTTCAGGGTATGTTGGTGCTGTCTGTATCTCTTTCAACAGCAAACAGAGCATGATAGGGTGGGTGAATGGGTCTTGCTCCCTGTAAAATTCGCTCCCATCTGATTTTGTCGGCTTCTTTCGGATCAATTCCCTTTTTTAAGATAATTTGATGTAAGACATGATCCACCCTAAAACATAGACGGACAACTTCTCTCCTCTGGACTGGTGTGTGTGCATCAAATCAGGAATCTTTTCCAACCTACCATAAACTGCACACAATGCTTCAATGTAATTCATGGCCACACACTCAGGCTTTCCTCTCTTAAAACTTCAGATAACATCTACAGCAGGACTTCTCAAACTCTCACTTATTCTCTGTCTCTTCACTGCTTCCAGCACATTCCAATCCTCCACAGCTTTGAATAGCTTGATCTATCCAATTCTCAAATTCTTCTTCACCTTCAGGTGTGGGTGTGTGACCTGAGAAGAACTGCAGCTTCCTGTAGCCCTGATTGGCTGTAATATTGTTGCTCTTGATAAAACTCTCCACCAGCCAACTCATATCCATATAGAACGAAGCTGGAGGCATCCCTTTGATGGTGGTATCAGCTCCTACTTCTTCCACATCAAGACTCACCGAGCCACACCTAGACTCCTCCTGGTATGAGTCCCCTTCTGTCCGTAGAGGTATCACGTAGGCTTATAATGCTTCAGCTAGATTCAGTCTCTTATCAAAGCTCAGCTGGAATGCTATCTCGCCACTCAAGTAGGGCATAGGCATGGCCTTCTCCATATTCAGGCTTCAGATCCACTACATAGGTACCTTGCCCTGGAAAAGCTCCTCTCATCATCAGCCATACTTCTTTCTCTGACCATTCAACTCCAGGCAGCTTTATCACACTGGCCAACTGCAGACAATTCCCTTCTTCCTGCACCCATTTGACAGCAGTAGCGGAGTCCAACTTCTCCTTCTCTCTGGGTGGTTCATCAGACTTGCTGGGGCTTACCATAAGGGGGATCCTGGACGAGCCCCCAAATGTAGCACTGCCCCCTTGTTGGTCACATGATAAGTCAATCTCCTCTGGTTTCCCCTGATCTTCAGCTACCTTTGTAGTTTAACTGGTATACACCAAAATCAACTGCGGATGCAATAGAACAGATTTCCAGGAAGTGTACTGGGTGGGTATGAAGCGCTATTTACTGTAGCAATACAAAAGAAGCTTCACAGCGATCACTGACTTTTATGGTGGGACTACAAATAACAGCAATCCAGTTGAGGGTATAAATGCTTGTATTCCAACTTTTCTCCTCAATGTTTGGATCTAGGCCTTGACTACAGTGAATGTGCTGCATCAGGTTGTGTGTGCACAATGTCTGCAATAATGGGCTTCCGTCTGCTCACCCCACGGGACCAATAGATGATGTATCCACTGCTGTGGATGATGATGATAAGGATGGAGATGATGATGATGTTCACTCCAGCCCTCTGGCTCCTAGGATTGGCTTCCACTGCCTCTCTCCGCGGTTCTCACAGATTGATCGTCTAAGTGAGATGCAGGAATCAGGAACAGACTCCGCTCAGTGCACGGCAGATCTTCCGGATTGATCACTGAAGCATTGCAAGGTTGCTGAACTGCTCAGTCTGTGGAAGTAGGCCGTGACTCAGCCGCCATTACACAGGGTCCTGCTTGATCGATCACCACCGTCCAGAGAGAGCACGCTAGGCCCCAACCTCTGCTTTCCCACGAGGCACTTCTTCTCCCAGGAACCTTTCTCTGCTGCACAGTTAGATGGGAAATGTAGTTCTCCTGCAGCACAGCCAGAGTGCGAATCCTCAAAAGCAAGCTACAGCCCCCAGAGTGCACTTCTCTTGCTACTTTTAAAGTCACAGAATAGTAAACTGGCACTAGAAGGAAACAGCTGCATTATACCTGAAAACAGAAACGTCTCTATTGGCAGGAGTATGATACCCAGCTCCTGGCTACAATATTGTAATTCGGGTATTTCGGATATATTTGAATTTCCGAGTAACAAAAAAATCGTCGGCATATTTTTTCTGAATGAAACAAACCGCACATGTCTACCAGAGACATTGTGAGTAAAGACCTGAGTGTAGAATCCTGGTGACTGTAGCAGCAGCCATCCTATACTTGCTTGGCCTGGGACATTTCTGATGGTGTACCCAGTGCTGTCCATTATTGCTGAGCCTTTCCTAAAGGAACTGTCATAAGAAGTAGTGATGAAAAGTAGTGATAAAGAGGAGGGTGTCCTCTGATTGCTGTTCAGTGTTCCTGGAGTATTCCAAGGCTCCCTGCGTCCCTACTGAAGTTAATCAGCAAACAATTTGAAAAAGGCAACCCCTAGACTGTTTATTGAGCCAGAAGAGTCACTGTTGCTGTGTGCCTGGCTGCTGTTGCACAAATTTTGGAAAATAACCTAAAGCAAACCAACGGCCCTTATGGGGGTGGGTGCTAGACATATATAAAGCTATACCTTATTTGCATGTCCTAACTTAGCCATGATGCAGAAGGTATACTGCAGATACCTAAAACTTTGTATTAAAATAATAAATGTGTTGTACTTACCTGCTCTGTGCAATTGCACAGAGCAGCCCCAATCCTACCCTTCTTGGCTTCTCAGCTGTTGCTCCTGGTTCCACCTCTTCAGCGAGTGCAAGCCCCTTTCTATGGGGGCACACCTGCAGGTTCACTGCCAAGTCGTCCTGTCTGCGTCTACTGACATAGACAAGGCAGCTTGGTCCCGCCCCGGTTCCCTAGTCACAGAATGTGATTGACAGCAACAGGAGACAGTTGTTCCCATTGCTATCAGTCTGCCCTGTGAGCAGGTAGAGAGACAAGAGGGTTGCTGCTCTCGTGCACATTGCTGAATCGAGATCAATAAAACTTCAGCCTTTACAACCATTTTAAATGCAACAGTGTAAGCTCCTGAATTTGACCTGGTATATACCTCTTACAGTTCCTATACAGCACAGCTGGAGTCTGGGGCAGGGAGAAACGGCATAAGAAACCAATCAGTTGATGTGTTGACAAGCATGCTGATAAGAGGAAAAGCAGAGTGACAAAAAAAAGATGAACTCATCATTGTACTGCTTCTTCTTTCATTGTCCAGTCACAGGCTAAAATGGGTCGAATCATGCTGGCCATCAGACTGAGGACCTCTAGCGGTGGAAAAATGTACTGTACAAGGGAGCAGCAGAATATTGCAGCAAAATCAGTTTTTATATTTAAGCTTTTAATTCATTATTATTTTTTCCTTGTTGGCTGGAGTTTTGGTTTAAAGCTCAACTCTGAGCAAAAAAAAAAGTTTTCCCATGCAATGGAGTTGTGCCCGCACTGCACGGGTCAACTGCTCATTTTTGTCTAGGACAGGGGCCTACAAACTTTTGAAAAAATGGGTTTACTGCCCTTCAAACTTTAGGTGGCCGGACTTTGGCCAGTGGGAGTAGAAAATGCTCTGGCATTGGTGGGAGTAAACAATGTCATAGGCTTGGTGGTCAGTGGGAGTAATACAAGTTGCATCCTTGGTGTCAGTGGGAGAGTTAGTTTCCCATCTCTGGTGTCAGTGGGAGGAATAGTGGCCAATCTTTGGTGTTAGTGGGAGGAATAGTGCCCCAAGGGCAAGATAAAGGCGCAAGAAAAGGGCCACATTCGGCCCCTTGGCCACAATTTGGAGACCCCTGGTCTGGGGGATTGGAGAATAGAGATATACTTACCTAATCCTCCAATCCTCCCCACACAAGACCTGTCCCTGTGGCTCCTGTCTCTCTGCAGTCTAGCGGTCTTATGTGTTGGACTGTTCCTGATGTCATCATGCCCATAGACCTTCTCTGGACATGAGGCCGTCAGGAACAGTCCACCGTTGGATTTTGAGGGAGCGCCATTTGCAGGTGGACTGGAGAATCGTGTGAGTATACAGATTTTTCCTTTCCCCTGGACAAAACAAACAGTTAAGCCATGCAGTGCGGGCACAGCCCCACTGCTTGGGAAAACATTTTTTCTTACCCGTAGTTTCGGCTCCTTTTGCTGCCAGATCCATACGTCAGCAGGGGGTTTCACACAAAATCTGGTGGCTGCAGCCACCAGGATTGTGTGTAAAACTGACAGGCAGACTTCCGGCGCCCTCCCACCATGTGCGCTGCCGAGCCCCGACATGTTGTGTCCCCTATATGATGAAGTATAAAAAAAAACTTTTTTTTTTTGCAAAACAAATAAAGTTACACCCAAACACATAAACCCCCCCCCCCCCAATTTTTTTTTGAGGCCCCGCATGTATGAACATAAACGCATGCGTTGGGGGCACCTATACGTAAAAATGTTGATTGTGCTACACGTTGCATATCACCGCACATGTCAGAGTGAAAGCAATAATTTTAGCACCATACCTCCTCCATAATACTGATGCCCTATAGGGGGCTTTTGAAGCATCGCCTATAGAAAATATAGGGTACTAAAGTTTGCCGCCATTTCATGGGCACACACAAATTTAAGGTTTGACATGTTGGGTATCTATTTACTCGGTGCAACCTCATCTTTTATGTTTTACCAAAAATGTGGGTAGTTTATTGTGTTTTTTTGCCCTAAGATTCCCTTTTTTTTTTTAACTGACATTTTGCATTTCCTAGACCTTTGCGGAAATATTGTGTCACATGTCACATAAAAAAATGGAACTACCACTATTTAATTCTCTAGGGTGTCTGCTTTCAGAAAATATATAATGTTTGTTTTTTTTTGTAATCTTCAGGCCTAAAATAATTTTTTTAACGTGTGCAAAAAAACGCAAACATGTTTCTGGCTGCGAAAAGGTTAAGCATTGCAGCAAGCTGGATGACTAAAGGATCACAATGACCCAGATGGAAATGGATCTAGAACCCCATAGCTACAATATATACAGTATATAATATAGTAATAAACAGTAGAGTCTTTTATGTATCATTTACAGGTGATAATGTAAAATGCTGTAAACAACAGGAAAGTGTAAATGGCAGGAAATAGGAAATGAGTGGAAGTAAATCTGCACCAATAAAAAACGAATCAAACTATAAAAAATACAAATTAGAGGACTGTAAAATATAGGTTCCTCTATAATGCAATTCACACTTGTACAATAAAGTATAACGTAATATAATACGATCTTATAAAATAAAGTAATAATACTATAGTGTAATATGAAAATGAAACATATGGAATGGACAGCAAGTAAAAAAATGGTGGGCTGATGTAGTGAAAATAGAAGTGTTACAATTCAGAATCATAAACACGCGGCTGCTTTAGACGTCTCCTCCAGCGCTAGCCAAAATCTATTTCTGTAGGTGAAAATGTATGTATTCCTTTGTCTCAGCAGAACACAAATTCAAATATTTATCTTGGAGAGCGTTGCAGAGTTGCTAGTGATTAATTGAACTTTACTATTCTGCATCCCATGTGGACGAGACCATTGCTCTTGTATTACAGAGTGTTGACAACCAGATGTTGTGTTTTCACCTTTTATTGCAGACACGTATACAGAAGATAGCACGGAATGACAGATATACACAGTCACAGGGATGTACACTGTTCTGTTATGACTGTACACTGTCTGATCATAGGAATGGATGCTTGTGTAACAGACCGCACAGCCCAATAATATGCATGCTGACAGTTTGGTAGGAGATTAGAATCTATTTATTACATTGTGGTGACAGTTTACAAAGCTGTATGGTTTATTTTTACAAGTCTAATTTAATCTTTTAAAAATTGGATCAATATGTTCAATTAACAGAAATAAACATCACTTTTTTTAATGAACATTTACTGAAAACTTCTTTTCTTATAACTCTGTAGTTCTTGTTCACCCCCTCCGACAGACACTTTTGCTGCAATGCTCAATAGACACTTCTGTTAAAGGTAAATTATAATGGCCTTGGACCAGTTTTATATTGGCTGCTTTTTTTAAGGTAATGCATTTTTAAATAGTTTTGCTTTTTTAATAAATATGTAATGTATGACAAAGAGTACCCAGAGCACCACTGGTTAGCAAAAGAGACAACACAGGGCTACCTGCAGAAAATATTTTTATTCTACATAAAGGAGGTCTATGTCTCATTTTAAAATAGCCAGTGGAGCCCTGGAAATATATTTCCCTGTGGCTAACTTTGCATCATGAGCCACCACTGTAGAGCGCATATATGGTCCAAAGCAGCTGAATGCAAGATTGAAAAAAATATGTAATTGTAGAATTTTTCTGTGCTATAAACCAGCAGGTCCATCACAGTGCACAGCCAGTCACAGTGGCATCATGGAATAATCACACAGGAAGCAATTGTACTTATCCCCATAAACAGCATCCCTCTTAGTGAAGCCCGGGGTAGCTCTGAAAACACACAGCAGCTGGAGAGATCCAAGACCCAAGGACAGAGGGCCCCCACTAGAACTGCAATACTCTGGTAGCAATTGGGAGGTGCTCCCCACAGTAGCGGGGCCTTACACAGAAGGTGTGTGCTATTAGAGTTTGGACTGGTTGCTTGCATGTTGGTTTTGACAGTGTAGAGCCTCTCATCTGGCTGCAGACCATTTGCCCAGCTGAGTAAGGGAAGCTGAGGAATTTATACTCCATGTTGAGGAATCCTGGTAGTTGTGGGAAAATCAGTTAAAGAAACCTGGTTTAGCATTGGAGCACACAGTGAATTGGCACTATGCTCCAGGGCCATATCCTTGCCTGCCAACTGGTAACTGTACTTATCCTCATAAACTGCGTCACTCTCAGTGAAGCCCGGGGTAGCTCTGAAAACACAGGTGAGCAACTGGAGAGATCCAAGACCCAAGGACAGAGGGCCCCCCACTGGAACTGCAATACTCTGGTAGCAATTGAGAGGTGCTCCCCATGGTAGCTGGGCCTTACGTAGAAGTTGTGTGCTATTGGTCTTTGAACTGGTCGCCTGCATGTTGGTTTTGATAGTGGAGAGCCTCTCACCTGCCTGCAGATCACTTGCCCAGTTGAGCAAGGGAAGCTTGGCATTGGAGTACATTGAGTAAATGGGCACTACTCTACAGGGCCACATCGTTACGCTTCAACTTTTTGAGTATGTAGAAGGACACACCTCTGCCCCTGCAAGCTGAGTAATTTATACTTCATTAGCGTGTTCAGAAATCCTGAAAGTTGTGGGAAAAGGAAGTAAAGAAGCCTGGTTTGGCATTGGAGCACATTGAGTAAATGGGCTCTACACTACAAGGCCATATCCTTTCCTCCCAACTTTTTGAGTATGTAGGCAAAGGACACACCTCTGCCACATTCAGAGGTTGCCAAGGGTTCCTTGAGTTGTGGCTAATTGGCCTCCCATCCAATGGTGCCAACATAGTTTTGGGTTCAGAGCCAGCGACGCGACACCAATGATCTGTAGCTGACCTTTAGCTGTAAAGGTGGCATTCTGACCACCACTGTAAGGGGATGCACTCTTTCCTCTGCCCCCCAATGAGCTCATGTTAACAGTGGGTTCCCTGAGACCTGATTTTCAAAGGTTCCCCTGAGGTAAAGAGGTTGAGAAAGGCTGAGTTAAAAGTTGCAGGCAATGTTTAGTGCAGTGCAACACTTTTAATGACAGTCCCTGCACACGAGGGACGGTTGGCAGCTATGCCTATTGGTTCTATAGAGCAATTGTTCATGGTGCGTTAGCCATAGAGGCATAACGGAATGATATGCATGGTTCCACCCACTATCCATAAATGAGCAATACTAGAAATAATATATAAATACCTTTTGTATAAAGATGGCATACTGTACTGTCAGGGCTGATGAATTCCATCCAGCTAACACCAAGCTCTTTAAAATGCAATCCATCTCAGAGAAGATCGATGCTTGTCTGTCTAACCAATGAGCATGTTTACTTTTTTCCTGTTATGTACTTTACCTTATGGCGCTCTGCTCCCCATTTGTTAGATACATCTAATGAAATACTAATGAACCCATGCAAACTTTAGCATACAGATATTGAGCCACGGAGTCAGCAAACTGCGTTCCCGGGCTATTACGGACGCTTCTCCTCTAATGTATTGGAAAAATGTATTGGAAAATAATGATCAATTTTAAAGCCGGTGAATAATTGGCAGAGGTGCTTACGGGTTCCCCGCGCCCCGCTGAATGCAGATATGTCAGTGATTTAGAAAGATCGCTGTACTTGCAAAGTCATTTGTAACCGCGGAGACAGGTTGGAAGCGATCAGCGTTTTCCCCAGGGTGGCGAAAATTATATATTTTTTATAGGAGTTAAATGTACACATGTTTTGGCAGATTGCAACACGTCAAATATTTCAATTTCAAAAGCTAAAACTAATTAGCTGTCGAGAAAAAAAAAGGGTCTACACTGACAGTGTGACAAAACTTAAAATGATGATTATCTGCTTTAAAGGGAGTGGAACAGGATACGCTTTTATTTTATTTTTGTATAGAAACTGTGCCGAACTGAATATTATTTAGGTCTTTTTGGGCTGTTAGAGCAAGTCACAAGGTGAGGACGTAAGCAGGGGCAGATCTGTGTTTGGCCCCTTTTACACTTTTCCATCTGCTGATCCCCTGCTGAGCTGAGCGCAGTGGGGGGATGACAGGTCCATACCAATTTTACTCTATGGGCAGCTGGATGTAAACAGACCGGTTGTCCATTTATATCTGCTGCTTTCTGATCTGGCCAGCTGGAGGAGAATGGATCCCCTTCTGTTTTTTTTTGCTGGATCGGATCCGGAGGTCACCGTATGTAAACGAGCACAAGTCTGTTTACATCCGGCGCACCATAGAGGAAAATGATCGGGTCTGAATAATAGACAGCCAGACCCAATCGGATCTCTCATGTGAAAGGGGTCATTAATGAACACAACCAAGAACTGCACAGATATCAGGATATGCTATCTCTAAGGCAGTATCTCAGTCCAGAAAATAGGTGCTGATAATGAATAATGCTATAGCAAAGATGGTACTGTTCTTCTTCCGAAGTAATCCTCCTGGAAGCTAGATATCATGCCATGTTTTTCCAAGATCATAGGCAATTTTACTTAGGAAAGAGTTTTGTAGCGCTCACCCCAAAAGAAGGAGCTGCTGGATTTTATGGGATCTCCTAGCATTCCTATTGGTGTTCTGGCTTACTGCTGCAACAAAACATGTACCGACCCTCCATCTACTCTGTATGTTCACACTTGTAGGTTTATTTGCTCATTATCCAGGGGAGGAAGGTTGAGGCTACTAAAAAAAGAAATAGCAACAAAGTATTCCCTCCATTAAAATGACTTAAAGTGCTTGTAAAGCCGCCCCACACCCCCACAAAAAAAAAAAAACCTGAAAAGCAAAAGCATAATGAGCTAGTATGCAGTGCATACTAGCTCATTATGAAACACTTACCTCGGAACAAAGCTGCAGCGGTCTCGGCACACCGCTGTGACCGGCGTCATCACTCTTCCGGGTCTGCGGCCCCGGCCAATCACAGCGCGGGCTCTAGCACTGTGATTGGCGGAGCCGCGCTGACGTCACTCCCGCGCATGCGCATGGGAGCCGTCATTTACGGCACGAATAAAGAAGAAACAGCACCCTGGGCTACCCCGGGTGCTGATTCTTCAGTGCGCATGTGCCAATGATGTCGCCACGTGTGGATACAGGGGATATCTCCTAAACCATACAGGTTTAGGAGATATTTCCTGGACCTACAGCTAAGCCTTATTGTAGGCTTACCTGTAGTTTAAAGTGGTTGTCATGACTTGACAACCACTTTAAGCTCCTCTTGCAGGTGCCCTTAAGTTGGACTAGCAATGGACTAAGCAAACCTTTCCTGAAGGTGCTCCTTTTTGAAAGCCACCTTCTTGGCTCTGGATCTGTTGTCTCCCAAGACAGCAGGTCTGGGAGTCAAAGGGGCCTCTTCCTTTGATACTTCCCCTCCCGGCAATGCCTGGGAGGCCAAAGACCCCCTCTGTAGCTACATCTTTTCCAGGTGAAGTCTAAGAGGCAAAGGCCCTTCTAAAAGAGCTCCTGGATATTTGTCTTCTTGTACAACCCACATCAATGGCAAATAACCCCCTAGTGATTGGTTGGAAATTAAATAAGTATTCATAACCCATAAAATTGTACCTTTTGCTTGTAGGCAGGTGCAGTCTGCTTTCTCCACTGCAGGTGGCGCTCAACCGCAGTGGCAGTGCAGAGGGAGAGGAAGTCAAGAGGAAGCTGGTTCCTCTATGGTTTCCTGGGTCACAGGGGCAGCGATCTGGTTGGATGTTGGCAGCCTGTGTGACTCTGGTGGCCATCTTGGGTCAGGCAGAGTCTCCTGGGTTTGGTGTGCTTTTAGCATGTGAATAGTATAGTGTAGGGACAGGTCATCTGTCTGTCAGGGGCAATGTTATCGACAGGGAGAGATTCCAGATGAGTAGGGAAATCATAGGGATCTGCTTCTTTTCCTGGAAATTTCCTGGGCTTGGACCGGCCAGGCCATATTCCGCCCCTCTAGACAGACGCTGTCAGATCAGCTAAGACCTGCTCCGCTACACGCTGTTGTCATCCGTGTGCAGGGCCGGCCCTACCATGGGTCCCAGGCGGCACTTTAAGGGGGGTGGCACATGGACGCCCATTTGCCCAAGAAGTTGGTGGCGGAACTCCCGGCTGCTGCTCTCTGCTCCTTATTTTACTGTGGGGAGGGGGTGCCGCTTATTCTGTCTACTGGACAGGGATGTGAT